>CM071872.1:24414998-24442749 GCA_036759665.1 Gynandropsis gynandra | reverse complement strand
CAGAGAACGATGAGCATCCGAAGATTTACCGGATGAAACTCTGGGCCACGAACGAGGTTCGTGCCAAGTCCAAGTTCTGGTTAGTTTCTCTGAGTTTATCTTTCTTTGCTTGATTTCGGGTTTGATCTCCGTTTTTTTGGCTCATGTTTTCCTGTTTTGTCCGGATTCAGGTACTTCTTGAGAAAGCTGAAGAAGGTTAAGAAGAGCAATGGACAGGTCCTCGCCATCAACGAGGTACTTCATTCTCTCTTTTCTCGTTGATTCTGGTATGTGTAACGAAAATGATTTTAGGATCTTGAAGTCTTCTTTAGTTTTTGGCGTTAGAGATATATAATTTCATTTCCTTGTTCAAAAATTGCAGTCTTTCTTAGTTTGATTAGTAGGCTTATGTTGGTTGTCACTGGTCTGGAAATTAGTTTAGTGGTTATTAGTGTTTGCTGAAACTTTAGCATGAAGAGTACCTTTGAATCATTCATCTAATTGTTTAGCCTGATAGATTTGTTATCTCTTAATCTCTCATTGGTTCTTCAAAAGATATGCGTCTGTAATTGGATGTTTTTAGCTGGTATAAGAATCTATTTTGTTGAATTTAGCTATCAATCACTGTTTGTCTTTGAGGTTCTTGTCTCCTGATCTGGTTGCCCTAAGCTTGATATATTCACTCTGAACCACTTGGACAGATCTTTGAGAAGAACCCAACAAAGATCAACAACTATGGAATCTGGCTGAGGTACCAGAGTCGTACTGGCTACCACAACATGTACAAGGAGTACCGTGATATCACTCTAAATGGTGCTGTGGAACAAATGTACACTGAAATGGCATCCCGACACCGTGTCAGGTTTCCGTGCATCCAAATCATTAAGACAGCTACTGTCCCGGCCAAGCTGTGCAAGAGAGAAAGCACAAAGCAATTCCACAACAGCAAGATCAAGTTCCCGTTGGTGTTCAGGAAGGTCAGGCCGCCGACCAGGAAGCTCAAGACCACTTACAAGGCCTCCAAGCCTAACTTGTTCATGTAAAAGGTCTTCTGATACAAGGTAATAGACTCTTATTGAGATGAAATTTGTGGTTTTGGGGTTCGTTTTTTGGGTAGAATCATGAAGTATGCAAGCTGTTTTTTGGATTATGTTGGATATTCTTATTTAAGAATCTTCTTAGTTTTACTGAAGAGATTGGACCCAGATTTGATGGATTTTGCAGTTTTCCTCTTTGCGTATGAAACCAATATATCATCATGTTTACCATGTCATGGTGTTGTTGTTATATACTGCCGTTGAGCATACTATTATGTGAAATTTGAAAACCAATTACACACAACAAGCAGAGTGAACCGCTAGAAAGGATTCCTTGATTGATGAATGGAACCGTGTTGCAGAGAAAGTTGTAGTGTTTCTCTTGAGAGGTCCATTTTCATTCCCCAATCTTTGCCAAAATGAATCCCTGCATTAGCCAGTTCTTAATGTACATATCATAATGTCAGTAACAATCCTCTGTAATCTTCTCCAAAACACCGCGTGGATATAGGTTGCCAGATTATGTTCTCTTCCTTCCCCATTGCCCCTTTTGTAGTAAAATAAAGGTATTGCAATATGTTTTTATTCTGCACGTCCAATTGGGTTTTCCTTTTGCTATCTTCGATTTCTTCTCGATATACATATCAATATCCATCGGTATCATTGTCATATATTTCATCTCGATATGAATATATGGTTTGGTCCCCAACTTCTTTTGAAATAGTTTGGTCCCCAACTTTTTTTGAAATGCATGCCAAAGTTATGATAGAAACGAAGCTCATGTTTTTGGATGCTCACTGCAGAAACTTCGCATAGGCCCTTTTAGACTTTTGTTAACGACATCATTATATTAGTCAAATAGTTGTGTTAAATCTTAATAAACAAAACAATTCCTTCCGGAATAGGTTTATGAACACTTTATCTCGATCATATACTAACCAACTCTAATGCCACGTTGTCTTTTCAATACTCTAGAATTTCTTCCACATTTATTGTCATGAATCTCCTCAATTACTTGAACCATGGGTGAGTTACGAGGCACCACTAGAAAACTAGAGAAACCAGCCTTGAACCAATGTGTACCTTGAGTAACGTTTTGCATAAACTTTCATGTTTTGGATTATGGACATCAACTCTTTATCTCCTTCCAAGTTAGTAGTAATCTCTTCCAATTGGAAAGCCTTGGGCAAGGTTGCAGTAGCTCCTATGTGAAACAACCCATCAACAACCTTGTTTCTAAATTGGTACAACACATCAACAACTTTGTTTCTAAATTGAATTTGTGAAGTTGAAGCCCAGAATCTGTGTAAATCTGTTTGTTATTCCATGTTGACTTATCATTGCTCTTGAAAGAACTTGAGGCTTTTGATCGAATCTTTCCACAAATCTTTGTATTGCCAGTATAATGGCCATTAGCTCCGCTCTTCATTCTTTCCTTCTCTGATACGGCTTGATTGTAGTATACGAAACGTTTTTATTGTTGCATTAGAATCGCTCCCAAGCCATTTCTGGAAGCATTAGTCTCAACCACAATTTGTACATGGTTGATTTATAATGAAGTAATAGTAACACTTCTCTTCCTTTTTTTTTTACTTTCAAGATGTCAGAAGTATCGTCATTCTCAATGGATCCGTGGTAGTATTTGGCATGAATGTTGTATACAACTTTTGTGGTAATATTTAGCACACGTTTACAACGTCAATAGTATTTAGCACACACGTTGTACAATGTTTGTACTAGTACTTACCACATACCTTGTTGAATTGGGTTATTGTTGCATTGTTCAGTGGTCAAGGTGTTTGTAGTATAATTAGAAAATAATTGAGGTAATAATTGTTATTATTGAACCTATAAGATCACACATTTACGAGTGATTCTATACTCGCTGATGATTGTCGGAAAATCTACGTGGTAATAAATTATGCGTTCTACTAGCACCGAAAAAATATAATGGATGAAAGATACCACAAGACAAAAAATTATCGTTTGAGCAACTGTTGCTTTGGGCAAGCAAAATCAGTCTCAAAAGTAATTTACAAAGCAAGAATTGCTCGAGCCGAACAAACCTTCTATGAGGGCAACTCGACAGAGTGTTGTAACTGCTAGGGGCGAGCGATTAATCGAGGAAGAATTTACTTAGTGGCAGATCAGAGCGAGCAATTCCTGTGAGATGATAACTCGACCGAGCGACACTTTCTCGGGTCAAGAAAGTGTCGCTCGACTTGAGCAATTTCTCGGGTAATGGTCACTCAAACCGAGTAGTGTGATCGCTCGGGTTGAGTGTTTCCTCCATGATACACAATTGGCTGAATAGTATGACTAATCAACCAAGCAATCGATCATAGAAGTGCACTATTACTTGAATATTGAGTTCCAAAGAGTCAAAAGTGTTTTGAAAAGTGGTTTCCATCAAAAGTGCATACATTGGTTGATTCTTGTTTATATTAAACAACCTAACTATCTAGAGGCATATAAGTTTAGATTTAACGAGTGTGTGGTATGTTATATTGATGCACAATGAGAGTCATGAATTTGATTTTATATACATATGGACTATTTAGGGGATAGTCTCAACCACAACTTGTACATGGTTGATTATACTGAAGTAATCGTAACACTTCTCTTCCTTTTTTTTTAACTTTCAAGACGTCAGAAGTATCGTCATTCTCAATGGATCCATGGTAGTATTTGGCATAAATGTTGTACACAACGTGTGTATACAACTTTTGTGGTAATACTTAGCACACGTTGTTTACAACGTTAATAGTACTTAGCACACACGCACGTTGTACAATGTTTGTACTAGTACTTACCACATACCTTGTTGAATTGGGTTATTGTTGCATTGTTCAATGGTCAAGGTGTTTGTAGTATATTAGAAAATAACAGAGACAATAATTGTTATTATTGAACCTATAAGATCACACATTTACGAGTGATTCTATACTCGCTGATGATTGTCGGAAAATCTACGTGAATAAATTATGCGTTCTACTAGCACCGAAAAAATATAATGGATGAAAGATACCACAAGACGAAAAATTATCGTTTGAGCAACTGTTGCTTTGGGTAAGCATGATCATAGTCTCAAAAGTAATTAAAAAAACAAGAATTGCTCGAGCCGAGCAAACCTTCTATGAGGGCAACTCGACCGAGTGTTGTGACTACTAGGGGCGAGCGATTAATCGAGGAAGAATTTACTTAGTGGCAGATCAGATCGAGCAATTCCTCTGAGATGATAACTCGACCGAGCAACACTTTCTCGGGTCAAGAAAGTGTCGCTGGACTTGAGCAATTTCTCGGGTAATGGTCACTCAAACCGAGTAGTGTGATCGCTCGGGTTGAGTGTTTCCTCCATGATACAAAATTGGCTGAGCAGTATGACTAATTAACCGAGCAATCAATCATAGAAGTGCACTATTACTTGAATATTGAGTTCCAAAGAGTCAAAAGTGTTTTGAAAAGTGGGTTTCCCATCAAAAGTGCATACATTAGTTGATTCTTGTTTATATTGAACAACCTAACTATCTAGAGGCATATAAGTTTAGATTTAACGAGTGTGGTATGTTATATTGATGCACAATGAGAGCCATCAATTTGATTTTATATACATATGGACTATCTAGGGGATAGTCTCAACCACAACTTGTACATGGTTGATTATACTAAAGTAATAGTAACACTTCTTTTTTTTTACTCTCAAGATGTCAAAAGTATCGTCATTCTCAATGGATCCGTGGTAGTATTTGGCATGAATGTTGTACACAACGTGTGTGTACAATTTTTATGGTAATACTTAGCACACGTTGTTTACAATGTTAATAGTACTTAGCACACACGCACGTTATACAATGTTTGTACTAGTACTTACCACATACCTTGTTGAATTGGGTTATTGTTGCATTGTTCAGTGGTCAAGGTGTTTGTAGTATAATTAGAAAATAATTGAGGTAATAATTGTTATTATTGAACCTATAAGATCACACATTTACGAGTGATTCTATACTCACTGATGATTGTCGGAAAATCTACGTGGTAATAAATTATGCGTTCTACTAGCACCGAAAAAATATAATGGATGAAAGATACCACAAGACAAAAAATTATCGTTTGAGCAACTGTTGCTTTGGGCAAGCAAAATCATAGTCTCAAAAGTAATTTAAAAAGCAAGAATTGCTCGAGTTGAGCAAACCTTCTAGAGGGCAACTCGACCGAGTGTTGTGACTGCTAAGGGTGAGCGATTAATCGAGGAAGAATTTACTTAGTGGCAGATCAGATCGAGCAATTCCTCTGAGATGATAACTTGACCGAGCGACACTTTCTCGGGTCAAGAAAGTGTCGCTCGACTTTAGCAATTTCTCGGGTAATGGTCACTCAAACCGAGTAGTGTGATCGCTCGGGTTGAGTGTTTCTTCCATGATACAAAATTGGCTGAGCAATATGACTAATCAACCGAGCAACCGATCATAGAAGTGCACTATTACTTGAATATTGAGTTCCAAAGAGTCAAAAGTGTTTTGAAAAGTGGTTTCCCATCAAAAGTGGATACGTTAGTTGATTCTTGTTTATATTGAACAACCTAACTATCTAGAGGCATATAAGTTTAGATTAACGAGTGTGGTATGTTATATTGATGCATAATGAGAATCATCAATTTGATTTATATACATATGGACTATCTAAGGGATACATATAATAATTATTGATAATCATGAGTGATGAATGAACTTAACTATGTCAATAGAAGCGACCTAACTACTTGGATACTATGTGATGTATAGTCATTTAGAGTGTTAACCTATTTAATGTATTTGAGATGGTAGCATTGATTAGTAGTTAACATTGTTTGGAGAAAGTCCTTGTCTGAATAATGTTTAAGATCGTTCTTACATTGCGGTGTGTTCTTCTATTTTACATATCTCTCGATTCCTGACGAAGATTTTATTTCACATAGTTCCGAGCCATCCCAGAGGTCCATAAATTGGTTAGGACTAACTTTAATATCTGATATTGCAATCTCCGACTGGTTCTCATGCACGAGAAATTTATCGATACGATCGATAAGTCGACTATTCAGACCCCACCTACAAATGATGTTTATTCCGTGTCTGCTTACTTGAAGTAAGATGATGATTTATGACTACTTGCAAGTGTATCATCTTAGCGTTGATGAATTCAGAACTCCAACGCCAACATTATGACATAAATCTGTTGTAGATAATCAAACATCTTAAGAAGATGTACGATTCTTAGAGCAAGATTGGTAGGTATTAGTTGTCTAAGGCTCTGTTCAAGTCTAGACTGACTATCAACTAGTTCGTGGGACCCCATAATATTATAGATCTTATATGATAACTTGAAAAGTTAGGGTGTACGTTGGACAATGATTTGTCACACGATTTGATCCCATAATCACTCCTAGAGATATTTTCATTGTTCATCGTTAACTATAACATGGAAAGAGGAACATGTTTATGCATGAGATGTTGGAGTTGATGGTTGATTATGAGAATCAAATAGTTTCATAGATTTTGAAGAGTCCGAAGCTATGATGGTTGTTGGCTCCTCTTCTAGAAAGACGAAGGGTAGGAAGTGGCCCAAGAGGGCAAGGCTGACCATGATGATATTGAATGTTTCTTGTGTAAAAAGAATAGACACTGTAAGAGATCTTTCAAAGAATATCTTGCATCTCTCAAGGAAAATAAACAAGGTATGACCTTTGTAAATAGTGTTTTCATGATTTATTTGGCTACTAATGATACACTTATGGGGGTATTAGATAGTAACAATAGTTTTAATATCTACAATATGGTGTAAGGGCTAAAGATCAATATGAGGCTAAGAAGAGAGACTTCAACCTACAGGTGTAGAATGACGCAAGCGTTGTGACATTAGTTATAAGATTGAATTATTTCTATATGCTTATGGGAAAGATGCTATGTTTACATGATTTTTATTATATTCCAAAATTTGTTTCGGACATACTTTTTATTTATATGTTGGATAGATGTGGATTTCATAGTCTTCTTTGATAATATTTACTATATTTTTATAGTGATTAATTATTTTCAAATGGTTATTTACAAAACATGGAGTATATGTCTTATCTGATGCAAATGGTAATATATTTAATATGCATATATCCGGTCACAAGAGGGAGAAAAAAGAATTGTTTGATTCAGTTTTCCTTTAGCCTTGTTGGCTCGGTCGTATCCAAGATAAGAGGATTAACTTGTTGCACCGAGATGATTATATTGGATATTAAATTATGAATCATATGCAACTTTTGAATCATGTATTCGAAAGAAAATGACCAAATCTCCTTTCACATGAATCGGAGAAAGAGCTACGGATCTCTTAGGAATCATACATATGGATGTATGCAGACAGATGAGAGTTCAGGCTAAAGGAGGGTATTCCTACTTCATCACGTTCACTGATGATATGGATTTGTGTATATTATGAAATACAAATTTGAGTCTTTTGAAAGGTTCAAAATAATCCGCAATGAATTGGAGAAGCAAACACAATAGTTCGTCAAGGTTTTGATATTTGACTGGGGAAGGGATACATGTCCTAAGTTCATAGATGATCTACAACAAAATGATATTTTGTCGTAGTGAACTTATCTTGAAATGTCGTAGCATAACATTGTTTCGGAAAGGAGAAATTGGACTGCCTTTGGGGATATGCTTTAGAAACGGTTGGATATTTACTTGACACAGTTTCCACTGAAGCAGTAAGAGTCTGTATGAGATATGGAGAGGACGTAAGCCGAATTTCAAACACATAAGAGTATGTGATTGTCTAGATTTTTTCAAGAGAATGTCATTGGATAATATTAATACTAGGTACGATAAGTATTGATTTATATGATATTCCAAGGAAACAATTGGATACTATCTATCAGCCCTCCGAGCACAAAGTGTTTGTGGCTAGAGGTCCGAACTTTGTGGAAAGGGAATTTCTTATTGAAGGAAACCATGGTGAGAAATTAGTTCGTGACGAGTATCAAGAATCTATAGAACCCATACAAGCTCAAGATTATTAGATGCCCCATGCACAGTCTTTTCTAGATGGTTTGAAGTTGAATAGCAATGATCTCATGCAATAAGAAAATCCGGTTATGGTAGTACCTTTGTTACAAGCTCCTTTCAGAAGGTCTACTCGTTCTCGGCAGCACCTAATAGGTTAAACCTAATGGTGAAAGAAATGAAAGGAATCATGTTGCTGATGATCCACTAACTTTTGAGAAAACGACGTAGAGTGATGAATCTAAGAAGTGGTAGAAAACCATGGAATCGATGAGGTTAAACATGGTCAAATCCAAAAGGGACTCTACATCTTCCGATAAGCATTAGAATTTCTCCTTCTCATGAGGATTGTCTTACACCTGAGATGAGAGAGAATATATGAGTAGGATCATGTATGCTAGGCGAGTGAGAGCCATCATGTATACCATGATGTGTACACAGAGTCATGTGACCTTCACACTGAGTGTAGTGAGGTTGTATCTAATCGATCTTCATGATGAACATTTGACAATGGTGAAAACATTCTTAAGTACTTGAAAAAGGCTAAAGACCAATTCATCATCTATGGAGACTCTAGCTTGCAGTTAAGGGAGTTCACTAATGCGAGTTTTGGATCGGATAAGACAAATATAAATCCATGTCAAGTTTTGTATTTTGCTTGAATGAAGGAGCGATTAGTAGGAAGATTTTCGAATAGACTACAATAGCCGACTTGATTACGGAAGCAAGATATATTGTTGCATGCAAGGCAAAAGTCTGGATAAGAAATTCAATTGTGAACTTGGAGTGGTAAATTCGATAAAGGAACATGTCTCATTATTATATTAAAATATTAGAGCGATAGCTCAAGTGAAAGAATAAAGGTCTCATCAAAGATCGAAGCATGTTTTGTGGAAGTACCTATAGGCAAAGAAAGTTTGTGAAAGGATTGCTTAAATTGATGAATGATCTACACCATATATATACAAGGATGAGTTAGCAAATATGGAGATACTATGAAGATTATAATCTAGAATAATATGCTAATTTAACAAATATGGAGATACTAGAATAATATGCTAACTTAACAAATATGGAGATGCTGTAGAGATTGTAATCTAGAATCATATGCTCCAGAATACCATGGGTAGGTGAGGTAGGGGATGTCATTGGTGGTGGAGGATCGGAAAATAGGGGCGCCGTTGCTTATGAAGTGCTTGCCGAAGTTGGCGTTGTAGATGATGATGTACGAGTGGGACTTAGTGGGATGAGAATGCATGGATGTGAGGACGGAACAGATGGCTCGGTGGAAACGGGGGTAGCCGAGGAGGAGAATGAAGAGAAGGAAACTGATGTTCAACAAACTCCACGTGGCGAGAGACATATACACGAGAGGTGGGAAGATGAAGACATAGGAACGCACTTCGTGTGAGAGAGTAGCCGACAAACACACAAGGAAGCGAACGAGAGTCGAGTTTGTGATGTGTATACGGACGGAACCAAGGATAGCAAAGACAACCAAAAATTTTAAGTTTTAAATAGTTTGGGACGGATTGGAAAAGAGACTCAAACGGATTTTTAAAACCAATAGAAGAGGAAGGTAGGCGGTTTATGAGGTATACCGCCGTAGGAAAAGCAAAAGTCCAATAGGCAAGAGGGATGGATGCATGACTTAAAAGAGCAAGTCCCGTCTCGACAATATGGTGATGTTTTCGTTCTGAAATCCCATTATGCTCACGAGTATGTGGTGGTGTTGTGTAATGTGAAATTCCATGACTCACTAAAAAATTCCGAAGAGTAATGAACTCCCCGCCATTTTCCGAGTAAAGTGAGGCAATAGGAGACGAAAAACGATTTTCAACAAGTGCTTTAAACCGAGGAAATATTTCAGCAACTTGAGACTTTCTTTGTAATGGATAAAACCATGTCAACGAGTATGGTGATCAAGGAAAATGACATAGTAGTGGTATCCATCAAACGAAGTCACAGGAGATGTCCAAACATCCGTGTAAATCAATTCAAGGGGATGAGTGGAACGTATAGTAGAAGTGGAAAAAAGAAGTATGTGACTTTTATTACTTAAACAGGCACCACAAGAGAAAACCATAGTAGATGTTCGTGATAAAGGTAAAGAAAACGATGACATAATTTTATTCAAAACCTCGGAGGACGGATGTCCTAGGCGGGAATGCCATTCGGACAGATTCGATTTAATACTAGATAGGGCTCAAATAGAAGAAGAGGGTGATGTGGAGTTCTGCACGAGAAAAGAAGGCCACTCGTACACCCCATCATTGAGTAGACCGCACGTTATTGGTGCCCCCGTGTTGAGATCCTTCACTTGAAAATAATGAGGAAAGAATTCCACCGAGACATTATTGTGAGTACATAGTTGATGGACATATATAAGATTTTTATTCATGGACGGAGTGCATAAGACATGGTTAAGAGATAGGTGACGTGATGAGAAGGGTAAGGACAAAGAACCCGTATGTGTAATCACAAGCCCCAAACCATCACCGAGCATGACCCCATCGTTACCCATGTATAGAGAATGAATGGCAAGATTGGCTAGATCAGATGTGACGTGGTGAGAAGCTCCGGAATCGACAATCCAAGTTGGAGATGCCTCCGAGGAAAGTGTGGTTTGATGAGCACTTGGTGGCCACAAGGAGGCGTTGCGAGGGGTCTGTGAGGACGCCGAAGGTCCATGGGACGGATGGAAGAGATTGCAACGGTGGGCACTATGACCATGTACACCACAAAGCTGGCACTTTCCTTGGTAGCCACGTGAGGGATCTCCATGGGAAGAAAAACGATGTGCCGGCGGGCCACGGTTTTCGATGGGAACACGAGAGTCTGAGCGCCAGGATGGACATGGTTTTTGTTGAACGTGATTGGAAGTGATGGGTAGGGCCGAGGAGACCGGTTCCGCAATGAGAAGATCAACCTCATGATTGAGAAGCTTCTCATGCAATTCAACAAACGAGATTGTCGTATCCTTTGCATTCAGTGCGTCTCAAATGGATTTGTACTCATCACCAAGACCGACCAAAATAAGATCAAGGAGATCCTCATGATCCATGGGTTTCCCGAGAAGAGATAGTTTGTCGGTCTTGGTTTTGAAGAAGTTCATGTACCCATCAACCGTCTTAGTGCCCTTGGTGTGGCGTTTCATATTATCCTTAATCTGTTTGAGATGGTCGCAACTCGAACGACCATACGTGGAGGCCAAAGTGGCCCAAGCTTCACCGGAAGTGGAAGCGGAGGCAATGAGCGCCCGACAAAAGATCGAAATCGATCCAAGGATGGCCGCGAAGATCAGTCGATCTTGACGAAACCATGGGCCATAGGTCGGATTCGCAACGACATTGTTGTTGACTATGAGAGTCGCTGCCGGAGCGAGGGTAGGATCTAGAAAACTGTCAAGGTTGTATCCTTGAAGGATGGCTCGAATCTGAATGATCCATGTAAGATATTTTGTCGTCGTGAGTTTGGTGACGTTAGAAACATTCACATGGATAAGAGTCAAAAGAGTGTTGGCGGAGTTGTAAGGGGTGACCATGTCACTTATTTGGGGAATGCCCGAGTTGTCGCTGTCGGTAGACATAGAGGAAGAAGGAGACGACAACGGAATGAAGAAGAAAAAAAAGAAAAAAAATTAGGGCAATTGTCTTACGACTTGGTGCTCTGATACTATATAGGCGAAGAGAGTTTGTGAAAAAATTGCTTAAATTGATGAATGATGTACAACGTATATATACAAGGATGAGTTAACAAATATGGAGATACTATGAAGATTGTAATCTAGAATAATATGCTAATTTAACAAATATGGAGATACTAGAATAATATGCTAACTTAACAAATATGGAAATATTGTAGAGATTGTAATCTAGAATAATATGCTCCAGAATATTCTCCTAACAGTACCCATTTGATACGAGATATCACTGAGCACTGAGATGTAAATTTGAAAAGTTGGACGAGAAAGAAAACACAACCAATCCACTCATAAATGCGCTTAGATCAAAGAAGTTTGATGAGCACAAGTTGAGGATATGATTGAAAAATGTTACCTATTAGAACTAGTTTTAGTGTGGTTTCAAGAATTGAGATTTTGTGAGCTAAAATACGGTCATGCAATGTTTGAAAATTTTGTTTTACTAATATGAAATTTTGTTTATAATATGTTGATTTGAGTGCATATATATCTTTATATATATTACATATACGTATGCGTATGCGATATGCAATAGTTCATGATTAATATTAGAAACTCATCATCATGATAGACATCATGATAAACAGAGATGAGTTTGAATGTACATTAATCAAAATATATTCTTGATCATAACATGACTAATGGGATGTTAGTTATTCGGGCATATCAATATACATGTGACTGTTCTATCGGATAAGAATTAGTAGATTTGTTTTACTAGTCACATATATAGATGATGCACATGGAGATGTGATAATTGAACTGGCCTAAAATGAAATTTTTTAATGGTTAAGTTACCATTAGGTTGTCAACGGATTTCTAAAGAAGGATCTCAATGTCTGATTTTCCTTAGCCTTGATGTCAATAGTGTAATTGACAAGTTATGATCATTATTTGATTCCAAATAGTTTTTGCTCTAGAGCGCTTGTTAAAGGATATTATCATTTTATGTGCAACTGATGTTTTATCAAGATGGAATATGTCAACTCTAGGTAATAATTTGAATCTGTCATTGATCATAACGATTGATAAAGTCTTTGGCCAAAGTAGTAGAATGATAGCAGAATGGGTTTCTCGAATTCATTCGACAATCGGTTGATTGACATTCAATAAAGTTAATAATATATTAGCATTTAATATTCAAAACTATACCCTAGGACTATCCATATATGGAAATACAAAAGAAAATACTGCATTGTTTTCCATTGTGGTTCTACGGAAGAAAGGATGTTTATTCATGCTATATGAACGTTGAGGAGTGTTGTTAGATGCCAACCTCGAGTAGATTATTAGTAAGACTAATCGGTTACAAGTTTAATATTGAACCTATAAGGTCACACACTTACGAGTGATTCAGTACTCGTTAATAATTGTTGTAAACTTTACGTGGTAATCAATTATGTGTTCTATTACACCAGGAACATAATTGATGACAAGAATCAGTCCATTGAGAATATATATCTCTCTTGATATTTGCATATATGATATATATGATTGTTTACATATAGAGATGAGTATATAACTGAACATAAGACAAGTGGAAGATTGCTGAATTGTTGAATGGTCAATGTATTTATATTGTAGTTAGAAAGTAATATAGGTTTTTCAGGGAAAATCCAAAGGTTTGTTTCTAATTTAACCTAGCATCTAAACATTATATATAGGATATATGGTGAGCCACCAAAATATGCAATAAAAAAATTATTAAAAAACTACACAATGCTTTCTGAGCACAAGAGAAAAAAAAGAGAGAAAAGCTTTTCTTCGGTTCCCGATCACTTCAAAAGTGAACGATGAATATAGTCTCAGTATGAACTATTCTTGGAGGTTTCGTAACATCAAAAATACATTTCCATGTCTTAAAATCCCTTAATTATTAGTGGATTCATGTCCATACATATTTATTTATGAAACAAAATTCTACAAACCAAAACTTTAAAACATACTAGATACTAGATCTATATTTAGATTGTTTAAAAATGTTTCTACTACAAAACAAATAACCTTACAATTATTTGGTTATAATATAATTAAAAAATAATTGTATCTAAATGTTATTTGCCTACTTAAAAACTAAAATTGAAACAAACTCTAAACTAATTCGATTAATCGGAATAATGTGGATTTTTTGGTAATTCAAGAGTAATACAAAATAACCCAACATTTGGGTTATTTGTACAATATAATTTCCAATAACCGAAAGAAATCATCACATTATTGATAGAATATGAAAGAACCATAAATCTAACAATATGACAAACATTTATCAAATTCTCGAGTTTCTCGAATCCCAAAATCAAAATTAAACATTTAGGTATCAAATTCAGTGTCAAAACCAAATTTTGATGCAATGTCATGTTTTTTTTTTTTAATTTGGATATAATAGGTATAATTTATTCAGTTTTAATAAATCAGAGACGCACATAAATAAATTGGATTCAATCGTAAAATAGTCTCATTATAAAGTAATTTTTTTTTATTGTTAAGTTAATTTGGTTTTTATGGATACTTTTATAATATGTAATTTTAAATAAATTATAAGATTCAAAAGTGTTTTACAAAATAAAATATTACATATAAACAAAATTTAATATTTAATTCTAAATTATTATCATATATGAATTGGTTTATTATTAGTTGGTCAAGCTTCAAATCATTGTATTATAGTATTTAAAAACTAAACTACAAAGCGTTTCTAAATTTATTTTGGAGTTTTTTTCAGAATGAATTGAACCCATTCAGGTTCAAAAGTTGAAATCAAACGAATAATTCGGATTATTTATATCCTACACTATGTTTATCCAAAGTTTGATACACTAGTGATACCCAAGTTGTTTACCCTTAATAAATATATAGACAAATACATGATCTCATATACATGATCTCATATTCATAATAAATTACTAATCATATTTTCTTCAAAAATATTTTCATTATAAAATATCAATGAAATGAAATAAATCTATATTCATTCCAATACGTAAGTTTTATGGATAAAAAAACTAAGGATTTAGTCCTAGAACATCAATGAATCAATTAATCAAAATTGATATGAATCAAAAGAATAAAAATTTACATGATCTCGTACTCATAATAAAGTACTAATAGTATTTTCTTTAAGATATTTACATTATAAAATATCAATGAAATGAAATAAACCTATATCCATTCCAACACGCAAGTTTCATAGATAAAAAAAACTATACAGATTTAGTCTTAGAACATCATGAATCAAAATTGATATGAATCGAAAAAACAAAAAATTTATTATAAGATGCAAACCAAAAAAGAACAACACGAGATTAACATGTTCGGATCGTCGGATCGTCGGAGTAACGCTCCTACTCATGACCAAGATCAAGATCCGATCTGGATAGCTTCCGTTAGAATCACTTGACATTACAATTGTAGAAAAAATTCACCGGAAACAAAGTATCGTTCTCGCATTCTATCCAACACAAGTTCAGTTTTGATTTGATTTAATATCAAGAGCCAATTTGTTAACCGAGGAATCAATTTTGATTTACTTCAATTTCCAATAACCAAAAATCTCACTTTGTTCACAATTATTCGGTTAGCCCCATTTTGATGAGTCGTATAACATAAGTTTTGTTGAGGCGTAGCACATTCTTTCTTACATTTCCTACCATTGCAGTGCCTACAAGGACATACAATCCACCTTAAAGTTTGCCCATCATTATGACCAATGATCTCTTTGATATTTTTGATATTTTTATGTACCTATCATGTGATTATTGGAGAAACCTTATTTGTCAAGAGACCTGATTAAAAAGGTCTAGTTTCTGTTTAACTCTGAAATACATCTCACCTCTGTGAAAAACTTTCTGATCCATTATACACTTTAATCCTCATTGTTTCAATTCATTTTACCTCACATGTAACATTATTATCCATAAACACATTTCCAACATTAAATAGCTCTATTTTTTTCTTGGAGTCATATGATATATGCACCATGAATCTAAGATCCATTGAATTTTAGGATCGTGTTTTGATATGGTAAGAAGTCTAGTCTCACTTTCTACCAAAGCAATTGTTTCATCTCTGGTTCTTGATTACCCTTTCTGAATAAACGTCTTTCGGGAATTACAATCTTTCTTTAAATGTTTTTCCTTCTCGTAATACCAGAAATTTGAACCAGACTTATTCTTTGACTTTGATGTGGACTTCTTTATTTTTTCGTTTGTTTTTCCCTTTTCTCCGATCTTCCATTAACGATGACGCTTTATGGTGCTTGATACACTTTCAGTGTTATCACTGATATCTCTAACTCTTTCGATTATGAGGTTTTCTAGATAAGTAATCATATTCTCAAAACATCCACGATTTTGTCATTATCTTTGATTCAACCATTGTAAAAGCGTAGAATTTTTGTTTCATGTACATTTTATTTGGTCAATACTTGTGCATAAATTCAAATTCAAGTGCTTTCCATATACTTGTTATTTGATCAGTCAAACATAAAAAAGTCAGATTTGGAATCAATGTGTTGCGTTCTTGTCTGGATTCTTTGGATTCTTCTACGTTTTACCTTATGTAAAAATTGTTTTTTTTGTCTAGCTCCACCTTTTTCTTTTACCAAGATTTCTTAAGTTTCTATACCCTCAAAATCATCTTCAAAAATATCACTGAGCTCTAAATTCACCAGAATCCTTTCCTTCTGAAATGAAAAATAACCCTTCCATCATATTTTCTATGTCAAGCCTGACCACATTAGTCATCGTCCCCCCTATTTCGAGTGATTTAATTTATATGTTATCATCAAGATTTCCCCCTGAAACAAAATTTTCTTATTCTCTAATCGGTACCACTTGTTCGGATTTAATTCTAGAATCTTATGAATCAAAATTTGTAGGAATTGAAAGAACAACGAATTTGGTGAAGATGAAAACCAGAATGGAACAATATGAGATTTACATGTTTGGATCTTCGGAATAACGATACTATTCATAACCAATATATATCAAACTCCGATCTTGATAGCTTCTACTATAATCATTTGAGCTTATAATCGATGATGAATTCATGTCTTACTACAGAAATTATAAGAGAACGAAAAAATCGAAAAAATTAACCGAAAACAAGATATTGTTTCTGACTTTATACCCAACACAAGTCGTCACGTGTGTTGATCATGTGTACAAACAAGTTCAAGTACCTTCTGTTTAGACTTGGTTTAATATAAAAAACATTTTTTAACCAAAGGGATCAATTCCGATTTACTTCTATTTCCTGTTACCGAAAATCTGAGACTACTATTTACAAAAGCTAAAGAGAAAAAAGAAACTCATAAATGGGGTTAATTAACTTATATGAATGAAATCACATAATGATTTGGTGAGTGGTTTTAGACAAACGAAAGTTGTTTTGTTACTCCATATTAGTAGGAAATATTTTTCAAAATATATGTGCATAGAAGGTAGGTTTACTATCAAACGAAGCAAGAATCGCAGGATTCTTTTTTGGCACTTTTGGTATAAAAAAGATAATTAGTAATTATGCCCGTATATTTATTATATATATATATATATTAGTCCCTACATAAGGAAACTTATTGTGAATAATTTAGTATTGAAAAAGACAAATCCGTGGCTTTTTTCCCAAAGAAGAAATTGTTTCTTTTTTCCTTTTATGCATTATAATCACTTTTTAAAATATAATATTCTACATTGTGCTAGTATTTTATTCGCATTAAATTAGTCAACATCATTTTGACGAAAGGTATATTGAATAACAAATAATTGGTCAATAAAACAACTTACCATAAAACAACATGACCATAATTATTTCTCAGATATTAAAAGAATTTTTATTAATATTTCAGACTAAATAATTTAGTTGGGTCGAATTTTCGGCCTATAAATACATGTCTCGTTCATATACACACCATAACCAAAGCTTCAAATCTACCATGAAAATAAAACGCCCTCGCTTATTATTGTTCTTTCATTCTTGTTATTATTTTCACACCCAAAAATAATGGCACAAAAGAAAACAAAAGAGAAATAGAAGATCGAAACGAAGAATGCAACGAACAAAGAAGACCGCATGATTACGTTTTGCAAACGTAGGTCATGCATATACAAGAAGACCAATGAGCTTGTGATCACTTGCGACGCGGAAACCACATTTATAGTGTTCTCGTATGCCAGAACAATGTTCACCTTTTTTGAGATTTATTTGGATTCATACGTCTCGGGGCATCTGTTTGGGTTCGAATTATACAAAAGTTAGAACTAAAATAACTAATCTTAAATTGGGGATAAAAAAATAATTCCAGTTCGTTCATGTAATATTTAATTTCCAATTTCTTAAATAAATGAATAATATTTAATCGTGATACAATATAGTTTTTATAATCATGAACTCTTTTGGACGTTCGGTTCACTGTAGTTCTCCTATCATCCAAAACTAAAACATGTAAAATTCTATCTAAAATTTCGTCGCAACAGTTTATTGGGAATTCTGTCAAAAAACCATCTGAAATTCTAAAGACGTCACTAAAATCACAATTATTTAAAAAAATAACAAAATTATTAGTTAATATATCACATAAATATTACATTACAAAAATTATGAATACAATATAAGCAAAATCTTATTTGAAGGCGATAGTTGCAAATGTTCTTTATTTTCGTATTGCACATCCCAATCAACTGTCGACATATTTTATTTTAAAATCTACATTAATCAACTAAATTTGATTGTGTTTACACCAAATTCACCTTTCGTTTCCGTCCATTCACATTTGGTTTGACTAAACTTTTTTTTTAACTCTATGGTTCTTATATTTTTTTACATTTTCGAAGACGTTGCAGCAAAAATTGAGTCGGAATTCCTCTTAGACCGAATATTTGACCTTTAAAGACAAAATATTCACATTATATATATAAAATATTATTAGTTAACATATCGCAATATAAATTTCATTGAATTATTGTTGACTTAAAGACATTGGGATAATTTCAACCGGAAAACATACGTTTTATCTATGCAATACGGACAAACCAATCAATCATCTAGATAACATATCATAAACTAGTAAATAGATTATGGTCTACATAATAACACCTCATAAAATAAAATTTTATCTCTTCAAAACTTCATATGCTTGAACTCCCACCATAAATCTTGTAACTGCTCAATCAATGCTTGAAGAAATATATCCTAACATCTTTTAGGATTATTAGGCTCTGAACAAATATTGTCTAAAACAATTTTTTTTTCATTCACATGCTCCGTGGTAAATTGTATGTGATCATAATAACCAACCATAAAGAATAATTCATCCGATACATAAAAAAGAATTAAATCCATTTATGTAAAGGCCTAAATAAACGTTTTTACTTTCAGCAACAATTCAGGATGTACTTTGTTAAAGTAATTTCATGTCTCAACCATTTGACGGATGACAAATTTCTCCTTCACAGCTCGAATACTCAACATGACACCTCATGACACTTGTTGTCTTCTCATATTGATACAATTTTTTATTTTGTCAGTAATTGGTAAGTATGATATATAATGATACGAAACCATGTCTTGTAAAAAATCAATATTTTTTCACAAAATTGCAAAAATTATCTAAATTTGTTGCCTCCTTGCATAAAATCATGCAATTATCTTGATACACATCAATCTTGTGATATGAAAATAAACCCCAAGATCTCATAATCTTATTTATTTCAAAACAAGACTCTACAACATTGTCGTATTGAGACAAATAATCTCCCACTAATTAAGAAATTGAATACATGAAGCTTTTAGAAGATTATTATTTTTCTTTAAATTCATTAGAGGTGCAGACAATTACAATTGTGAAAGGTCCATTTTATAGCTACCATATAATGGAGGTCTTTTCATTAATCTTGGATCTGCCACAAGTTGCACGAGGACAAACAATAACAAGAGACAAGGCAATATATTCACACAAATGAACATCAAACAATGGAAAACGACCCCATGAAGGCATAAAGAAACACTTAAAAAAGATTACAAGAGGTACTATGCCCCTGGGAGCAAGAAATTGGAGAATCAGACAATGTTCGACCAAAGCATAATTGTGCTTGGCCAGATCAAAATTGTACTCGCCAAAATGCTCATCCAGAGTAAGAAAATTATCGACCCGGGAATTTTTTATGGAGTAACATACTTAAGTTTTGGAAATTTTAGGGTTAAGTCTTATGTGGCGCTCGACGAAGTGATTTTATCGAGTTTTGTTAAGTTAGGTTATTTTATTCGGTTTTTCATTATTGTTTGGTCCTTTATAAATAGATGATTCATTGTGTGATATTTTAAAAAAGAAGTATTTATGCATAGAGATTGTCTTTACTTTCTAATTCTTGAGATTTAGCTATCAAAATCTTGGAGAGATTTTGAGTGTTCATCAGCTTATCAACAATAGATAACAAGTGGTGTGGCATATTTCACTAAGTTCAAGGTTTTCTAATCAGGATTGTCATTGGGGTTTGTGACATCCTTTCTTGTGAAGACAAGTTTTAGATTATGCTATCAGATTGTTAGGAAATTTCAATCCAATTTCATCCTTCTAACAAGATAACATTGATCTAGATTCATATCAAGATATCTCAGAGAATGCTTCTTGCATTAGTCTATCTTTCTATCATTTTATTTTTTTTATTCAATATATTTTTTTCTTTTGATTGATTCAACTTAGTTTTTTTAGATTTTTTTGTTGTTTGAAGAAGAAAAAAGAAGAAAAGAAGAAAAAAGGAATAAAAAAATAAGAAATCAGAAACAAAATAAAAACAATATAGGAAGAAAGAAGAAAGACAATAGGAAACAAAAAAAAAAGAAAAAAAAATAAATGGGAAGAAGAAAAAAGAAAATGGACAAGAAAGAAAATAAGAATAGATTGAATAAGAAAAATGGAAAAAATCAAAATAGAAGGGTCATAGGAACAAGATTAGGAATCGTGGATGTAACAGACACGTTCTACACTTGTAGTGTTAAGATTCAGTTTGAATTTATCGGGAACTAATTTCGATTTGTTCTTGAGTTATAAAAAAAATTAAATAGGAGAAGCCAAGGAAAAGATATGAGAGGAAGTAAAAATTGTGTGAATAATCTTTCTTAGAATCCGTGAGCTTCGTTCATATTCTCTTTCATTCATTTTTTTTTTTGTTTTACTAACTTTTCTATTTTTAAATTATCCATTCAATGTATAGTTCAGGAAACTATCGCGTCAAACCATCGTGGGGCGGAAGAACATCTATATTTCTTACAAAAGTGCAACTCATGATGATGAATTCACATAAGTGTTGAGAGATGAGTTCACTATCATCCATCGACAACTTCATCTAGAGGATGACATCGATGTTCATCAAGCATAACCGAGGAGGTTGCCACATGTCGCTAGAAATCTACAACATATGGATATGGATGTAAAATGGTGTGCAAAAATTCGGACACCACGACAGGTCCATCGAGTCAAGACTCGACAAGACGATAATGTCAAACTAGAGATCCTAACTTTCATGGGACGAAGCAATGTGGAAGCATACTTAGAGTGGGAGAGACAAAATAAGAATGGTTTTCAATTTCCATCAGTATTCTGAACTCACAAAGTAAATCTAGCTTCAGTGAATCTTATTAAGTATGCATTTACATGGTGTAATCAACTCACTCGTTCACGTCAGTGGTACAAAGAGAAACCAACAATGATGTGGGATGAAATGTATTCAGTGATAAGATGTCAATTTGTACCCTCTTATTACCATAGAGAGGCAAATCAACATCCACAACGATTGGTACAAGGGAGTCAAGACTCTTACAAAAAGACCACCAGACCAAGAGCACAAGATGCAACAAAATCCCCACAGGTTACTATGACATTATATGTTTTGAATTTCAGGGTCGAGGTAACTACACTACAGATTGTCCAAACTAGCGGATAATGTTAGTATGGGTAGATGGAAAACATTTGATAGAACCGAATGCAAGGTGATATAAAAGGATGAAAATATGTCTCACAACTCATATCAAAGTTGTGAGGAACATGATGAAGCAAAGGACGAATGGCCCGTAGTACAACAAATCTAGAAATTACACGACACAGATTAGAAACTATTGAGGGATGAGAGGTGACAAAATTTGAGTGACCATTGAGGTAGATCACCATAAAAAATAAAATCTTGAGAGAAATCCAGACAAAGGCTTGTGAGAGTACACTTATGAGAATAACAGTTTTTCTTTGAGTGTAAGAGAGAACAATACCTTTATTCTCTAACTGATGAATATGCTTACACACAAAGAGGTGTTGTTTCTTATTAATTAATTCCTCTTGTATCTAGTTTTGCTTCAAATTCATTGCAGCATTCTTGAGTCATCTTCTGTAAGAAGGAACCACCAAATAAAGAGAAGGAACTAGATTTGGTGTGGCCGAGAGATGAGGTGTGAATGCACGTGCACATTGGAAGGCTCTTACAGAGAAACAAATAACTGATTTTAATGCAGGGAGATGGACCATTGAAAGTTTGCAAATGTATCAATCCTAATACCTACAAAAGCGAGTTACCCGGTAAGTATGTTGTACATTTGAATTTTAAAAGTTACTGACTTGGCTCGTTTCCATGCAGCTGACAGACTAGATTTGAGGACAAATCCTTATAAAGGAGGATGGAATGATGTGAAAGAGTTATTGAATCTCCAACAAGTGACATGAGAAAGGATGAAAGAATGATGTTTGGTGCAAATGGACTTGAAAGGATGAAAAAAGACCCCACGAGGATGTCAGAAAACACTTAAGAAAGGCTATAAGAGGTCCGCACAATGAGAAAAGGCTGATCAATTGTGTGACATTTTAAAAACAAGTTTTTATCAATAGAGATTGTCTTTTCTTGCTAATTCTTGAGATTTAACTATTGAACTCTTAAAGAAACTCTTAGTGTTCACCGACTTATCACCACTAGATCACAAATATTGTGGCATCGTTCACTGAGCCTAGGATTTTCTATTTGGATTTTAGTTTGGGGTTTTGGACATCAGTCTAGGTTCATATCATATTGTCTAACATGTCAAATAATATTTTCTAATCATCGTAGCGGTCTTGTTTAATATTTTTTTATCAGTTGCACCAAATATATTTAGCACCATTTCAACATAAGGGTTCAGTTCGACATTTTAACTTATTCGAGTAACATCATTATGTGTAATACCTTTATTAAATTCCTCAACAAAAATAATTCTTTGTGATGCAAACTTTTTCTCATGAGATAACCACATAAAGTAATTGAAAGTGAAATATCTTAAATAAAGATGATTCTACACAAACCAACTTACTTGAATTTTTTTGTATATTTGTTGATTTGTTGCCATCATTATAAATTGTGTAACGCCTTTTATAAACTCAATTAAGACACATAGATCAATTTTGGTACATTCATTTCTTTAAATACAGATATTTGATATTGACGATGATGGATTATAATATAAAATCTAAAGATGATATGAAGTAAAATATATGATTATATTGTGTCTCAAACAAAGAAAGGTGTGGAGTGGATTATAAAAAAAACTTTTATATGGATTAAGGACATATACGTACAGATTAGGAATCAAATAATAGACGGTCGTACATCGTAATTATTTTGGACGGAAGATACAGTTATCCAAAAATTTACGAAAAATAGATATTAGATATAGTTATCAAAACTAGTCATAATATTAGGAAAAATGAAACGCCCATCCATAAACTTTGAATGGGGTGATAAATCGATCGTAAATCGTTTGTATAAATGGAAGATTTTTGGATGCGTCATATGTCCATAACTTTTAACGGAGTACGGACACAAGATCTTCATCGTCCATACTTTGTTGGCAATAAGTCCGAAAATTTATGGACGAATTATTCGTCCGAAAAATCAATACGTAAATCATAAATATCTAGTAGTGCATGTTGTTGTTTATCCTGAACTACTAA
Organism: Gynandropsis gynandra; assembly: GCA_036759665.1. NCBI lineage: Eukaryota > Viridiplantae > Streptophyta > Magnoliopsida > Brassicales > Cleomaceae > Gynandropsis > Gynandropsis gynandra. The sequence goes on along the minus strand of CM071872.1, from coordinate 24,419,034 downwards.
GTTAAAGATTTTAAAATATGACGTAGTGGTTCCATAAAAGAACTTGTCTCCGGACTAAGGAAAAACCATCCTTTAATCCCATCAAAACTTCAATATATAATATTTATTCTCTTTGGGTAACTTGATCAGCAAGGCATTGATATTTCATGCAAGTACAATTAGGTAATTCCTCCAAACGTTCTACTTCTTTATTAATTGTGATTAACTTTGATTAAAACTAAGCATTTGAAGTAGTATTCATGTGGACTGACTATCTTATATATCTTTAGAGACTAAATTAATGAGCCATGAACAATATCAGTGCAACGTTTCCACGTGTCATGATCAACATCATTAGAAATGGGTTACTATTTATCTTACCACTCATGAATCTTAGTTTGTTCCTACCATTGAGAGGCATCTTCATCGAGAGTCACCATGTATTGTATGAGCTCACCATAGAGCTTTTTGGTCATGAGCAAGATGCAATTGGTATCAATTTCATTGAAGAACTACGCACTACGCAATGGATAAAAACAGAAAGAGAAGAATCAAAACTTGTTGTAGGTTGAGAAGAAATTTTTAGGGTTTAAAAAAGTGAAAAGAAGAAATTAAGATGAAGAAAAATTGTTGAGAAGAGAGAGAGACAATGATGGAATAAATTAGTGAAAAAAAGATAAGAAATTAATGATTTTGAGCGAAAAATGATTGTGGATAATCAAATAATAAAAAAAATTGTATTTAAATTAACTATAAAAATGTTTGTGCAAATATTTATAGTATCTTCGAACATAAAACAAGAAATAAACTAAACTATGTAACTAATCTAATAAATTATAAAGACAAACACACATTCATATAAACTATTTCCTTTGGTCATAAACTACTTATCTTTATACACAATCCATTATGCATATCATATAAGTAACGCTCAGAGACATGTCCATTCTTAAAGGATTGATTCCATTCATCAATTGTGTTTTTTATGCTAGTGGAAAAATACAATCAATTTCCACGCTGATTATCCAACAATTATTAGTGAACACTGAGACAATCATAAATGTGTGATCAGTCTTACTGACTTCTAATGGAGGTTGGCATCTAACAACACTCCTCAATGAATGGATAGTGTGAATAAACATGTTTTATTCCACCTAACCGCTATAAAAGAGAATTTAGAACTTTTTTCCATCTTTCAAGCTTCGGATATTCCCCAGGCATGGTTTGACTATCGAACTCTAACAGATTACCAACTATATTTCATGTATATCGTATTAGACTGTCGAATGAACACGAGAAAACTCTTTTTCTCTTATCATTCTATTACTTTGGCCAAATATTTCATAATTCACTACGATTTATGACAACATAGAGCTAAAACTCTCACCAAGAGTTATTGGATTCCATATTAGTCAAGCAACTGATAATTTGAAATCTGAATAATTAGATTAGAATGAGCCTAAACGACTATATGTACAAAATACAACATTAGACCTAATTACAACATTAGACCTAATTGCAGAAATTAAGGTTCTACCCTTTTTACATGTATATCCTTTACACGCCCCCTCAAGATGGAGCACCCGTGGTGAGTTCAATCTTGGAGCATAAGACATCAAATGATAGTCGCGAAAGAGGCTTCGTGAGAAGGTCTGCAAGCTGATCAGCGGCTCGAACATGAGTGACTCGAAGAGTGTTCGACTCGACCAAGCCGCGAACGAAGAGATAGTCAAGAGCCAAGTGTTTCATCCGAGAATGGAAAACCGGCTTGGCACTGAGATATGTTGCTCCAATGTTGTCACAATAGATGGTGGGTGGTGATGATGACGTGACTCCAAGCTCCGATAATAACGAAATGACCCAGAGAACCTCTGTAGCGGTGGACGCAATAGATCGGTATTCAACCTCTGTAGATGAACGGGAAAGTCCGGATTGCTTCTTGGACAACTAGGAGATAGGATGTGCACCAAGGAAGAGAAGATACGATCCGGTGGACTTGAGATCATGAGAATCTCCAGCCCAGTCTGCATCGGTAAAGGCATGTAAAGAGAGGGTATTGTGCGCGGATAAGTAGATACCTCGATCCTTCGTGCCAGCGAGATAGCGTAGGACTCGTTTCACGGCTTGCCAATGAAAATTCGTGGGAGCATGCATGAATTGAGATAGCTTGTTGACCACAAAGCCTACATCCGGTCGTGTGAGAGAGATATTGTAGGCCGCCAACAATAGACCGGTATTCCGTTGGATTGGAGAGGGAAGTACCGGTGTCTAGTGTCAAACGTGAGGTGGACGGCATGGGTGTGGGGAACCGGCTTTGATTCATGCATGAGACAACGGTGGAGAAGATCATTGATGTACTTACGTTGAGTCAAAAGTAGGCCATTAGACGTTCGCATGGCTTCTACCTCGAGAAAGAACGATAGGTCACCCAAGTCTTTGATGGAAAAGTGTGCGGCTAGGGCATCAATGAACTGCTGTACCTGTGATGCGGAATTACCTGTAACAACAATATCATCAACATAGACCAGCACGTACAATTGTAGTGCGGTTGTGTTGAGAATAAACAGCGAGGTGTCCGCCAGAGAGTTGGTGAAACCACGAGCGAGAAGGAATGTGCGAAGCTCCGAATACCATGCTCGAGGAGCTTGTTTGAGTCCGTAGATTGCTCGTTGAAGTCTGCACACATGAGGGTGAGTTTGATCAATGAAACCGGGGGGTTGAGACATGTATACCTCCTCCGAAAGTCGGTATTGTAGAAAGGCATTATTGACATCAAGTTGTCGTAGAGTCCAGCCGCGAGAGACAGCAATACTCAAGATGACACGAATGGTGGTTGGTTTCACAACCGGGCTAAATGTCTCATGATAGTCGATGCCCGGTCTTTGGTGAAACCCCTTTGCAACAAGTCGAGCCTTGAATCGTTCCACAAATCCCTCTTGTTTTCATTTGATGCAAAACACCCATCTCTAACCAACGATATTCTTTGCTTGAGTGGCTGGAACAAGCTGCCACGTTTCATTGCGATGCAAGGCTTGTAACTTGGCATCCATTGCTGCACGCCACCGAGGATCCTTTAAGGCTTGAGTGATATTTGCTGGTTCACTCTCTACCTGAGCAACAAGAGCAGATCGGTTATCGCGCTTAGAAACATTGCTTTTTGAACGAGTAACCATCGGGTGAGAGTTGGTTCGAGGACGTTGTGGTGGCACGTCCAAGATGATCAGCTCTAGAGATTGTGACGATGTTGGTGGTGCGCCATCAGTAGGAGTCAGAGACCGAGAGACAATATCCGAGGTTTGGAGCGGTGAAGGATCCGAGCTTAGGGGCTGAGACGGTAATGGAGCAATGAGCGGCGGCGGCTTGAAGGATGGTATAGGATCGACGCTTGGTTGAGAGGTGGAAACGGGGGTTGGCTGTTTGGTTGGTGGAAATAATTTGGTAGGGTTAGCAAAAGATAGATAGACTCAAAGAATTGAACATGACGGGAGACAAAAATGCGTGATCTAAGAGGATCAAGACAAACATATGCACTTTGGGTGGATGAGTACCCAAGGAAGATACATGGATCAGATTTTGGTTCTAATTTGTTGGCTGTATAAGGACATAACCATGGGTAACATAGACATCCAAAGACGCGAAGCTTAGAGTAATTTGGTGGTTGTTGGAAGAGACACTCGTAAGGGGAGGACATACTAAGTGTAGGGGTCAGGAGGCGGTTAATGAGATAGACCGTTGCACAAAATGCATAAGACCAATAGGATAAGGGCATGGAGGAGTGTGTGAGAAGTGAAAGACCGGTTTCTACGATGTGCCTATGTCGTCTTTCAGAAATACCATTATGTTCGGGAGTATGTGGTGGAGATGTGAAATACGAAATGCCATGAGAGGATAGAAAAGAATGCAAGGCAATGAATTCACCTCCATTATCGGAATAAAGTGTTGAAATGCGTTTGTCGAATTTGTTTTCAACAAGGGATTTGAATTGAATGAATGTGTCACGAACTTGGGATTTGGTTTTGAGTGGATATAGCCATGAATAACGTGTAAAGTGATCTAC
>CM071872.1:24402954-24414673 GCA_036759665.1 Gynandropsis gynandra | reverse complement strand
TACTTGATGAGACGGGCCACTCATAAACTCCATCTTTAGCGCTTCCTTTCAGAAGTTGCGCCCCCGTGCTGAGATCCTTCACCTAAAAACCATTAGGAGCAAATTTAACGGATACGTCATTAGTTTTGCACAACTGATTAACCGAAATCAGATTCTTGCAAATTTTAGGTACACATAGAACATTTTGTAGAGATAATGATCTAGTGTCAAGGGGTATAGAAATGGAACCCGTGTGTGTGATGGATAAACCATTGCCATCACCGACAACTACATCGTCGCTGCCGCGATAAGGAGAGTGAATGGCAAGGTTCGAGAGGTCCGACGTGATGTGATGAGACGCTCCACTATCCAGTAGCCACGAGGTTGCATCATAGGAAGAGGCAGCGGCATGATGAGCTTGCGGACGTGGCTGCCAATTCGGTGATGAATTCTGCCAAGGTTGCACCGACGGGTTCTCAAGAATACCGGGTGAGGAGACAAGTCGAAAATGTGGACAGCGTTGAACGCTGTGACCATGAACACCACATTGGCACCGTCCTTGATAGCCACGGCGTGTTGGTGAACGCGGACGAGGACGACGAGACCAATTGGATTGGTCGGACGAGCGAGAATTCGAGCGAGACGGGAGGAGACAAGGCGGAAGCGTGGACAGCGTTGAACGCTGTGGCCTTGAACACCACATGCTTGACACTTGCCTTGATAGCCACGGTGTGTTGGTGAACGTTGGCCTCATGATTGAGAAGCTTTTCGTGAACTTCTTCAATGGATGCAGCGGTATCCTTTGCTCGAATTACGTCTGCAATCGGCTTGTACTCTTCGGGAAGACCATCTAGGATTGCATCGAGGACATCTTCATGATCCAGCAGCCTTCCTAAGAGGGTAAGCTCATCAGCAGTAGTCATGATAACACGGATGTATTCATCAATGGATTGTGATCCTTTGGAGCAGCGTTTGATCTTATCACGAAATTGTAGAAGATGGCCGCGAGACGCTTTGCCATAAGTGTTCGCGAGCGTCTTCCACGCCTCGTAGGTGGAAGGGGCGCGTGCAATAAGGGGCTGTAGGGAGGCCGTTATTGCTCCAAATAGGGCTGAGAAGAGGAAGCGGTCTTGTTGCTTCCATGGCTGGAAATTAGGGTTGTCGACGAACACTCCATCGCGATGGATCTTGGCCGGAGGGACAACGGAGTTATCCTCAATGAAGCATTGGAGATTGTGGCCTTCAAGAAGGGCACGAATCTGAACATTCCATGTGAGAAAGTTGGTCGGCGTCAGCTTGGTAATGTTGGCCATGTTGACGGTGAGAAGAGTGCTGAGCGGATGTTGTGGATCAAAAGTCGGAGCCGCATCGGAGAGACGTGCGGTAGGATGACTTGTTTGGCCGGCCATGGATTAGGGTTTGGAGACGGTGAGCAAGAGAGGCAAGAATTAGGGTTAGGGGATGTGGATCTAGGGTTAGGGTTGCGGATCTAGGGTTTGGGTGATAAGGGAAAGGTGACCGCGACGGGATAACCAGCGGACGCGGCGCGGGACGAAGGAGGAGAGGCAATCCGGGACGCAAGAAAAGCGGGCTAGGCGGCCGAAGTGGAGGACGACGGTGGGGGATCTATGTTTAGGCTCTTCGTACGTGATGGTACGACGGAAAAGGAGGGAAGAGAAGGGTGAACGGCCGGAGGAAAAGAGAATGGATGATCGGCGCCGCAAAGAAGAAAGGATGGTCGGCGGCCACAAAGAAGGAGGAGGGGCGGCGGCGGCGGCGGTTTGAGAGGGAAGGAGAGGCCGGCCGAGAATTTAGGAGAGTTTGTTGTCGTTAGACCTAGGGCTCTGATACCATGATAATTTGAAATCTGAATAATTAGATTAGAATGAGTCTAAACGGCTATATGTACAAAATACAACATTAGACCTAATTACATTATTAGACCTCATTACAGAAATTACGGTTCTATCCTTTTTACATGTATATCCTTTACAGCAACAATTGACAAGAAAATGATCATTCCCAATATCCTTTAAACAAGTGCTCTAAAACATAGGATGTCGGGAATTAAAGAATGACAAATAACTTGTCAACTACATTGTTGACCTCAAGTTCAAGGAAAATGTGACATTCAGATCCTTTTGGATAATCTCCTAGTGATAAATACACGGTAATGGGGCCATTAGGAAATCTCCCTTTAGGTTAGTTCAATTATCACATTCCCATGTGCATCATCCATATATGTGACTTAATAAAAATAATCTACCAATTTCTATCAAATAAAAAATCATAACATGAATGTCAGTCTATTCGGAAAACCAACGACCTATTGGTTATTCTACGACCAAGAACTTCTTTTGATCAATACACAATAAAACAAGTTTCACTTTATCATGATGTCTAACATGATAACCGGATTCACATATAGACCATGAAAAACCGCATATCTTATATTCATGCCATGAATAAATACATCATATACATATAAACATGAATCATCATCCAAATGATATAAAATGCCATATAATTGAATAAAAATTTCAATATGTATCATGTACGTAAGACAGTTCTAATTAACATCAAATCATTGACCTTTATTAGAACTAATCCCAATATGTCACATCTTTCAATCCAATTCTCAATTTTTGCTCGTCAAACTCCTTTGAACATAGTGTCTTTATGAGTGGTTCAACTGAGTTTTCCTTTCCATCAACCTTCAGGATTTGAACATCTCAACGCTCTATTATCTCTCAAATGAGATGGTACTTCGGCAGAACATGCTTCGATCTTTGATGAGATCTTAGTTCCATCGCTTGAGCTATCACTTCAGTATTATTTCAGACTGAAGAAGTGAGCTCTTAAATGGAATGGGACACACCAAATTCACTTATGAACTTCCTCATTCAGACTGCTTTGTTCGCCGCTTCACAAGCTTTGATGTAATCGACTTCCGGAGCTGAGTCGGCTACCTTGGTCTGCCTGGAACTTCTAACCGATTGTTCCACCTTTTAGTGAAAACACATAGCCTGACATGGATTTACTATCGTCCTTGTTTGATTTGAAACTCGCATCGGTGAATCTTTCTGGTTCTAAAGCAGAATCTCCATAGATGAGGAATTGGTCCTTAGTCGTACTTAAGGATGATTTTCACCAACTTCCAATGTTTTTCACTGGGATCCGCATGATACTAACTCGCTACACTTAGTGCAAAGGCTGCATCAAGTGTGTACATATCATGGTGTACATGATAGCTCACACCGTGCTTGTGTACATGATCCTACTCGTAATTTCTATATCATCCTGTGTCTTATGAGTATCCTCGTGAGAGAGAAATTTTTGTGCCTATTCGAAGATAGCCCTTATTGGAACTCACCATGTTATACCATCTCATATGGATATAAATGTACATGGACTTGGAGAGTCCCAACACCCTTATGGTTCTTCTTTATAGATCCTTATTCTAAGAATATATGCTGCTTCTCCTAAGTTCTTCATGTAAAAGTATTCGGATAACCAACTTTTGGTTTTTATTAAAAACGGTACGTCGTTTCCTATTAGAAATATGTTATCCACATATAGCACTAGGAAACACTAGGAATAATACCTTGCTCCCACTTTCCTTCTTCTACACGCAAGGTTATTCTTCACATATAACAAAATTTAAGTTTTCAACTACCTTTTTAGATCAAAGATTCCAAGAAGCTTGCTTAAGTCCATACATGGACCTTTCCAGCTTGCATACCATGCTATCAATGCACGGACCATGCAACCCAAAGGTTGAGCCAAATAGACCTCTTCCTGGAGCTCTCCACGTAGGAAAGTTGTTTTCACATCCATCTGTAATATCTCGTATTCATGATAGGCCACAAGCGCAAGTAGAATCCAAATAGACTTGAGAATTGCTACATGGGATAACATTTCTTCCTTGCGGCCGAGAGCTTTAGTAAAGATGTCGGCGAGCTGTAATCGAGTAAAGACACGTTGAGCAGTAATAACATCATCAAGAATAGCATCGCAGATGAAATGATAATCAACCTCGATGTGTTTTATATCGTGAAACACCGCATTCGAACTGATGTACAAAGCAGCCATACTATCGCAATAGAGCCACATCGATTAAGAATGCAAGGCACCGAGATCCTTAAGCAAAGCTTTAAGCTAAACCAGTTCGAAAGTGGCCATGGACATTGCCCGATATTCATCTTCAGTGGACGAGCGAGAGATGACATATTGCTTCTTTATATTCCACGAAATCGATGACGAACCCAACTGAATGAACCAACCTGTCAAAGATCACCTACTCAAAGGACATCCCGCCCAATCACAATCACACCAATCATATATTTGTAAGTTAGAGTCGGATTGTAGAAGCAGCCCCTATCCGAGATTGCTTTTGAGGTACCGAACATCACAAAGTGCCGCCTCCCAATGATCACATCTCGGAGACTATATAAATTGAGTAAGTACCTAAACCGAGTAAGAGAGTTCCGTCGAGTAACAACCAAACAGAGAAGACAGTCGACCAAACGAAAATAAGTTGTGGGATCGTCGAACAAAACTCCATTGTCGGATAAGAGACGATGATTCTGGTCCATGGGAATGGAGACAGGTTTCTCATTGAGAAGCCCCGATTGGGAACTCCAATTTCTGCAAATGTAGAAGATTCAGCAATCGGAGAAATAGAGACAGATTCTGAATTTATCAGAGAAACAGAGCATTCCAAAGAACCCCCCTAGCGTCGGTGTCCGGAGAGCTTAAAGTAGTGGTTATATCAGTAGTCTCTGCTCAAACAGGAGAGACTGTGTTCGACGAAAACTCAACAAGTTCTGCATAAAAATATGGCATGGCATTGTCTGAATCAGGTCATGTTCAATCTGTGACAAAAGGCAATTGTTGTTCAACAGGATAACATGTCGAATCCGAGAAGAACGAAAACAGATGCTCGTAAAAAACAACATTGTGGGACACCAAAAACTTTTGTAGATCAAGATCGTAGAGACACCACCCCTTTTTCCGAAGGGATATCCAACAAAATGCAATGATGTATGACTAGAAAACTTGTCACCCTTCGTGTGTTGGTTATGAGCATAAAAAGCAATCCGAAAACTCGTAAATAGGAGTAGACCGGTGTTGAGCCGTGCATAATTTTGAAAGGTATTGGTTCCCAATGACAACCGAAGGAGTACTGTTGAAGAGATACGCAGCCATAAGAACAATATCTCCCCAAAATTCAATCGCAAGGTTTGCTTGAAAAAGGAGAGATCAAGCAATATTCAAAATATGACGGTTTTTCTTTCCATCCGGACGCTTTGTTGAGGAGTCATAACACAAGAAGTTGATGCAACATTCTGTGTCCTAAAAAGAGAGGAGTGAGACACATGAACTCAATCCCATTATCCGACCAAACCATTTTAACCTTCGTATAAAATTTTCACTGATCAATAGCAAGAAATTGGCTAATATGTTTCGAAACCTCATCATTAGTAGTCATCAAATAGATTCATATGCCTCGTGAAAAATCATCTACAATCGTCAAGAAATATTTGGCACCCGAGAATGATGGAGTCCAATATGGTCCCCATACGTCACAATGAATAAGTTCAAAAATCGACGATGTTTTATTCAAACTTTCCGAAAAATAGTCACGTAAGTGTTTATTGTGGATACTAACTTCACACACTTTATTCGAATACTCCGAATAAGAAGTAAAACTCAAAGCAGAAATCAAATCTAAAGTCTTTGAGGTAGGGTAACCAAGCAACAATTCCAAGTACCCATGGAACATGAATCCCATGTCCGAACAGCCGTAGTTGTCTCCCATCCTTGAAAGAAATAAAACCCTTCATGAAACTCACCCGCTCCAATCAGCATCTTGGTAACGCAATCCCGATTGTGTCTTAGTAGCTCCTATTTTTGTCGCATTGAGCAAGGTGACTAGAGTTTTCCACTGGTCATCGCTTATCAAAGAATGGTAGATAACTTGTCAGTTACCATGTTGATCTCAGGTCTAAGAAAATTATAATATTCCAATCCTTCCAGAGAAATTCCTATTGACAGTTCAATGGTAATGTAACCATTAGGAATTCTCCCTTTGGGTCTGTTCAATGATCACATCTCTATGTGCATCATCCATACATGTGATTTAGTAAAAAATATCTACTAATTTCTATCAAATAGAAACCATCACATCCATGTTGATCTATCCGGATTACTAACGTCCAATTAGTTATCCTATGATCAAAACGATTTAGATTAAGTTTTTACCAAAACTTGACTCTCTTTATCATGATCTCTATCATGATGACAAGTTTCTAAACTTAATCATGGACTCTATCATACTAGCTATGAAAATATATACACATATATATTTACAAATATCATCAAATATGATAAAATAATGCCATTTCATTTATTTATAAGTGTTCAAAATACAAGACATAAAATAGCTCCTAAATAGTTACAACAGTTGTACTATTCCTAGAACTAATTCCGGCATGCCATGTCTTTCAATCCAATCTTCAACTTGTGCTTGTCAAACTCATTTGAACCAAGCGCCTTTGTGAGAGGATCTGCTGCATTCTCTTTTCCTTCTACCTTCTGGATTTGAACGACCCCAGGCTCAACGATTTCCATTATCAGATGGTACTTCCACAGAACATGCTTTGATCTTTTATGAGATCTTGGTTCCTTCGCATGGGCTATTGCCCCGGTATTATCACATAATAAAGGAACAGGTTCCTTTATCGAAGGCACCACCCCAAGTTCAGTTATGAACTTTCTCATTCAGACCGCTTCCTTAGCAGCTTCGCAAGCCGCTATGTATTCTGCTTCAGTAACCGAATCAGCTACAGTAGCTTGTTTGGAACTTTTCCAACACACTGCACCCCCATTGAGACAAAAGACATACCCCGATGTCGATCTGCTATCATCTTTATCAGACATAAAGCTGGCATCCGTGAACCCTTCTAACTCTAAGTTAGAATCTCCATAAACGAGGAATTGGTCTCTAGTCCTTCTCAAGTACTTGAGAATGGTTTTCACCAATTTCCAATGTTCCTCACCGGGATCTGCCTGATACCGACTCGCTACACTTAGCGCGAAGGCTACATCAGGCCTCGTACATGTCATGGAATACATGATGGCTCCCACTGCGCTAGCATATGGGATCCTACTCATGCGTTCTCTCTCTTCTTGTGTCTGAGGACAATCCTCTTTGGAGAGAGTAATTCCAGTGCCTATCGGTAGATAGCCTCTCTTGGAATTTTCCATGTTATACCTCTTCATGATGGTATCAATGTACTGGGACTGTGATAGTCCAAGCAACCTCCTTGATCTATCTCTATAGATCTTTATTCCCAGAATATAGGTTGCTTCTCCCAGATCTTTCATGGAGAACTGTTCGGATAACCAGAACTTCGTCTCTTGCAACGCCGGAATGTCATTCCCTATGAGCAATATGTCATCCACATAAAGCACAAGGAAGACAACCGCGCTCCCACTAAACTTCTTGTACACACAAGGCTCTTCTTCGCATCTAACAAAGTTGAACTCTTCAACTGCCTTGTTAAAGCGAATGTTCCAGGTTCGAGAAGCTTGCTTGAGTCCATAAATGGACCTCTGAAGCTTGCATACCATATGACTTTGAGTTGGCGACGTGAAACCCTCAGGTTGAGTCATGAAGACTTCTTCCTGGAGCTCTCCGTTAAGGAAAGCTGTTTTCACGTCCATCTGCCAAATCTCATAGTCATGGAATGCCGCTATCGCAAGCAGAATCCGAATAGATTTGAGCATTGCCACAGGGGAGAACGTTTCTTCATAGTCAATCCCTTCTCGTTGACTATACCCCTTGGCAACTAGACGAGCTTTATAGGTCTCTACCTGCCCGTCCGCTCCAATCTTCCTTTTGTAAACCCATTTACAACCTATCGGTCTGGAAGCCTGTGAAGAATCAACCAAAGTCCATACTTTGTTGATCTTCATAGATTCCATCTCGGATTCCATGGCTTTCCACCATTTCTCAGAATCAGGGCCTTGTATAGCCTCTTGGAAAGTCAAAGGGTCGTCATCTATATGACCGACCACATCCTCTTGCACCATCAGATTAAGTCTGTCAGGTGCACGTCGAGAACGTGTTGACCTTCTCAAGGAAGCCTGTGTAGCAGGTTCAACCTGCGCTGGGATATCTTGTTGGGCTTGTTCCTGAACAGGTTCCTGAACAGGTTCCTGAACTTGTTCCTGAACGGGCACTGTCACTTCAACATTTGAAGATGAAGCGCCGGAGCCTAACACTATATCACTCAGCCAAGAACGCTCATTTGACATCTCATGTCCATGAGCTTGTGTTGGCTCATCGGGTTCTTGAATCTCGTCAAGAACTACTTCCCCACCATGAATTCCTTCATCAAGGAATTCCCTTTCAAGAAAGGTTGCCGTTCTGGCCACAAACACTTTGTGTTCAGACGGGTGGTAGAAATAATATCCCATAGTTTCCTTGGGATAACCTATGAACCTACATCTGTCAGACCTAGCATCAAGCTTGTCTGGCTGAAGTCTCTTAACGAAGGCCGGACACCCCCAAACCTTGATGTGCCTCAGGTTTGGCTTACGTCCTTTCCATATCTCATATGGTGTCTTCGAGACTGCTTTGGTGGGAACTTTGTTTAGCAGATAGGCAGCTGTTTCTAAAGCATAGCCCCATAAGTTCATTGGAAGATCAGTGAACCCCATCATGGATCTCACCATATCTAATAAGGTTCGATTTCTCCGTTCGGATACACCATTATGTTGTGGTGTTCCGGGAGAAGTCCACTGAGACAAAATCCCATTTTGCCTTAGATAATCGACAAATTCATGACTAAGATATTCACCGCCCCGGTCAGATCTCAACACCTTGATACTCTTTCCGGTTTGTTTCTCCACTTCACTGCGGAATCTGTTGAACATTTCAAAAGATTCGGATTTGTGTTTCATCAAGAACACAAATCCATATCTCGACATATCATCAGTGAATGTGATGAAGTACGAATATCCACCCCTGGCTTGAACTCTCATAGGTCCACATACATCAGTATGTATCAGTCCTAGGAGTTCTGTAGCTCTTTCCCCGGTTCCACTAAACGGAGATTTGGTCATCTTACCAGTGAGACAGGACTCACAAGTTGCATAAGATTCATAATCGAAATGGCCTAAAAGACCATCTTTATGCAACCTGTTTATCGTCTTCTCACCGATATGACCAAGTCTACAATGCCAAAGATACGTCTGTTTTTGACGATCATCTACTTTTCTCTTAAGGCCCGAAACATGCATGTTAATTTGTTCTACATTAACATCAGGTAAGATATACAGCCCTTGTTGTAAATAACCATTCACACAAAATTCATTACCATGATAAATAGAGCAAATGTTATTGCTAAAAACTGTTCGAAATCCACGTCTATCAAGCATAGAAATAGAAATTATGTTCGAAACAAACTTAGGAACATAATAACAGTCGTCTAACAACAAGGTCTTGCCCGTAGGCATTACAAGGGAAATTGATCCTACGGCTAGAGCAGCAAAAATTGCGCCATTTCCCACCTTCAGACTGAACTCTCCCTTCCTGAACCTCCTACTGTCCTCAGCCCCTGCAACATATTGCAGATGTTAAAACTGCTACCGGTATCCAATACCCATCTAGACGAATCAATAGTAGTTAAGGAAATCATGAAAACATTTTCCATGAGAATCTTACCTGGCTTCTTGCCCTTCAGAGACTGCAGGTATTCTTTGCAGTTCCTCTTCCAATGCCCCTTCTTCATACAGAAGAAGCACTCAGCATCAGCTTGGTCAGATTTGCCCTTTTTGGCCTTGGGTATGGTCACACCACCCTTGGGTCCAAGGAGCTTCTTCTTGGGCTTTTTGTTGCCCTTGCCCTTCTTGGAAGAAGAGCTGACCATCATCACGGCACTATGTCCCTTAGACGTCTCAGACACTGACTGACTCTCATAGTCAATCAGTTGGTTCAGCATCTCATGCAGATCCATGTCCATCTTGTTCATGTTAAAGTTAACAATGAACGGAGAGAAGGTCTCAGGCAATGACTGCAAGATCAGATCTTGAGATAACTCTTTGCCTAGTGTGCACCCCAGCTTCACAAGCCGTTCAATAAGACTGATCATCTTACGAACATGGGGCCCCACCGGAGAGTTCACAGACAATCTTGACTTGAATAGTGCCTTCGACAACTGATATCTTGCCGTTCGGCTCTGCGCACCATACATCTTCTTAAGATGCTCGTCATCAGCAGGAGATTCCTTGATAGGATTCTCGATCGCATCGAGTAACTTCTCCTGCTTGAGGACGATTTTGAGGTTGCAGTACCAATTATCGAAATTTTCCCAAACATTTTTGTGGACATCGAGAATGGCACGTAGGGAAATTGAAGACATTCTTCGGGAAATCTAGAAGGAAAAATTGCAGCATTTATTAGAACACTTATTTAATCAAATAGATATGGACTTTCATCTAAATGATTATTTCACTGACTAATACTACAATAGTATTCAGAAATCGTATTTCTTTCAGTAATATTTCCTGAACTAATCATGCATAAGCCCCCTGGTAGTCAGGTCGTTTCTTAAGCATATTAAACAGGTTGGATTTAATATGGCTCTATATCACATAGTCACCTGGTAGTCAGATCGTTCCTATAGATATAGTTGAGTTCATCCTTCAGCTCAAGGTTAGATATCAATTAAGTTTATGTCCCCCGGGTAGTCCAGGCGCTTACAAAAACTAATTGATCCCTCCACTAGACATTTGATGTCGTAGATGTATGAATCGAATTATTGAACTACATGCCTCCTGGTAGTCAGGCCGTACCATGTAAACAAGAACCTATTCAAAACATCTACGATGAAGGAAAAGCCTAACGATAAACAATTTATCATTTTAGAACTCAATTATTAATTAAAATTCTCAATTTTAATATAACTCTATATCACATAGCCACCTTGTAGTCAGGTCGTTCCTATCGATATAGACGAGTTTTATCATTCACCTCATGGTCGGATATCAATTAAGGTTATGTCCCCCGGGTAGTCCAGGCGCTTACAAAAACTAATTGATTCCTCCCACTCGACATCTGATGTCATAGACGTACGAATCGTATTCTCGAACTACATGCCTCCTGGTAGTCAGGCCGTACCATGTAAACGAGAATTTATTCAAAAAACGTTAGCCAGGTCGTACCATGTAAACGAGAATTTATTCAAAAACGTCTACGGTGAAGGAAAAAAAACTTAACGATAACCAATTTATCGTTTAATAAATCAATTATTAATACTTTAAAATTAAAATTCATCTAATTTTAATCTTAAAATTTTTTTATTTTAATTTTTTTTATATACTAGGGTTAGGGTTAGGTTAGGGTTAGGGTAACCCTAACCCTAGCCGCCGCCCTTGAACCCATAGGTCGCCGGATGTTCAGAACCGCCAGCTCAGGTTGCCTGCGAACCGCCGACATGACCGGCGGTGAATTGCCGGCGTCGGGAGCCCAGGAACCGCCCGCGAACCTTTCGCCTTCGCACCTTTTCGTTCGCGACAGAGAGGACAAGCGCAGGAGCCCCTCGGCGGCGGTCCGGTCACGCACAGCGAGGACGAGCACCGTCTAGGGTTCCTCAGCCCCTCGCGCCGCCGCCTCGCGTGTCGCCTGGCTGGGTCCGTCGACGCTCGCCCGAAGACGCTCCCCCAGCCGCCC
>CM071872.1:24355694-24402773 GCA_036759665.1 Gynandropsis gynandra | reverse complement strand
ACTGTAGGGTTGATTTCAATTGCGGAAGCGTGTTTTATCAACCCGAATTCAGATCTAGTCATGTTCGGATTAGTTTTACAGATTTCAACAGCGAACAAATATTGAAACGGTTTCAGTGATACATGTTGCGTTGAAACGGATGATCGGATGTGAGACTTGATGATGCAAGTCCTCTACTCGTATCCACGCCGAGATCGGGATTGCTTTGATGCGGGATTCGGAAGAACGAAAAATTGTTTTTCGTTCTTCGGGTTTTTCTTTTAATGGCGGTTAGGGTTTACGTCTTATAATAGTCTTTATTACGAAACCTCGTAAAGTGTTTATTTATAATTATTAACTCTCTAATAATTACGACTTAAACTCATAACTATTGAATATTACATATTAGGCATAGGACTTTCAAAGTCTTCCACAGTTTTCTCGGACAATGATGTATTACGTCTCGCACGGGTCTCTTCTGTTCAATTGAAATTGTTACTAATCTGCTTTCACATAAACTTGGTGCGACAGAGAATCTCACTAGTAAGGAAGACATTGTGCATTATATTTTTTACTCCGAAGCTGGGAACCATATGAGTGGGCATCGAGATCTCATGACCACCATGGTTGATATGCCAACGTGCTATGTCAAACTTCTTAATGGGAAGAGCACGATATCGACACATAAAGTAACAATCGTTCTTAGTGGATCCTTGGTGCTTCATAATGTGTTTTACGTCTCTATATTGAGTTGCAACCTCGTCTCTATATCTCAGCTTCTTCGTAAGATAGATTGTATTGTTTAGTTCAATAATAAACTTTGTGTTATTTAAGACCGCATTATGAGTATGCTGATTGGAGCATGTGAGCATTGTGATGGGCTCTACTATTTCAAAAGGATTGTGAATGCAGCATTAGTTTGAACACATTCATCATTTAATCTTTGGTATGCGCGTATGAGTCATCCGTCTTCTCATGTTATAAATATTTTTTGTGTTAATATTGACTCTTCTAGTGTTCACAATAAGACTTGTGATATTTATCTTCGAGCCAAACAATCTCGGGATTCTTTTTCGCTAATTGCTAATAAAATATCGAGAATCTTTCAATTGATTCATTGTGATAAGTAGGGACCATATCTCACCTCGTCATTTTCTGGTGTAAAATATTTCTTGACCATTGTGGATGATTTCTCTAGAGGAATTTGGTTTTACCGACTTCGTACTAAATTTGAATTAATCAAGTTTTTGTATCGATATTTTGCTATGGTAGAGCACCCATACAGTGTTCTAGTAACTATATGTACTGATAATGGAACATAATCACAAGTCTTGCCGACTACTTCATTGAACGTATAATTTTTCATGAGACATCATGTTTTGGCAATCCACAGTAAAATGATCGCATGGAACGCAAACATCACCACATTCTCAATGTGGCACGTGCTTTTGCTCTTCCAATATGGTTTTCCTTTACTTTTGGGCAGAAAGTATTCTCACAATGACATATCTCATCAACCGTGCATCCACACCTATCCTCAACGGGAAAACATCCTTTGAGATCTTGAATGGTGTAGCGACTCCCATTGATCATCTCTGGATCTTTGGTTCACTTTGTTATGTTCATTATCAAAAGTAAATTGGAGATAAGTTTCCATCCCGTAGTCGAATATGTGCTTACGTGGGTTATCCTAATTCCAAAAAATCATGGAGGGTAAATGATATTAAACGGTGTATTTTTCTAGTATCACATGATATTTTATGTTTTTGAAATGAAGTTTCTATTTCTTGAGGTTTCATCCACAAGTTCCACTGCATTAACTCATTTTGTTCCACTGTCTCCCTTTCCTACTACCAATGATCAGGAGGATACTCATCAAGTGTTGTTGTATTCGGTAGTTGGGGGCATACCTCTTGCCTACGATGATATCTACACAGTACCTCGCCCAACACGGGTGAGCCTCAATCTTTTGGCCATGCATAATCCCCGTATCGTGTCTGACACTATGGGTTGCAAACTAGGAAATATTCCACTCATTTATGTGACTATATCATTCACAATGTCTAAGTTTTGAGCATGTCACCCAAGTCTTCTATTTCACTTGCCTTTGTCACATCCTTGGGTACCTCGTTTCCTACCTTTTACTCAGTTTCATGTGATAAATTTTTGTTGGCACATCGTACTTTTATTTTTTTCGTTACCATACTTGAGGAACCATCGGTTGCCAAGACGATTACTGTAAGGGTCTTTCTAGCAGGGGTTGCGGTCCAAAAACGGAATTTCATCAAATGGATTTGCACAATGATTTTTATGGGGATTTATGCAAAGAATTATTTATGAAACTTTTGCAAGGTTTTCGTGATTCTAAACCTAATCAGGTGTGTCGACTCAAAATTTCATTGTATTGATTGAAACAGTCACCACATTGTTGGTTTTTTCCAAACTTGTGACAGCACTACAAACCTATGGCTTTCGATAATCGTATGCAGACTATTCTTTTTTTACGTATTTTATAGGACGTGTATAACTATATGTTTTGGTGTATGTGGATGATCTCATTGTTTCATGTAACTTATCTCTTGCTCTTCAAAAATTTAAAGACTATTTGAGCTTCTGCTTTCTTATGAAGGATCTAGGCGTTCTCAAGAATTTTCTGGTCATTGAGGTCGCACGAATTTTTCATGGTGCTTACCTTTGTTAGTGGAAATATGTTTTGGATATCATATTTGAGATCGATCTTCTTGGTTCTAAACTAACAACGTTTCCATTAGATCAGAATCGTCATCTAGCATTATCGAAATCCTTATTGTTCTCAAATCCAAAAAAGTATCATCGATTGGTTGGTCGACTCATCTATCTTGGCGTTACTCGTCATGACTTGTCAAACATTATTCATATCCTCTATTAGTTTATGCATGACAAGCAACTATACGTGTTGTGCGGTATATCAAGTCTAATCGTGAACAATGTATACTTTTTCACACAGGGAGACTGGCATATTACAAATGGTGTGATTTTAATTGGATGAGTTGTCTTATTTCTCACAAATCGATTATTAGGTGGTTCATTCAAATTGGTCTGTCACCTATCTCTTGGAAGATGAAGAAACCACTTACCTTTTCTTCCTCATCTGCTGAAGCGCAGTATCGTGCAATGGTATGTTCGCGAATTATGATGGCTTAAGAATCTTCTTTTCATCTTGAAATTTGTCATTCTTGTCTATGTCTCTACGCTGTAGTTGCATTGCATGTCAGTGCCAATCCAGTCTTTCATAAACGCACAAAACATATTGAGGTGTATTGTCATTAGGTACAAAACCAGCTAGTTGCAAGAGTGATTACGATGCGGTATGTTCCCACCAAATTGCAAATAGACGATATTCTCCCAAAAGGTCTCAGGCAAAAGGATTTTAAATCGTTTAATGTCAAGTTAAGGTTGAATACATATTCCAAGTCGTCGTCTTTGTGACACACGAACACACATAAGTTCTATCTCCTAAAATTATACAACACATGATGGAGTGTTATATCCATCTCCATCATTGATTCATGATCTATCTCTTTCTTCCTTTCTTTTAACTCCTTTGCAATTGCATTCTCATTTTCATTGCTCGTCTGTTGGGGAGGTGGTGTCGCCGGTGTCTCTATTTGCGAATTTGGGTGATGATGAGGAAACAGAGAGAACGCTTTTGTACAAGACTTCCATGGCGATGGAGTCTCTCTGAAGTCATGTCGCTTCACGACGAATCTCAATTCCATGACTTCCATCACAACGGAGTCTCGGTCTCTCGTCTTCGATGACTGGGTGAGGGAATTTTCAAGTGGAGAAGGAAAACATGAAGCGCAACGAGGAAGAATATGATCGAAAGGTAGATAAAGAGAAGGAGACAATAGGAACTAACAATATTTTCTAAAAAACAATTATTTAAAAATATCAAAATGGTTAAAAATTAAACATTAATCGAGATATATATATATATATTACAAAATATAAAACATATATTATATGAATATAGTATAATTATTATATACTTAATAATATTAGTAACTTACTATACATAAGGTATATTATACGTAAGGTATATATATATATATCTTATTATTATATATAAATATATGTATTGATAATATAATAGTACAATATAATAATATACATATATAAATAATATATATAATAAAAATATATATAAAATAAAAAAAATATCAAAGAGAGAGAATGAATAGAAGAGAAAAATTACTCTTGTTCTTGCAATTTGTAATTATTATAGGCAAAAATTTCTAATTATTTTGATTAAAAATGACATGGATTTGCCATCCATTTTTACATTTACAATTTAACACTCCTCTTGGATGTCTATTGACTGATTTGTTAAAATTTTATCATGAAAAAATCCTTTTCGATAAAAATCATGATGAGGGAAAAAGGGTACAGCCATAAAAACTCCTCCTCAATTTCCCAACCCTTTATTTCTTCACAAGTTTTGAAGGTGACACGTCCCGATATTCTGAATGTGTTTTCTCAATGTTGAAGTATGGAGCGCCTTTGTGAATAAGTCGACTACATTTTCACATTATCAGATGTATTGAACATCAATTTCTTTCTACTTATCGAGCTCTTGAAAATACATGAAAATTTTTGTGGGATATGCTTTGTTCTGTCACTTTTGATATATCCTCTCTTTGTTTGAACAACACATGCGACATTATCTTCATATAGTATCGTTGGGTTGATATTAGTTGATAATACACATGTTTCTTGTATGTGTCAAGTTAAAACTCTAAGCCACACACATTCTCTACTTGCTTCATGAAGTGCTATGACTTTAGCATGATTTGAAGATGTTGCAACTAGTGTTTGTTTCTATGAACGCCATGATATCGTTGTGCTCCAATTGTAAAAACATGACATGTTTTTTTATCTAGCTTTATGAGGATTTGATAAAGAAACTGCATCTGTAAAACCAATTAACTCACGATTGGAATCTCTAGAACAAAATAATCCTAAATCAATCATCCCTTGTATATATCGAAAGATATATTTAATCCCTATCTTATGATGACGTGTAGAGGAAGAACTATATCGAGACAGGAGATTAGTAGAAAATGCTATATTAGGACGAGTACAATTTGCTAGATACAAGAGAGCCGTTATTGTACTCATGTATGGTACTTCTGGTCCAAGTATATCTTCATTTTCTTCACAAAGACGAAATAGATCTTTTTCAACATTTAGGATCTACATACCATTGGAGTGCTTAATGAATTTGCTTTATCAATGTTAAATCGTTTTAATACTCTCTTTGTATAATTAGATTGATGTACAATGATAACACGTAATCCGTTGTAGTTTTTATATCATTCTAGGTCTAGTTTTGAGTAGATTACTTAGATTTCATTCATTTATCGAGTTTATTCGTGGATTTCATCTACATTTCGTGTTTTGCATAGGAAACGAAGACATGAGGAGAAACACGAGAGATGATGGCAATTTAACCCCGAAAACGTAGTTGAGTGACAAGGTTCAACTTGTGCAAGGCCGTAGATTGAAGTGAACATTCAAACAGCGAGCGAAAGGAGCGGAAACAACATCTTAGGACATGCACGCTCGGGCATTGGAAGTGTGCCTGCTCGGGTAATTGATGCCAAGACAACCCCGTAGCTTTGCACGACTCGGGTGCTCAAGGAATATGATCGGGCATGTGTGCCCGATCGGGTGGCAAAGGAGTGCCCGCTCGGGTTAATGGTCATCAATATGCGCCGTAGGTTTGCACGACTCGGGCTGAAGAGGAACACACTCGGGCATAGGTGCCCGCTCGGGCTAAAGTGGGTGTACACGGTCGGGCACAAGGCCTGCACGAGCGGGTAGAAGCTGTGCCCGCTCGGGCCCTTGTTTTTCTCAACCATCTCCTAAGATTTAGAACGGCCAAACTAAGAGAGATCTGATCTAAATAAAGGAGTTTTCGAACCAGAAAGAAGGGAGGACGATTCAGAGACATAGAAGACACACTTGGAAGGATCTAGAAGGACGGAACGAGGGATTCGAAGCATGGAGGATCTATTGAAGACATCGGTTAATGAATAGGGAGCATTCTTATTCTCTTTCTATGTTGAATTTAGGTTTCTTTTGTGTTTCGTTTCCTGAGTTCATGTCCAAGTAGATCTATTGCCATAGGTTAGAGAGTATTGCCAACATGTAATGAAGTCTTGTGCTTAATGAATGGTGGATCTTAATGCTTTCATACTTGTACGCCACTCGATATGAATGAATTTGGTATTTGCCAGGTCAATCGATTGGATCTAGGGATTAGGATAGCGTTCGTAATGCGTCTATGTATGTAAGATGTGCAATAGATATATTGGTATATGCATGCTAGATAGTGGACAAGTCTACGCCAGTCAGTTCCTATAGGAGAGCTTGAATTCCCTGAACTCGTGATAGTATCTAAGACCAATGATCTTGTTAGAACTTCGTTACATCGTAGTGCAACTCTCGATACCTATGGTAGTTAGTCTTTGAGTCATTCCTATCATTAGTTTAGTTTAGTTTGCATTTGCATCCCATCCACTATTGATTTTACACGTCTTATTCATTAGTCTAATAGCTTTAGAGTTGCATAAATTCCTTGTGTTCGACCCTAGTTGCTACACGATCCGTATTCTTGTGGAAGCGTTAGTCTAGGTAATTTATTACTTGAGTCTACGCACATCATACAAATATATCATGCTTTAAATACTCTATCTGTTCACCAAGACAAAACTTTGTTTGTCCAAGGTCTTTCATTTCAAATTCTTCTTTTAGATAGTTTCACGCATTTTAATCTCCTTTGAGGTCCAATAATATTCAAATCATCAGCATAAACAGTTATAATCACAAATCCACTTGTTATTTTCTGAATAAACACACAAGGGCAAATATGATTATACACAAATCCCTTTTTTAATAGATATTCACTTAGACAATTGTACCACATACGTCTAGATTGTTTTAATCCATACAAAGATCTTTGCAATTTTATTGCACACATTTCTTTAGGTTTTAAGTTTGATTTTTTTGGCATTTTTAATCCTTCAAGGATTTTCATGTATATATCATTATCCAAAGATCCATATAGATATGACACAACCACATCCATAAGGTACATATCTAAGTTGTTGGATGTTGTTAAACTCATCAAATATATAAATGTGATTGCATCCATAACAAAGGAATATGTTTCCTCATAATCAAATCTAGGTCTCTGGGAAAACCCTTGTGCGACAAAAAACCCACTTGCATCCAACTGATTTAACACCAGCGGGAGTTTGAACGATGGGTCCAAATACTTTTCTTTTATTTAATGAGTATAATTCTATTTGCATAGTTTCATTCAATTTTATCCAATCATGTCTCTTTTAACATTCTAACACTGATATTGGTTTTGGATCTTCACTATCATTTTCAATTTCTTTGGATACAAAGAAAGATAATATTCCATCATTGTCATTTATTTCATCTCTTCTTATAATCTTTTCATCATAGATATAGTTGATGGAAATCTCATTATTCTTTGTATGTTCTTGATTATTTTCATGATTTTCATTTTGAAGATCTTCTTCCTTGTTTGTTTATTTTTTATGTTCTCTATGATCTGAGAATCATCATCATTATCAAACTTCTTTCTCTTTTTGGAATTTTTATCTTTAGAACCAAGTGGTCGTCCACGCTTCAAATGTGTTGTAGACTCATTTGACATTCTTTCACCCGCATTCTCTTTTAGTATTTCTATACGAACATGTGCATTTGTAGTCACTACATATGAATTTGTAACCTGAGTTGTATCATTGAACCCATCTGGAAGTAAATTTGCAATATTTTGCAAATGTATTATCTTTTGTACTTCCATATTACATTGTTTTGTATGAGGATCAAGATATAACAATGATTGTGTTTTCCATGTTAGATCTTGTGAGGCTTGTTTTTTATTCCTCTTCCTAACGGTGGGAATTCATTCTCATTAAAATGACAATCAGCAAAAACGAGTTTTGAACATATCACCCGTTTGTGGTTCACGATATTTAATGATAGATGGTGAATTATATCTAACATAAATTCCCAATCTGCGTTGTATGCCCATTTTTGTCCGTTGTGGTGGAGCAATCGGAATATATACTGCACAACCAAATATTCGTAGATGAGATATATTTGGTTCTTGGTCATTTTCCAATTGAAATAGATAATATTTATGATAAGCACATGGTCTTATCGGAATTAGTGCTACAGCATGTAAAATGGCATGTCCCTAAGCAGAAATTGGAAGTTTCGTTTTCATTAACAATGGTTGAGTAATAAGTTGGAGATGTTTAATCAATGACTCTGCCATACCATTTTGTGTATGAACATATGATACGGGATGTTCAATCTTAATACCAATTGATGTACAATAGTCATTGAAAGCTTGAGAAGTGAATTCACCAGTGTTATCAAGCTTCACCTTGTTAATAGGGTGATCGGGGAATTAAGCTCGTCATGTTGTTATTTGAGCAAGAAACATCGCAAATGCAATATTCTGGATTGATAATAGGCAAACATGTGACCATCTACTTGAAGCATCGATTAATACCAAAAAGTATCAAAATGTTCCACTTGGTGGATGAATAGGTTCACATATATCCCCATGTAATCGTTCTAAAAACGATGGTGATCCATGTCCAACTTTGACCGATGATGGTCTTATTATCAATTTTCTTTGAAAACAAGCACTACATGTGATCTCATGAGATTGAAATATCTTCTCATGTTTTAATGGATGACCATTGGAATTTTGAATGATTTTTCGCATCATTAGTGAACCAGAGTGACCCAATTGATCGTGCCAAATCTTAAACATGTCTTCATACTTTGGGTTGAATGTGGCATATGGTTCCACCATTCTTATTTTTTTTTTTTGAAATATAATTCAAAGGATAAAGCTGGTAATATTTCTATAGTATGTTTTTATCTAAAAACCATTGTTGTGATATAAAGATTTCACGATTTTTATCATTCATTGTTTCAATATGATAGTCATTTCGGTGAATATCTTCAAAAGTTTAATAAGTTTCTTTGGGATTATGGAGAGAACAATGCATCTTCTATGATAAATCTTGTCCGTCCGAACATTATAAAGTTTGCTTCTCCACATCCCTTAATTATTTTTGCACTTCTAGATATTGTTTTGACACTGGATTCATGTATTCTCAACTTGGAGAAATACTTTTAATCTTTCAATAATGTGTGAGTTGTAGCATAATCGGCAAGACATATGTCTCCATAATTGATATTTGATCGTAACATATTTTGAGTTACTTTGATTCGATAAAGATAAGAATGAACCTGAAAATATGAAGCAAATATTGCATATAATTTATAACGGTGTAACAAAATATTACAATAAAAAATAAACTAAAAAACAAACAACGAAAGAAAAATACATCCAAAAATAATAAAACAAGCTAACATTCGAAAATAATAAAACAAGCTAAGTCTTAAAATGAGACAATGATAACAAAAGAAATTCATGTTCATATCTCATTTTCTTTCCTCATCTTTGTCAGGATGATATATAAAAAATGTGATATCTAAGTGCATTCCACCCTTGTCGTCATCTAGGAAATCATCGCGATCATCAGAGATAAAGTTCGTTTGAACATTTTTGCCTTTCGTTAATGAATTCTGGTATAAATCAACAAAATATCTTGGTGTACGACACACTTGGTATAAATCAACATTTTTACCTTTATCCGTTAGTGACTTCTGGTATCTTTTCGCTTTTTAGTCACCTATTCATTTTCAATCACTCAATGATCTTTCCTTTTAAGTTCTCCATGATGGAAATTATTTGGTGGATTGTTTCAACCTCATCCTTTACCATAACCATTTCCACGACTGACCATGTCCACGACTTCGACCACGACCACGTATATATCCACATCCACGGCCATGCCAGTGGTTATAATTTTATGAAATCGCATTCATTTCATAAAATGGTGCATAACCAGTGGGATGAGCATGATGATTTTTCATTAATAGCTCGTTCTGTTGTTCTACCACGAAGAGAAGCTATAACAATTCGCGTTAGGTCTTAAAATCCTTCGTGTGATATTATTGTTGTAAAATTACATTATCAGCATGGAATGTCGATAATGTGTTTTCCAGCTTATCATAATGGCTTATCTTTTCTCCATATAATTCAATCCTGGAGATTATTTCGAACATCGCAGAATGATATTCGTCCACGATTTTGTAATCCGGGAATCTCGAAATCAACCAATCATTCTTTTGCTTTGGGAAGATCATATATTTTTGGTGATCAAATTGATCTTTAAGAGATTCCTACAAATCTGGCGGATCTTCTTTTGTTCGATATTCATTTTTTAACGCATCAGCAATATGATGGCGTAAAAATATCATGGGTTTTTTCTTTTTCTCTTTTGAGGAATTATCATCTTTATCTATCGTGGCAATGAGCTTTTTGCCTTTTAGATGCATTTTAGCATCAAATGCTCGTGTCATATAGTTTTTTCCAGAGGCATCTAGTACCGTGATTTTGAGATTCACCAAGTTCGACATGAAGATCTATTATCATTAAAAAATGTAAATAAATAAGAGTTATGATATTAAAATAAATTAAAGAAAATATTATAATTAATGTGTTAGATCTATCTATATTTATAAATAATTTATTTTAGATTGATTCAACCAATTTAAAATTAAATAATAAAAATATAAATTAAATAAATAATATGCTGGATTTTTTCATCCTCCACATAAATAAACTAAATAACAAAATAAATATAACATAAAAAATGGTGGCTTAGTCATCTTATAACAACAATAAAAT
This sequence comes from Gynandropsis gynandra, assembly GCA_036759665.1. Classification (NCBI taxonomy): domain Eukaryota; kingdom Viridiplantae; phylum Streptophyta; class Magnoliopsida; order Brassicales; family Cleomaceae; genus Gynandropsis; species Gynandropsis gynandra. The sequence goes on along the minus strand of CM071872.1, from coordinate 24,391,936 downwards.
AAAATAAAAATATATAAGTTAAATAAATAATGGGATGGGTTTTTCCATCCTCTATATAAATAAAATAAGTAACAAAATAAAATATAACATAAAAAAATGGTGGATATATATTCTACAAGGTCTATATAATTTTTATTACTTGAAATCGAATCCAAATCGCAACCAAAATTCGATTGAAAATCGAGACCGTAAAAAAATTGAATTTAAAAATAATACATGTAACGTGTAATAATGTATTTTTTTCTTAATTGATTAGAACGATCGTGGTGATAACGTGTTAAAAATTGATCATTAAGCGATATATATGTATATATATATATATTATAAAATATAAAACATATATTATATGAATATAAAATAATTATTATATAATTAATAATATTAGTAACTTACTATATGTAAAATATGTATACATAATATATATAAGGTATGATCATATATATGTCTCATTATTATCTAGCATGGTGATTAAATTAATGGGCGTTGACGTGGGCGTTTTTTTACCGTTCAAATTTAGCGGGGGACACGTGTAGCGTTGGTTTCCTCTGGGTTTTGGTTTTCCGCCCCACCCGTCCCAGAGCATTCTACCGTTCGATTTCTTTTGGGGTTTTTCCATTTCCTTCGATTAATCTCCCCCATTCGATCCTTGCTCTCTAAAGCGTATTCGACGGATTGATTTCTCCACCGACAAATGCTTTCGATTCTCTGCCATTCGATTTGTATTGTTTGTTTGCAGGTATTTTTTTTGTTTATTTTAGCTGCTTCTCTTTGACCAAAGAGTTGTGCTTAGCAGTGGTGTAGGGGGCGAGCGACGGTGAGGTTAGCAAGAGAAGGAGAGGAGAGAAATGAAAGAGGTGAGAGAGAGCAAATGAGAGGAGTGAAATAGATGAGAGAGAGGAATGAGCGGCGGCAACAATGACCATTTTAATATGTATATATATATATATATATATATCCTCGGGTACTTGCAGGTACCCATTGTAGAGATAAAAATACTCGAACCCAAACCCGCGGGTAATGAGATTTTATTACCCAAATTCGAACTCGAACTCGAACGAGCAGGTTCGGGTAATTTTTTACGGATTCGGGACGGGTTTCGGGTCGGGACGAGTTCTTCGGGGGTAATTTTCCCACCCCTATTTTAGGATTTGCCCTAAATTAACCTCTATTATTGTTCAAATTAAATTTTCAATGTCGGTTAGAGACAAGAACGCTGAATTAGAACCCTTGAACTCATGAATTGTCATAGATTAATGTTAGTGGGGAAACAAAGTTTCGAACTTTATGGTATATTGGCTATTTTTCAAATCTCTCATCAATACATTTTTTTTTAATAATCAAAGGGCCTTAATGCTTGGATACAATTAATAATAAGAAGGATTTTACCTGTGAACTATATTATCATAAAAATAATAAATGTAATTTTTATTATTTCAAATAATTTTTCTAGAAATGATAATGATAGAAGTGGATAAAAATAGACAAAGTTTTTACCCAAAAAGTCTACTATTTCTGAAAATTTGGTAGACCTCGACGTGGTCCTTGCCATAATTTCTGTATGGATAAAAATATTTATTTGATAATATATTTTTTTGAAAATGAAAAAGGAGAATATTTCTCCTCCAAATGTGAAGTCCAATTTTGTTATTCTGTTTATGAAAACGACATAGACTCTTAAAGAAGACGCACCTATTATACTTTTACGAAACATCGATCAAACACTTGGTCTATGCAACGGAACACGTCTTCAAATAACGCAGCTGGGTCTGAATATAATCGAAGGTAAGATACTAACAGGTGCACATGCAGGAAAACAAAGCATTTATACCGAAACTCCCATTAATCCCATCAAACACAACATTGTCGTTTCACTTCAAAATAAAGCAGTTTCCTATTATGTTATGTTTTGCAATGATAATTAACAAAAACCAAGGACAAAGTTTTGATCAAATCGGTATATACTTGCCAAGACCAGTTTTCAGTTTTGGACAAATATATGTTGCAATTTGCAGAGCAAAAACTAGAAAAGTCTTAAAATTATTTATATTAAATTAAATGATGTTGGTCAATGTGTTTAACGAACAATGAATGTTGTATATAAAGAAATATTTTCAAATGTTTAATACAATTGTATATTTATCTTTAAAAATTTTGTTTTAATTTTTATTTATTCAATTTCCCGTATATATTATATGTATAATTTCTTCCGACATGTCACAGTATTGATACCCGTGCAACGCGTGGATACTTACCGGTATATAAATATATGTATTGATAATATAATAGTATAATATAATAATAAATATATATAAAAAAATAAATAGAAAATTTTACCAAAGAGAAAGAATTAATTAGAGAGAGAAATTGCTCTTGTTTTTGCAATTTGTGATGTTATGGTGTGTTTATGAAAGTTGAAGAATTGCCTATTTATAGATAAAATTTGTTAATTATTTTGAATTATAATATGAAATGGGTTAACCGTCATCTTGACATTCACATTTTAACAAAAATATTTGTTTTAATTTTTCTAGATGACATGGCTAATTACGATATATCTAAATCATCCAAATTTTACGGAAAAGTTGTTTTGTAAATTGATATATTATTGTACAATGATAAATACCTCATGTCAAAATAAATACGGATATAGTGATTATAATGAATTTTAATGAATTTTATCAGAAATGTACAAGTACAATTACAATTGTTATATGAGATTTTTTCTTTTAAAATAACATGAGATTTTTTTTTTAAAAATAATATGTTACTTGATGCCAGTTCAAGAATATCCAATTATTCTAAAATATACTAACAAATTAGTTACATTTAAAACTAAATCTAACAAATATTAATTATTGTGATAAAGGAAATAAAATCTATATCCATTAAAGTAATACTCCGACAAACCCATACAATGTACTGAAGAAATAAGTATAACATAAATATATGTACTAAAAGCGGGGTTAGTTATTTATATGAAAAAACACATAATGGTATAATCGTTGGTTTTAGATTTTGTTTATTGTATATTATTTCTAGAAAAAACATTTTGCAAAATAGAAAGTATTGTGTTCATCCAAAAAAAGTAGGTGCTATCAAATGAAGAAAGAATAAGAGGATAATTATCCTCTTTTTTTGCATTTTTGGTAATTTTTATTTTTTATTAGTAATTATGCTCGGATTTCCATTATTATATATATATATACACTTAATGTCGTACTTATTAATTAATTCCTACACAAGGAAACTTATTGTGAATACTTTAGTATATGTTATTCAAAAAGGCAAATAACTTGTCGTTTGCAAAAGAAGAAACTTTATTTTTTTCCTTTTATGGATAACATACACCTTTGTATTACTCACTAAGTGTACATCTAAAAGTGACGCGTAAATAAATTTAAAATATCCATTATATTTTGTGTGTTCGAATCTTATTATTTGCTAATAATCATAAAACTTGAAATAATTGATGTTATTAATTGCTATACGTATAATATTTCAAAATTCTATCAAATTGACATTTAGATAATATATACATCCAATGTCCTCAAGAGTCCAGGTACCATCGAATGGTGAATTTAAAAAGTTGGAAAACTATAAAATAATTGAAATATAATCATGTCTCCAATTTGTGTAATATTATCATTTTCAAGGTGGATTTTGCAAATATAGTATTTTTCTTTTTGAGAATTAAAGTTTTCAATATAATTTCGACAGAATATATTGAATGAATAATAAATAATTAGTAAAGATAAAAACAATAACTTACCAAAAACAACATGACGATATTTTCTTTCATTAAATACTAACACATGTTTGTATTACATCTTTTATTTTCATTAATAAGTTAAAAATTTCTTATGAATGTTTAAATAAAATATATTTTACTTGGTTTGAGTTTTCACCCTATAAATACACGACCTGTCTTATTCATATATACACCAATATAGTCAAAACCTCAAATCTTCCATAAAAATCAAAAGGCCCTTCTTACACATTACTGTCACTCCCAAAACTAATGGCTCAAAAGAAAACCAAAGGAAAACAAAAGATAGAAATTAAAAAGGTGACCAAAGACGAAGATCGAATGATTACGTTTTCAAAACGTAAGTCAGGAATATATAAGAAAGCCAATGAACTTGTAACAACGTGTGGTGCAGAAGTTGTGTTTTTGGTGTTTTCGCAGGCAGGAACAGCATTTGCCTTTGCCCATCCATCTGTGGAGGCGGTCGCGGATCAACTAAAGAACCCTAATAGCAAACCTCCAAGGGACAACGCTAGAATCCTAGCAGAAGTGCATAGGAAGCAAAGAATCGAGATGCTCTCAAGCGAGTACGAGAGGCTCGTGGATGAGTTGGAGTTCGAGAAGGAGAGAGGCAAAGAATTGGAGGCGAGAAAGGTGAGCAATTGCTGGTGGCAGACTCGGATCGATGACCTAAACGACAATGAGGATAAACAAAGGATGCATGACGCTTTTGTTGAATTGCATGATGGTTTATGTGATTTGGTCACCCAACGACTCCAATCGACCAATCATTTTTCTTAAGGATTATACCATTGTAAAAGTGATACTAGTTCGACTGGATATTTCAATAGATTGTTTATTGAAATCTTTTTTCAACGAATATAAACAAAAATCAATATCTTTCAATAAAAAGATACCGTTGATTATGTTCCATTTTTGTCCTTATACATGTGATCGATAACTTTTAACGCATAGGTGCATTTTTGTAAATTCGTGTACCAAAGAAATATCCCTTCACATGGAAAGAAATTCCTCCGTTTGCCTCTCATCTCCTTCATAAGGTCTCTCGTAGTCGCACATAGTCAATCCAACAGTTACACCAAGCTCTCTCTCTCTCTCTCTCTCTCTCTCTCTCTCTTCAATGGCGTCACACGATCACCATGACCATCATCATCCTCATCCTCACCACCATGATCACACCCACAAGTAATGCTACTTCACCGCAAAGTTTTGATCATTCTACGATTTTCTGTTTTGTTTGCTTCTGATAATTGTGTAACCAGGAAATCGGACGGCGCGACATCGTGGGCGGGTCCCGATGGGAGAGTGTACCACAGCCACGATGGACTCGCACCGCACTCACACGAACCCATCTACTCTCCGGGCTACTTCAGCCGCCGAGCTCCGCCGCTTGGCAATCGCGATTTCTCCGAGAGAGCTTTCACCGTGGGAATCGGTGGACCTGTTGGTACTGGGTATGTACCCGTTTCTCTTTTCCCCTGAAGTTAATTTATGTGTGCATGCTTTGTTTGTGTGTGCTGCAGAGAGGAAACTGAGATTGGATTGTGTTCTGTTTACACAGGAAAACAGCTTTGATGCTCGCTCTTTGTAGACTCTTGAGGGACAAATATAGTCTAGCTGCTGTGGGTATTATCTCTGAGGAAAATTTCCAGTCTTTTAAAGCATTAGGGCTGATTCTGTATTGTTGTAGGTGACGAATGACATATTCACGAAAGAGGATGGTGAGTTCCTGGTTAAGAATGGGGCTCTTCCTGAGGAAAGGATTAGGGCTGTGGAAACTGGTGGATGTCCACACGCGGCAATCCGCGAAGATATCAGTATCAATCTGGGTCCTCTCGAGGAGCTTTCTAACTTGTTCAAGGCAGACTTGCTTCTTTGTGAATCTGGCGGAGGTAAAGATTAACCCTTATTGCGTGGATCTCATTTTCTTGGTAGATCCAAAATAGTATTATTTGGACACAGCTTATCACGCTGTCTGAAAGACGATAACAGGCATCGTCTAAAGATTATAGAGGCTTGCCTTGTCGAATGTTGGCTCCATGCATAGTTTAGTCTCTCTTGCAGAGGTTCTGATAAGATTGACAAAGATTATGCTTTTCCTGTAGATAACTTAGCGGCCAACTTCAGCAGGGAACTTGCAGACTATATCATCTACATAATTGATGTATCTGGTGGTGACAAAATCCCGCGGAAAGGCGGTCCTGGCATCACTCAAGCTGATCTTCTGGTGCGTCATTGCGCATCTTCATGTTAAAACCTGTTCGGAAACTTGCAAGTTCTTTCGATCAAGTTTTAAGTACAAGAATGTCTGTGGATTTCAATTGCAGGTGATTAATAAGACCGACCTTGCACCAGCTGTTGGAGCCGACTTGTCTGTAATGGAACGTGATGCACTACGCATGCGCGATGGTGGTCCATTTGTCTTTGCTCAGGTTCAATGTCTTCAGTATCTGATTTTAGTCTCTCACAATATAATTCATCACCACAATAGAATTTTACCCAATGTTTATGAAACCACATCCTTGTGGCCCGGAACTGTTCATTTATACGGGGAAAATGTAAAGTAAGACTGTTACCAAGCGGTCTCGTCACAACATTGCAATGGCAGAACCTATGAACATTAGACTAACAAAAGATTAATCTTTCGTTATGGGAATTTTGGATTCTAACGGTGCAGGTAAAGCATGCCATTGGTGTCGAGCAGATCATGAACCATGTCTTGCAGGCGTGGGAAGAAGCGACGGGGAACAAACGCCACTGATCGTTATGATCCAAGAACGAAACAAAAATTCGACGCGGCGGTGATCTCCTAGGATTTCCATAGAATCTGATCACTATGTTTGTAAAACACTTCAGCGTGACGATTTTTCATGACTTTTGGTCTCTAAATAGTTAACGATACAGTGTTTCACTAGAAAATGAATCTTGACTTAGGGCTAATTTAGTATTATTGTGCCCTCGTAAAGTCTTTCATTTCTTCCACAAAAGATAGACGAAACACGACATGGGATCTCTCTTTCATTGGCTTCTTGCAGGTCTTCTTTAAGACAATATGAATAGAGATCCCTTAGCGAAGTGCATGAAAAGGGATTTATACCTATGAAGCTCGTGCTGATTTGTACTTTGGAGGCAAATAGTTCTCTGTGTGGACATCGGCATGAGTAACGATGTACCTTTGCAAAGTTGAAAGATGACTCAGGTCGAAGTAATATTCTCCTCGCAGAACCAACTATGTAGCATTACATCGAGCATTCAAGTATTTCTTGTATAAGTTGTTGGTAGCGTTATCTTACCAAGAGCTGAAAGTGTAGAGCATGGACACGTATTGCTAAGCAGGTAAAGGAGAATACATCAAATACGTTGAGGAATATGTAAAGCCGGATTCAGCATGTGTTCATTCATTGGCGACCTAAATGATCGAAGACAAGAAAACTCACCGTTTTTTCTTGTCTCAATTATGGGTTGGATCTAACTAATCCCAAAAGCTAGCTCAAGAGTCCAATACCATATATACAAGTATCAAAGTTCATGTCTTAGCCCATGTGAAACAATTTATCATAACAATTTGTTACCCTTTCATTCTGTGATCAAACAAAGATAGTATCCATTTGAAGCTTTCATTTTCTAAAATGAAGATTTATTAGCGATTTGAACGAATATTTAGAAATATTATATTGTACATAAAATTTAATTTTATTTATTAGTTTAAAGGGTTTATTTTGGTTTCTATATAAGGTTTTCTATTGCATACTTACATCCTAAATTTTTTGTTTTCATTGAATTTGTGAAGAAAAGTAAGATTACACAGATCTTATAGAGGATCTTTTCAGGGTACTTCACCATGTTTTCCAACTAGATTTTCACAGTGCTTATCTTTTCTTGAAAAACAAAATACTTCACAAACATACACAATTTCAGGAAAATTATATATATAAATTAAACCAATTTAAATATCACATTGCAATATTTTATTCCAAGTATACATGACTTTGTAGAAATCATCTGATTTATAGAGTTTATATACCATATTATAAACATATCACTTTAAAATATATGAAATTATTTATAATAAAATCATTAAATTTATATTAATATTTTACAAAATTTTGTACACTTAAAATGATAAATTATAAAATAGTATATTTATGACAGTCGCTCGTGCTTTGGTCTTCTCTTCTCATTACAAATTTCACTGTTCACAAAAATACCCAGGCGTACATATGCGTACGGTTTCCGGGAAAATAGCGAGAAAGTCCTGGGTGCGAGAGCAAGAAGTGGATAAAAGAACGACGAAGACCTTGCCGCCGTCGTCCGCCATCGGTGAGGTAGCGCCCGACGACGTTCGGAGAAGTCTCCGATCGTAATGTCTTATTAGTGGTTGTCGCCTTCTTCGCGCGCCAATACGCGTTTATAAGTTAGGTTTTCTCTGGTTTTGCTTCGGTGTCTTTCTTTTTGCATGTTTGATTTCTCTGTGTAGGGTTCTGGCTTTGCTCGGTGATTTGGGTAGGGAATTGTACCAAGGTATAATGGCTCGTGTTGTGTTAGATTATTTGTCTGTGCTATTGCGCAAGAAAGAAACTTTGCTAGTTTTGGGTATTGCTTTCTTTTGAAGATTGAAATGGTGGAAAGTGATTTTAATGTGTATCAGAGTCGAGGAATGTGGTATCAGATTTCTGTGGATTGGGGTTCTTAATTCTCTTTGCTACCACTGGGAAAAAATGTTTGAGAAGAAAAAAGAAGTAAAAAACTGATGGGTTCTTTGTGGTTTTGATGTATTTTGGTGGTTCCACGCGAAAAAGATGACAAAGACATTGACGCTCACAATGAGAGACAATTATGTCTTAGATGGCGTTGATTTCTTGGCTAAGTATATAGCTGTATGATAAATGGGCATATATTTTCGTATAATTACCCCACGGTTGAGTATAGAACTGTATGATGACTTTACAATTGGTCTATTGTCATTGACTTTAGTGGCATGATAAAGAATCCATTAGAAGACGACAGTATGAGGGAGTATCCGTGTTTTGAAAATATCGGAGTATTGTTTAATAGGAAAGGCATTGACTTCGATCATATTCTAAGGTCTGTTGATCTCTTGAATGTCTTTATATATATGACATCTTTAACACAACTCACTAGCATTAGTTCTGAATTGGCATGTACTCTTGTTACATCAGAAGTCATGCAAAAGATAATTGATAGAGGAATATATGGCATGTGTTTGATTGTTTGTGAGGTTTATTCACCGTTACTGCAAAGTATTTGTCTGTCGTGGAAAAAACACTATTTGAGTGTGCATTTCACGTTTATATTTCTTCATCAAATGTTTGTTGCAGTGAGAATTGTTTAATTTTTCTGCTTAGTGAGCTTTGTTGGAAACTTATACATTGCTGGAGTAATGAGTAAATCAATTATGACTATTTCTTTTTTTGTCTTGCATAAGTCATGTTACAGCAGAGAAGTCACAAACATGTATTCACTTCTAACTGTGCTATTTAATTTACATTGCTACTTCATTAATCTAGCATTTTTGTGTTTTTATGCCAAAGTTGTAAGTTATATGGTGTGGAACTGGTTAAACCATGGTTATTTTCGTAACTTGTTCTAGAGCAAAAGAAGTTTTTAATTGTTTGCTAGGCTCACTGCGGTCTTCATATTGTTCAAAAAATATATTTTTCCATTGCCTCATTTAAAGCTTTATACACACGAGAGCGAATTCATTTTCACGTTTCTTTTGTCCTCTCACTGAGTTTTTTGTTCTTCTTTCCATTTAGATTGGTAAGGCATGTGGAGAGAAATGGGAAAAAATTGACCTATAAGGTAACATTTGCATCTGTCTCTTCTTCCTGTCCCAGTTTTTGTCACTTATGAGATTTTGGTTGACAATACTTGGTCTAGCATCTTCCAAATTTTATCCAATAGTTTTTTATAATGTGCGAGGCATGTGTATGCTTGGAATGTGTATATTTGTATGACGAATAATGGTAACATTCGCAGTGAAACGATTCCAAGGCAACAGTATTAGCGTTGTCTAGCTTTGTTGATCTTCAGTCAGTCATCCCTTTTCTGTAGTTCATGATCAGTGGCCTTTGTCTCTTTTCACTGCTTTAGGGTTTGTTTGACCGGACAACACCTTCAGTTTTCCTTCTATGGTTTATCCCGAAATGGCTTTGATCTGCATCCTTTAGAAAATGGCTATTCGATTCTTTCCTCTCTGTTGATTGTAGGAATAAGTGAAGCACTACGATATAGCAACTTAAAAGAGTTTGACCTGGCCATAGCAGAATATACCCAGAGAAAGAACCCCAGATCTCAAAAAGTTTTCTTGCATTTTGGTTTATTGTTTTCTTCAATGTTCCGATGGGTTTGTTTGGAGAGGACATAAGGATGCGCGAGCTTTTTGTGTGCAAGAATTGGGTGAGGATTTAGAAATCAACTCTGACTTTTTTGAGTTCCTACTTTTACCTGTTTAGTGTTATTGCTCTAGGAGTTGTATATTGGTCGCTTTCAGAAGTTTGTCTTTCACATTGACATTGTTCTGAGTGTGTATCATTCTTTTGTGAACCACTTTGTTGAAGCTGCATGTGGATGTCTACAACCGATAATCTACTGTATGTGAAAGTTTTTCGGTGAAAGGTTTATATGTTTTTCTGTTATCATATGCGTGCCAACACTTGGTCAATCTTTGCTTGATTCCTTTTTTTTTTGTATCCAGATTGATTCCCGCGACAAGGAGCTGAAATAATTTCTATTTTATGTAGGCATGCAGTGGTAATGACCAGAGACAGAGTTATGATATTCTTCACTTGAAGTTTATGTTTTTTGACTGCAGAAGAGAATGCTCGTAGGTAATCCCCGATGAATCAACTTAGTTCTTTTGATATTTGGTACTGTGAAATCACAGCTTATACATAGATTAGGATGAAGATGCTACTGCATATATAAATAGACTAATTCGATCAGTATATTTGGTATACACAAACCCTAGTTATCATCATCTTCATTTGCAGGAACGGTTACCGCGCTGGAGAGAAGCATTAGAGAAGTCGAAGCCTGCATCTGCATAGCTTGACCACTGATCTTATCACGCATGTTTTCTAGTGCAGCCTTGTATTCCTTGAGCTCGTCGAGGCTAAGCTCTTCCATGGGCTTTAGGAATCTCTCATCGCCAGCAGATTCAAGCTGTGCCTGAAGCATCTCTCCTCGCAACTTCTCAGCTTCAAGCTCTATGGTAAGGCTATTGAGGTTTTCATTCATCTCCTCTATGTCAGCCTTCATTTGAACTCTGCCTTCGTCAGTGCTGTCTGATCCTTCACAGTTCTTCATGTAGCGTTCTGTGACCGCCTCGACACTGGGGTTCCCATAGGAAAAGGGTTTGCCTCCTGGGGAAAAAACAACAATACCCACCTCAGCGTCGCAGAGTGTGGACAGCTCACTTGCCTTCTTGAACAAACCTGCCCTGCGCTTCGTGAAGGTAACATGTCTTGCGGTTCTGTCCTGCACTTGCTCCATGTTGATTTTCCTCCTACCCATTCTTCAATTCCTGAATCATAAGATACAGACTTGTCAATCAAAAGCAAATATATTAGAAAGAGATTGAATCTGCGGGATGTAATTGATGAGTTCTATTCTTCCTATATTTTCATGTCATGTGTGGAAGCAGTTTGTTGAGCATTCTCTTTTGGGAACCATCCTTTCGCATTCATTTTGCGACCAAAATAATGTGCGGCACACACACACAAATAGGTTACAAGGTCAAATCGGGAAAGAGATCTTCAACGCTCAAAACATTGGAACTTACCAATGCTTTCGATTTCCTCTGATGAAAGTAGGTTGATGATGGGGATGATTTTCCTCAACTACACTACAAAAGATGGATGCAAATGTCACATGAGGTAAGCCGTTATTTATAATGAACTCTGCCCTCTTGAGAGCATAGGATGTGGTTATATTCTAGTCAAATCTATGGGTATTTATTACGTTGCTTTTGAGATTGGATGTATTTGGATAGTACATTGATGAAGGGTTCTGAAATATTGGATTCAGTAATGGTAGAGTTGCCATAATTGCAAACTTTGTGGTTTCTGATACTTTAAACCTAAATTTTGCAATTTAAACACTAAAATGGGAAAAAATATTTCAATTTATGATAAAATATATATATATATATATATATATAATAACAGGGTTGCATTATTAGGATGCAAATATTAGTCTCGATTTGATATGAAAAATAACATTTCATTGGCATGATTTGTAATCCTTTGGAAGAGGATAGGACAGGGCAATACCTGTATTTGAGGACATTGAAGTACTTTTCTATAGAGAAGGCGTTATTGTTGACGAATGAATCAAATATTCAATCTCAAACGTGTGACTATGTTTGAGCTTAGAAAATTAGTGATTTTGATATCTAGAAGATTTATACTAGATCAAATATTTCAGAAATGTTATCTTTTAGGAATTTACCTTTAACTATTAGTTAGTGTTTTCTTTAGTTTTCTATTTAAGTTTTGTATCACGAACAACCTAATATACTAAATTTTGTTGTCATGTTTATGAATTCCGACGAACGACTCGGAAATTTCCTAGTCACCTACTTTTACTTGTTTAGCAAATATTGTTCTATGAGGTCTATATTGGTCGCTTTAGAAGTTTGTCTTTCACATTTAGGTCGTTGTCTCTATGTATCATTCTTGTGTGAACCACTTCATTGAAGCTTCATTGGGATCTCAACGACTGCTAACTAGTTCTGTCTCTTGAATGTAATTCAGTTTTTCGGTGAAATGTTTATATGTCTTTTGGTATTGTCTCTCGAATTCAAGACTTCATCAGTCTTTGCTTAGATCTCATTCGATTTTTCCAGATTCATTTCTGCCACAAGAAGCTGCAATGTTTTCTATTTTTGCAGGGATTCAGTGAATGTGATATTCTTCTCTTGAAGTTTATATTTTCTATTTTTGCAGGGCATTTATGATATTCTTCTCTTGAAGTTTATATTTTCGGACTGCGGAAGAGAATGCTTGTAGGTCATCCCCGATGAATCAACTTAGTTCATTTGATTTTTCGGTACTGTGAAATCATAGCTTATACATAGATCAGGAGGAAGTTGTTACTGCATGTATAAATACACTAACATGATAAGTCTGATTGGTGTACACAAACCCTAGTGATCATCATCTTCATTTGCAGGAACGGTTACCGCACTGGAGAGAAGCATCAGAGACGTCGAAGCCTGCATCTGCATAGCTTGACCGCTGATCTTATCACGCATGTTTTCTAGTGCAGCCTTGTATTCCTTGAGCTCGTCGAGGCTAAGCTCTTCCATGGGCTTTAGGAATCTCTCATCGCCAGCAGATTCAAGCTGTGCCTGAAGCATCTCTCCTCGCAACTTCTCAGCTTCAAGCTCTTTGGTAAGGCTATTGAGGTTTTCATTCATCTCCTCTACGTCAGCCTTCATTTCAACTCTGCGTTCGTCAGTGCCGTCTGATCCCTCTCAGTTCTTCATGTAGCGTTCTGTGACCGCCTCGACACTTGGGTTCCCATAGGAAAAGGGTTTGCCTCCTGGGGAAAAACAACAATACCCACTTCGGCATAGCAGAGTGTGGCCAGTTCGTTCGCCTTCTTGAACAAACCCGTCCTTTGCTTCGTGAAGGTAACATGCCTTGTGGTTGTGTCCTGCACTTGCTCCATCTCGATCTTTTTCCTACCCATTTTTGTGTTCCTAAATCATAAAGATACGGACTTGTTAAGATTATGCGAAAAAATGGGGGAAGGAGATTGAATCTGCTGAAACAAATATGAAAAGGATACAATTGAAGAAAATGTATTCTTCCCTACAGTTTGAAACGGATTGTTGATCAAGTGAAGAAAAAGTGGGGACGCACGCCCACACACACAGATTACAAAGGCATTTCGAGAAAGAGATCATTGATGATCAAATCGTAAGTACATACCAAAATCTTTTGCAGGTTGAAGATGAGGATTGATTTGTTCTTCAACAACAGTAGTTGACTGATGAGGTAAGCTTTGTATTTATCGTGGACTCTGCCCTCATCTTGAGATACCTTTGGTTGTATGTCTTCTATAGTCAAATCCTATGGGTATTTATTTACGTTCCTTTTTAGGTGTATTTATGTGAAGGGTTCTGTAATATAAAATTTGGTGATGGTAGAGTTGCCATAATCTTCAACTTTTCTTGTTTCTGAATTTTTAACCTAAATGTTGCAATTTAATACACTGTTTTTTTTTTGTAATGGAAAATAAAAGTTGTCTATGAATATATATATATATATATGTGTGTGTGTGTGTGTGTGAAAGGGTTGCATAATTAGGATGTAAATGTTTTACTTGATTTAATATGAACCATATTTAAAAGTGTTGTGTTTATGAATATATATATATATATATATATATATTATATGAAATGGTTGCATAATTAGGATGTAAATATTTTTGCTTGATTTAATTTGAACCATATTATTAAAAGCGTATTTTTACCCGAAGTGAAATGAAATGGCTGATTTCTCGTGTGGTGCACATGAATAAAGTAATTCACGTTTACTTGATAAACATAAGAATGAATGGCGTGAAAAAATACTATGAGTTGTTAACATACAATCAAATTTTCACATATTTAAATTAACAATTAATAAATACATGTATATGTGCATATATGTACATACATAGCACGTGTATATATATATATACACAACATAAACGCATCAATGCATATATATACTACACCAAATACACATAAATGCTTATCCATATATGTATACATAGTATATAGACTTATATATGCATGTCTGTGTATATGTTTGTGTATATATGCATATACATATGTGTAGTTGTGTATATGTAAACATATATGCATGCATATATGGGTATGTGTACGTATATGCATGTATGAATATATGTTTTTAATGCATCTATATATGTAAGTATATATTGTTCCTTCTATTTTGGCAAGTAAAGCTATTTTGCATCGTGATATTTATTGTCTGTTTGATGTTTTATCAGTAGACACCTAATAAAACGCCCGTAAAAAAGACGTTTACTGTCGTTTCGTATGTATATATTAATCTTGAAATTTTTATTATAAAAAAAGTATTTTGGTAATTCTTTTATTGTCACAAAAATACTACAAAAACGCTAATGATAGTTGGGTTTAGATTTTTCCAAGTTGATGCAATTGCAGGTGGTGGCGATTTGTTAAACTCATAATCAGTTATGTTTGCGACAGAATTTGTCGGAACCCAAGTGATTTCCACACTTCCTAAAAAAGACATATCAATGGCTAAGTTGTGACATATGAATCTATTTCATTGGAATTGATAGATCCGGTTATAAAACAATGAATAGTTCAAGAACCAAAGCTCCTAGCATTATTCAAAGGTGTCTCTACTCTACCTGTTCTTAGAGGATGCATTGTGAATGATATTTCTCGTTTCATTGACCATTTTTGATATCCAAGTGAAAATCTGATTACCAACAGCTTTAGGCGTCAATGATCAAGAATTTGTCAAGGTGGGGTCGGTCCGAGTGGTCCAAAATCTTTAAATGGCCAAACCTGCATATCATTTTACAAAGAGATTAGGTAATCAATTTTCTGATTGTCACTCTAAACAATGTATAACAGCACACACTTCTTTCGGGAAATATTTCCAGTTTAGCTTCTAGGAGATTTTTCACCGAACAAGCTCAATCAGTGAAGCTATACATCTAATAAATCTTCTCTCATTCGATACACATAAGAATGAAGCTTAAACATGTTTCACGGAAATTAAATGATGAGATCTCAACCATGCATGGTGAAAACCAGTTCCAACAAATTCGACTGATTTTTCGTACGATCGTAAACTATGAAGCTAGACCAAAAACCAAGCATACCCTCCAACTCAGTCTTCCTTGGATAAGGCCATAAGGAACAGAGCCAAAGGTTCTCGAGCCCCTCGAGTTATGAGTATTGTCACCTTGCACCAATACATGTCCTTTAGGAACCTGAAACAAGAGCAAGAATGCCTGGCACGTCAACCAACATCAATTCAACAATTAACATCTCCATAACCATTTCGAAGCTGACCATGGACTCGAATCACTATAAAGAACCCAAAGAAAAAACAAACAAAAAAACCAAGATAGCGAACCAAGAAAAGAGTAAAAAAGAACTAGCATTGTGCACTTTGCAATGATTGTGACGACCTTTAGATATGAAGTTGGGTCTAATTAATTATGAAAGTTAAGTCAATAGTTTAAGTTTGTCCAATACCATATATAGGAGTTCATGATTCATTTTTTAATTTATGTGGACAACACAACATATCACTTTCTTTATATCTAGATTCAGTCTTGGAGCATTCATATCACAATCGGCATCCATCATTGGAAAATTCAAATTGAGACGAATCAAACTATCATACTATGTCAAATATAGGCTCGACTAAATAATATCAAAAGCTAGAAGACCCTAGAGATTTCCTGGTTCATCTCTAGTCAAGAATTGGAGCCTCACAATCACTAGTCAATATACTTCAACATAATAAAGACAAAAACCCCCACAGAACACAACCCGATATGAAAATAAAAGACTTCAAACTAGTTTGACATAAGATCTCCAACATATGAATTGAGCTCATATCACATGCTCTTGAGTTGACACAGACATATTACACTCCCCGAACTCTATCCTAAACTATTATGGTTATGGAAAGTACGAGACTTGCTCATCAAGATCTCCTCAGATCTCCTCCCACATATTTAGCCCGCAATCTTCGTATATTACGAAAAGTATGAGATTTACTCATACGCGATCTCCTCCCACATATTCAGCCCACAATCTTAGCTAACCATATTTGTTACTTTTCGATCCTAGCTAAATAGGTAAATACTTCTGGATGTATATATTCTCTTTTGTACTTGGTTTACGAAAATACCACGAAATTCATCTCTCTTGATCGTTCGTATTATACTATCATAGCACAAATTTTTCTTAAAAAAAAAACATTGTTTATCGTCTTCAACCTTCGACCATCAACGAACATTCTCCAAATCGGCACGTCGACAGACCACCGAAAACCAAATTGGCCACCGATGCTTCGACCGACCTCGACCCAGCAACCGTCGCATCTCTTCGACCAACGACAGACCACCGAATCCAACCTCACTACCCAAAAACCAGATCGATCGACCCCGACCCAGCAACCGGTGTATGTCTTCGACCGAAAACCAGATCTACCATCGAAAATCCAACCTCACTGCCCGAAAACCAGATCGGCCGACCCCGACCCAACAACCGAGGCATCCCTTTGCCTCTATTCGTTATCCAAATTCCTATCCTATTCCAAGCTATATTCTAAATATAGATCATTTATTCATAATATTAACAATGTCACAGAATCAAAGTCTTATAAATATGTTTTGATCCCTGAATGGCAGAATGCTATGAATATTGAACTCAATGCTTTTCAAACAACAACATTAATACCGAAAGATAAAAGGCCTATTGGTTTTAAATGGTTATATATAATCAAATATAATGCAGATGACCATTCATAAATACAAAACTAAGTTAGTTGCTAAAGGTTTTACCCAAAACGAAGGAATTAATTATGTGGAAAACATTCAGCCCTGCAGAAAAGATAGTCACTATTCGACTCTTATTGTGTCTTGCTTTTACACATAATTGGATTATACCAAATGGATGTATTTAATGATATTTTGAATGATCATTTGAATGAATAAATTTATATGGTTTTAAGTACAAGTTATTCTCTAAGGGGGCGATTTTTCATTTTAACCGAGTCTATAAAATATCCTTAACATGTTCACTTTGAAATGAACTTGCAAAAGCATTCCGTGAGTTGTGCTTGCAGGTTATCTTCGAATTGTACGTGACTGGGCTCCGTTCATAGGTTTGGTCAAGTATGATAAAGTTTTTCGGAGATACTGTAGAAGGTTGAAGTTTAGCACCATGGAACAAACCTAAGCTTTGCACATGGGGGAAACACCGTATCGAAGACTGATGAAGCATATGAAACAAACATATTACTTTCACCCACCTCTAAGGAAAACAACATCAATTTAGAAACAAATTGTTATTATTTTAGTCTTAGATTCATCTTTCCACATTTGTATAGTTTTCATGTGTGTCAGTTGTATAATCTCTTCGTCGAAAAAGAAAAAAATGGTTTCTCCACTATCATTTGAAGCTCGAATTTTAACTCTATACCTAATTTTGAAACTACAGAACTTATTTGTTATGCATTTACAAACAATGATTGTTGTCACAATTTAGAACATTTTGAAATTGGTTCTTCTGTGAAGATATGGAAACAATCACATCATAACACTTTAATTTTTGGTGATATAGAACTCTCATATGCAATAGTAATCCAGTTTCTTCAACCATGTTTTACATCCTAGTAATACATGCATAAATGTTACATGTAATCGACTATCAAATAGAAAATATGTTGTACTACTAACATCAATAATTTACCTTTGACATCTGATATATATCGATGATTTTATTATTCGAAAAGCATTTCAAAGGTTCAGCATAACACTAAAATGTTTTTTAATAACAATTCAACTGTATGAATATTATGAAGAAACTCACTTAGGAAGCTATATAGCAATCTATGGTTAGTGACCATAGCAGGAATAAAATATTGGTTTACAACTTTGATCAATTACAGTAGAAATCGGATAGAGAATAGTTGTGTCGACATATAAATAAAATTACATTTTAAACGTAATTATCGAGACAAAGTCTGATCAAGATAAGTTTTACTTAGATATTGTATGTTTTTAATTGTCTTAGATACGGTAGTTAAAAAAATAGTGATATCAAACCTAATATATTCCAAAAATCTAAAAAATGAGCATATGTGTGAAACAAATAGAAACAAAACATTTCCAACTTTGTAGCTTCAAAAGTTAACAAATTGTAGTCTATGGTCTGATATCATGGTTTTGAATGCAACTATATGTTTTGTATGCGAAATTATCCTAAATCTTAACCTATGGTATGATATGTTTTCTCTGCGAAATTATCCTGAAAAAATTGTAATAATACACCTATAAACTTGCACCTGAACATATAAACGGTTAACACAGGGTCCAAAATAACTAAAATCGTCCATGTTCCATGCCAAGACCACCTCACGATACAATTTACAAATTACTACAAGGAAAATAACAAAGAGTGTTAGAGAAGTAACTAAATCACAAGGTATCTTAGAATGAGATCTAGAAGGTCGAGACATATACCAATTAAAGTTTTGTCATTGAGCAATCTAGCCTTTATGTTTTAAAATAATACGAAATCAATTCATTTTTTCTAAATTAGACCGATCTTTATAGGGGAGTACGATCATAGTAAAGTTGAACCTCATTCTTAATTACGTAGAAACAACTCTGTTATCTCTATAACTTCTTATAACATTAAAATTCATAATATAACAACAAGGACTATCTGTTATACAACGGTAATGTGGAAGCCAAAATATAACTTTTATTTATGTGTGGATATGATTCCGCCACACAGAATCCATAGTTAAGATTGTAAAATTCTAAGTAAAATACAACTACACATTGAATGTTTGCAAAAAAATTAAGGTTACCATCACTACAAAAAATGTGATTTTCAATGGACGAATCAATAGATTTATCTGTTAAAAATAAATTCAAAGGATATCTACGGGGTAATATCCATTGTAATCCATTGAAAATGTGAATGTAACATCAAAAAATGAGCATCGTTTAGACATTCATTGATAATTGTTGGATGTTATATTGTAACTTTCCGCAGGATATCAATGGTTCCATTGGAAAGTATCAACACTTTCATTGGGTATCGACCATTAAAAATGTATGTTGAAATACTCATTGAAGTACCGTAAACATGTGCAACTCTTAACGAATAACAATTGATAATTATCTACAAACCATACAAGAACCAAAATTGATAATTATAAACAAATGGAGGTTGATAATCACACCTCGGACGTCGATATCTTTAGTGTGCAAGCATCAAATTTGATAATTATCTACGAACGACCTTATAAAGTTTTTTTCAAACAATATCTTTAGTGTAGTACTACATTTTTTTCTCCAAATTGCACAAACATAACATTATGTCCATTTTTCACACGAAGGTTAATCTGATGCAAAATTCATAAATTGTTCCAACTCGAGTAAAAATTCCTGCATATCATATTATGTTTTCGAATGTTTTTCTCTATACGTCAACTCTCTTGACCTATATTGGGAGAATAAATAAAAATAACTCATCGTATGAATTGTAAAATTTTCAATGGTCATCATTGATATTACTATCCGTTGAAAAGTTTAAAATTCTTGTCATGATTTCAATGGATGCCCATAAGTAATTTAAATGGAAGCTCATCGATAGTTTCAATAGTTAAAATCTTGGATATTCGTTAGAATCTTTCAATAGATATATATTCATTAATATATGTTGATACATTATCAACATATTTTGTTCATTGCAACACCATTGAAATTTTCAACGGATGAGTGTTTTCAACGATTAATTATCAACGGACTAAAATCCGTTAGAAAAAACTATGGTTTTTATAATGCATGTTTCAGTAACAGCGAATAGATTGACATTATCCAACACTGTCAATATTTTATTAACTGAATCTTACTGAATATATATATATATATATTACTTTGAAAATGGAAATATTAGTAGCAAATTTGAAACAAAACACTTACCTATTCGCCGTAAATAAGCATTTCCCAACTTGAGTTGAAGGAAGCAACAAAAGGAAAACCAAACATCCATAAGCGTACAACTAACTCTAATTTTGTAAGATAATGCTTGATCAGCCCAAAACCCAAATCAATCTGAGCCATCCAATCGCACCTCACAACCAATTCAACGACATATATCTCTGGACAGTAAACCCATATGATGGCCATAAGTCAGCTACCACATCAAATGATTAGATCTATGGGTTGTCCACACAAACTTTCCTTTTATTAAATATTAAGATGTATATATATATATATATATAATATTAGTTTATAATAATTTGGATATTATATGAAGTATTTTTCGGGATTGTGATCACAAAGTAGGTAATAAATATTTATGGAGTTTATATAATAATAAATAATAAAAATATGATATTTATCAAGTGATAATCTATAATATTTGTAACTATGATACTAGATCTTTCATGTTGTTTTGAAATCATACGGAATTAGATAAACAAAAAATGAAATCCATAAACATCCCTTTTTTTATAAGGAGAAGATATATATGTTTGATCATCTCGTTTTCGTACACGATTCTCGCATGATTTTAGATATTTTTATGACGATAATTGCGTTGTTTACGTGTGAGTTTGTATTCGTTTTACTTATTTCCGTGTTTTCATGTTCTTATAGGTTTTAATACCTATTTGGTTCGTTTCGGAGCTAAATAACATACACGGGACAAAATACGAGCATTAGAGATCATAACGGAGCAAACGAGACGAGAAACGGGAAATGAATGCAATACGACATGAGGAGACAAGGCCCCATGCGGGGTGGTTTCCTTAGCCCGCTCGGGCTAAACATCCAGCACTTGTTACCCGCCTCGGACTCACCTTCAGCACGCACGGATTGAGAGCTCATGAGGAGCCCACGCGGGGTGCTCTCCTTAGCCCGCGCGGGGTGGTGGTCCAATAGAACTTGCCCGAGTCATATCTTACCCTTAGCACACGCGGATCATGGAGGACTTGGGGAGCTTGCGCGGATATGCTACCGAGCCCGCGTGGGGCGTGTCCGCAACAACTTACCTTGAACTTCTCCAACGGAGAACAAGCTTAAAAAGAGACCCCCAATTGAGTTAGAACGAAAGAAAACATATAGGGAAACCTTAGGAGGGTAGAAAACAACCATTCATCATCCATAGAAGAGCCTTCTCGACGGGAGACACACAAGGAGTCGGGAATTAATTCGGGATTACACCTCGTTTGATATTTCTATGCTCCTTACTCTACTTATTTCGATTATGTTGTTTGAATTCAGACTCATGATTGAGTAGTGGATTTGTTCTAGGAGAAGGGATTATCCCATGACTATCTCAGAACCCTTTTTGATTTATTTATGAATGCATTTCCCGTTTTGCTAATTTATTCTTTGTATGAGCGCTTAATGTCTTGTATTTACGAAGGCCACGTAGATGCATGTGTTAAAGATTAGGAGAAGGGCCAAAATGAGAATTCTAGTCCTAGAAGATCGGGTTAGAACAACCGAGACTAGGTCACGAAAGTAGGATAGTAACGATTGAGGGTTAATCGGATGAATCATAGATCGTATGAGGTTTAGTTGGGTTGTCAGCCATGAAATTAGGGGATAACTTGACTCATGTTCATATGCCTTGATAAAGGGTAGGAATTATATTAGGATAATCCGCCTTAGATATCTTGATAAGGAACGCATGATTAGATAGATCGATAGTTGGTTTCGGAAGCTATGCGGTGAAACCGTATCCTAGAACGTTTGTCTCACTTGTTTAGAACTCATTAGTCCACTGCATTATCATATTTGCATCCCACTACCAATATTTATTCGCAGCAAGCATTGATTCTTGTGTGATCCTTAGACCGTGTTGCGTATTCCCTGTGGAATCGACACCTAAAATACTACACACATGCTGTGCATTTGTGGGTAGTTTAGGTTAACTTGTTGAACTTGACACGCATCAAGTTTTTGGTGATGTTGCTAGGGACTATTTGTCAATACGCCTTAGAATCACCGGCAATCTTTAGGTAGGTAATCTTTGCAGTCCTGCTGATTTTGTTGTACTCGATATTGAAGAAGATGCTAGGGTACCTATAAGTCTTGGTAGAACATTCTTAGCTACTGCAGGTGCAATGATATATGTAAAAAAGGGAAATGCTCACTGAGAAGATGCCGCACGAAATGCTCACTGATTTTGCAATAAAGAAGGCGTCTAGGCTTCAGCTCGAACATCTTCCTTCTTCTCTTCGACATGAGATGCGAAAGCCACCCATTCGTCTCAAGAAGCGTAGGAGAGTGAGCCCTTCATTGTGTATGCACGAGATGCTTAAGGAGGACAGCCGCGAACCCTCCATCGACGATCAAACAAGGCTGCACCAAAGTTTGAAAGAGAAACAAGCGACGATGGTAATGCGCAATGAGAACGATGACCACGCTAAAGGATGACACGACGCAAAGATTCTACCTCATGACTTTCGGCCAGGTGATTTGGTTCTACCTTTTTACTCTCATTTTAACTATTTCTCGGGCAAACTCCGTTTTCGTTGGTCTAGTCCTTTTCAGGTACGAGAGATGTTCACACATGGAGAAGTAGAGCTATGGAGCGAGTCGAGCAGAACGCCCAAAGCAAATGGGCAGCGCCTAAAGCTATATCAAGCCGCTCAACTGATCAAAAGCGGAAGCTCCATCTCCTTATCCGATCCACCCATCGCGAGCACACGAATCATGGAGACGTCAAGCTTAACAATGTTAAACAAGCGCTTTCTGGGAGGCAACCCAACATTTTGTTTTCTTTTGTTTCGTATTTCGGATTTGGTTTATTTGAAAAACATAAAAAAATAAAAAGAAGAAGACCTACAACTGCGACTTCACCTTCCTTATCCTCCATTGGAGCTTCATGTCGAGGACGTCGTTCAATTCAAGTCTGAGGGCACGTTTGTCAGGTGATTTCATTTTATTTTCTTTGATTTCGTAGTTCTTAGGTTAGCTTTAGTTTTCTTTTTATTTCATGAGTCAGCGTCATCCCAGGCACTTGTTCGGTGCCACATTTTGAGATGAACCTTGAATCCAGGATGCTGAAGAAGTTGGCGTTTTTGGTGATATCTTGCATATTAGAGCTTATTAGTCGGTTGAGGAATAAGTAGGTCGTAAGTCTTTGGGAATCCTAGTGTTACTTGTGGGAAGTTTAGACGAGGTTGCTAGGTTATTTTCTCGTTCATGATCTCTATCCAAATGATTATACTTCATGTAGACGATGATTTACTTCTTTTTCACGAGGATAATTTGATCATATGTATTGAGCTTTTCTTGCAGGATAAGACCGCACACTAACACTCCACTATCAATAGAAATAATGCCAAAGAGAATGATCTAAAATCGATATGAATACATCGACCTTGATAATTTTTCGATGGTTCGGGTCTAAGTGGTGGGTTGAGGATCATCTTTCGACATCCTAAGAGTAAGGCGCATAAAAACGCCATCTACTCCGTTGCACTCTTGAACGAGTGCAAGAGTATATTGTCATTGGTAGTTTGGGTCTAAGTAGAGGTTGAATCCCTTTAAATATGATGTTCTAGAAGCCTAGTGTGTTTGCATATCAATAAAAGAAGAAGAAATAAAGAAAAAAAGAAGAACAAAAATGGAATAAAAGAATAAAGAAGCTCTTAAATAAAACAACTATCCTTTTTTATTCTATGTTTAGCATTTGTCTGAAGCCTTGTTTGGTGGAGAGTTGTGGTTTCTCGCTTAGCTCGTCTTTGATTTGCTTTCTTATAGGTAGCCATGGTGAACCTAGGATGAAGACTGAAAGTTATTAGGCCAAATTTGCTTTTAACTTGCTTGTTGATCGATTAGGTTTGCTTCAGCGGTATTTCTAGGGGAAAGGGGAATTCTCGATTTTTATATCTTCCACGTGTTCCATGTTTATGTTTGCTTAGGGACAGACAAACATTCAAGTCTGGGAGATTTTGATCATCTCGTTTTTTAACACGATTCTCGCATGATTTTAGATATGTTTATGACGATAGTTACGATGTTTACGTGTGATTTTGTATCCATTTTACTTGTTTCTATTTTTTCATGTTCTTATAGATTTTAATACGTATTTGGTTCGTATCGGAGCTAAAGAATATACACGGGACAAAATACGTGCATCAAAGATCATAACAGAGGAGACGAGATGAGAAACAGGCAAGGAATGTGATACGACATGAGAGGACAAAGCCCCGTACGGGGTGGTTTCCTTAGCCCACTCGGGCTGAACATCCAACACTTGTTTGCCCGCCTCGGACTCACCTTCAGCACGCACGGATTGAGAGCTCATGAGGAGCCCGTGCAGGGTGCTCTCCTTAGCCCGCGCGGGGTGGTGGTCCAGCAAAACTTGCTTGAGTCGTGCTCACCCTTAGCACGCATGGGTTATGGAGGACTTGGGGAGCCTACGCCGATTGGCTACCGAGCCCGCGCGGGGTGTGCCCGCAACAACTTCCCTTGAACTTCTCCAATGGAGAACAAACTTTAAAAGGGATCCCCAATTGAGTTAGAATGAAAAAAAACCACAGAGGGGAACCCTATGAGGTTAGACAGCAACCATTCATCATCCATAGGAGAGCCTTCTCAATGAAGACACACAAGGAGTCGGGAATTGATTCGGGATCACACCTCGTTTGATATTTCTATACTCTTTACTATACTTATTTCGATTATCTTGTTTGGATTTAGACTCATCACTGAGTAGTAAATTTGTTCTAGGAGAAGTGATTAGCCTATGGCTGTCCTAGAACCCTCTTTGGTTTATTTATGAATGCATTTCCTGTTTTGCTAATCTATTCTATGTTTGAGCGCTTAATGTCTTGTGTTTATGATGAACATCTAGATTCATGTGTTAGGGACTAAGAGAAGGACATAAAGAATAATTCTAGTCCTAGAAGATCAGGTTTAGAACAACCAAGACTATGCCACGAAAGTTGGGTAGTAACGGTTGAGGGTAATCGGATCAATCATAGATCGTATGGGGTTTAGTTGGGGTATCAGCCACGAAAGTAGGGGATAACTCAATCGAATCACGTTTCTATGTCTTGAACAAGGGGAAGAATTATATTAGGATCATCCATCTTAGATATCTTGATAGGAAACACATGATTAGATAGATTGATAGTTAGTTTCGAAAGCTATGCGGTGAAACCGTATCCTAGAATGTTTGTCCCACTTGTTTAGAACTCATATCATATTTGCATCTCACTACCATGATTTCATAACAACAAACATTGATTCTAGTTTGATCCTTGGACCGTGTCGTGTAGTCCATGTGGGATCGACACCTAAAATACTACACATGTGTCGTGCACTTGCTGATAGTTTAGATTAACTTGTTTAACTTGATACGCATCAGTGTTGCACTTTGTTTTTCACCAAGTTTTACTCTATTAGATTTTTTAGTAGATTTTTTAACGCTACACTTTATTCAATAAATATAAATATGTATTTTTTTTCTTCATTAGTGGTTTTTCCTTTGAATTTTACCAAATAACAGTTTTAACAAGTTATTTATAATATATAATTAATAGACATAAAAAAAATATTAAAAGTATATAGCTATACAAATATATTTTAATGTTCTAACTCTTCATCCTTTATTTGTAATCATTCTCCATTTGTTTCTATCAAATTTTTTCCTATTTTTCAGTCATTTAAATAAATGTAATGTCTATCAAATTCATCCATTAATATATTATCCATTTTCGTATTAATATTTGTCTTATTTTCAATTTAACAATTCATATTCATATCTAAAATTCAAATATAAAAAAATCTGATATTTATTAGATATCTAGAAAATCGATTACTTTACGAATATCTATATTCAAATATAAAAAGACAAAACATAAAAAATAGTTTCAGCCGAAAAATCGATAGTTTGTCGAATAAAATCGATAACCAAAATCAATATCATACAAAACCACAAAAAATACATAATCTATAAAAAGAAACATAAAATTTCTATATTAATCTTTATGTTAGTCATCTATATTTAGTTTTAACGATAACTTTAATAGCGCCATTTATCATCCATTTCACATAAATATCACCAAGTAACTCAATTTATCATCCATTTAACTACAATAAACCAAAAAATCAAACTCTAAAAATATTTCCAACGATGGTTTTCTTAAATAAATAAGAAATAATTGTGAAGAAAGTGAACAAAAATTGATCATCTCGATTTTGTACACGATTCTCGCATGATTTTAGAGATGTTTATGACCATAGTTGCGAGGTTTACATGTGATTTTGTATTCGTTTTACTTGTTTCCGTGTTTTCTTGTTCTTATATGTTTTAATGCGTATTCGATTCATTTCGGAGTTAAGAAGCGTACACAGGACATCATTGGACAATTAAGGTCACAACGGATCGAACAGAACGAGAAATGGACAAGTCATGGCCAAGAATGATCAAGTGCACGACCGAACGGCCACTCTCACCTTGTGCACGGTCGAGCTATCATTGCAGCATGGTCGGGCTCCTCTCTGGTGAAGCAGCACGGCCAAGCATCCAATCCAGCACGACCGGCATCCAATCCAGCATGGTCAATCATCCTTCTCCTTGGAGCAGCACAGTCGAGCTAAGTAAGGAGGACAGTCGGGCACATTTGTGGCAATTCATCCCCGAGAGATGTGCACGATCCGAGTACACATCATGCACGGTCAGCACTCTCTTGGTGAAGGAGCACGGTCGGGCGTCTTATGGTGCACAATTGGGCAACTCATACAAATTCATCCCCATATCTTCGTGCATAGGTCGGGCGTTCCAAGAGCACGGTCAGGCATCCTACCAATGAAGGCAGCACGGTCGGGCATCAAGGATAACACGATCGGGCTTCAATTCAAAACAAATTATCTATAACTACGGAAGAAGCATACCCGACCAAGCATGACATGGAGCACGATCGGGCATGACTATGTAAAACGGTCTACCGACGAATTTGGTGGAAAGGAGTCGGCCAAAGCTTCAAAATTCAAATTAAAAAGCCTAAAGGACAGAGAAGAGGAATCCATTCACCATCCATGATCCACCTTCTAGAAGAACACAATTTACAGCCACCATCCATCCATAGAGTCCCCGTGACGGGAGGCACGCAAGGAGTGGAGATTGATTCGACATCATCTCTCGTTTGATATCTCTATGCTATTTACTCTTCTATTTTGTTTGTGAAGTTTAGACTCATAAGCGAGTAGTAGATTTTGTTCTAGGAGAAGGGATAAGTCCATGGCTATCCCGAAATCGTCTTTGATTCGTTTATGAATGCATTTCCCCTTTTCGTATTATCTATTCTTTGTCTGTGAACTTACTGTCTTGTGTTTAGAAATGGCCACGTATATGCATGTGTTAGGGATTAGGAGAAGGACTGAAAGGTGTATTCTAATCCTAGAAAATCAAGCTTAGAACAACCGAGACTAGGTCACGAAAGTAGGATAGTAACGGTTGAGGGTTGTATCGGGCGAATCATATATCGTAATGGAGTTTAGTTGGGGTGTCAGCCACGAAAGTAGGGGATGACTCAATTTAGCCACATTCTTATGCCTTTAGAGAGGGTAGATTCTACATTAGGATCGTCTGTCTTAGATATCTTGATAGGGAATGCACAAATAGATAGATCAGAGATAGGTTTCGGAAGCTATGCGGTAAAAACGGTTTCCTAGGGCGTTTGTCTCTTTGTTTAGAACTCACATATCCACTGCATATTCATCGTTTCATCATTGCAACTCATCATCCTTATCTTTCATAGCAAGCATTGGTTCTACTTTTGATTTTTAGATCATGTTACATTAGTCCTCGTGGGATCGACACCTTAACTACTACACATGTGCCGAGCACTTGTGGATAGTCTTAGGTTAACTTGTTAACGTGACACGCATCAAGTTTTTGGCTCCGTTTCCGGAGGCTAATTGTCAATACGTTTAGGAATTCATATTTGGAATCATACTTGTTTTTGTTTTGTTTTTGTTTTTCTTTTCTTTTCGTTTCTTTCTACTAATTATTTTTATTTGTCTTTCGTAGATGCATGAACCGATCTCAAGATAATTCGAATTTGCATCGAATCGACTCTGAGATTGAAAGAACGATTAATAAGCAAAATAAGGGCAAGGGAGAAGAAAGGGTAGATACGATCAATCCACGAACGATGAACAATCAAAACGATGTATTGGATGGTCACGGACAACCGCAATTATCTGTCGGTAATGTGGCGCAATTACAACACAGCAGGCTCCTCCACCACGTCGTCTCCGTGATTACGTGGTGCCAAACATGAGCAATGTACAAACAACAATAAGGATGCCCGCTGTTGCGAGGGAGCAATTCAAGATCAAGCCCGCGATGATCCACATGTTATACCAAAAACAGTTTATGAGCGGCAATCACGAAGACCCTCATCAACACTACGAGACTTCTTAGAGCTATCAAGCACATTCAAAATTCATGGATTCTTGAGGATGTTGTTTTGCTGCGTCTCTTTCTCTTCTCCATTAGGGGGACGAGCGAAGGTGTGGCTACAATTTCTTCCCGCTGGTTCTATCACTACATGGGACCATCTTTGCACGACATTCCTATTACGGTTCTTCCCTCCGAGCAAGACGATTCAAATGCGAGGAGAAATCACAATGTTTAGAAGCGAAGAGGGAGAGATGTTATTTGAGGCATTGGGAAGTTTCAAGGACCTATTACAAATGGGTCCTCATCATGGTTTAGAGCAGTGGTACGTGATTCAAACATTCTACATCGGGATCACGTATGAGCATAGAACGACATTAGACAACGCTGCTCGAGGATCATTCATGGACTTAAGTGTTGAAGAGGGATACGAGCTTATTGAAAATCTTTCCATGAACCACACCATGTGGTCTCATCCAAGAAGTGTATCGAACAAGACACGAGGTCTTTATGTAGTTAACCAAAGAAGTGCTATGGGCGATGTGGTGAATGCCATCTATTGTGCAAATTATGGAGAAACAGGTCATATGGCTTACCAATGCACAATGCAAGAAAGCATGGAGCAAGTGAGCTATGCCCAACAGCAAGGCAATACACAATTCGGGAACACATACAACCCGAATTGGAAGAACCATCCGAATCTCTCGTATCGCACTAACCAACCGGTGAAATATTCGGGTTTTCAACAAAAGCAACAACCATATCAACAATCACAACCATTCCAGCAAGTGCAGCAAGCTCCTCAAGCTCCTTCATCAAGCTTTGAGGCGGTGATACTTGAATTCATCAAGGAACAAAGGCAGCAACAATCGATTCAAGCGAAATTCAACGAGGAAATGGGGACTGCGATCAATGAGCTGAAGAATCAAATGGACTCTTTGAGCACACATGTGAAGATGCTTGAAAACTCCATTGCGCAGCAGGCAGCATCATTCTCTCGGAATCCCAGGATGCTACCCGGAAAGCCCGATCTTAACCCGAGAGAGCACGTAAACGCCATCACGTTGTGTAGCGAGGATACGATCGAGAATCCGCCCTCCAAAGCACAAGAGAACGTTGCTGCACATTTGGTGAATAAAAGAGAGGGCATAATTGCAATCATGGAAGGATTTGAGCCTGATTTAAAGAAATGATATATTGCTTCACCGGCGTACGAACCTCCTGTACCATTTCCTGGACGCTTGGTGAGTAGTAAGAATCGAGAGAGCGTAACCAAATTCTTCCATTATCTCAAGCAGCTCGACATCAACATGCCATTCGTGGAAGCCCTCCAAAAGATGCCTAAGCAAGCAAATTACCTTAGAGAGGTTCTTTCCAAGGAGAAGCGCATCAAAGAGAGTGAGACAGTAGCACTCATCGAGGAATGCAACACAATTCTCCAAAACAAGCTGCCACCAAAGTTGAAGGATCCCGGAAGCTTCTCCATCCCATGCACCATAGGAGACATTGACATCGACAAAGCTTTGTGAGATTTGGGAGCAAGCTTGAGCATAATGCCACATTCGGTTTATAAGCGGGTGAACTTCGGGAATATCAAGCCTACCAAGATGTGTCTACGATTCACAAATCGTTTTGTAAGGTATCCGGTGGGAATTACTGATAACATTCCCACCAAGGTAGGTAGTATTTGCATTCCCACTGATTTTTTTGTACTTGATATCAAGGAAGATGCTAACGCACCTATAATTCTTGGAAGATCATTCTTAGCTACTACAGGTCCGAAGATAGATGTACTACAAGGGAAGCTCTCTCTACGTGTCGGTGATGAGAGAATTGAATTCCATTTGTCCAGCCCCAAGGAGTCATGCCAAAGTGTTGATGTGTTGGACAAGTTGGCGAATGACACGTTTAATTGAGTAAGTACTTCTGATCCTTTTGAGAGAGGGCTAACGCAAGTTTACAATGTTGTAGGACTTTCCAATGAAGGGGAAAGGTCTATACGAATTTCATGAGTACCATTGAGGCAATTCAAGACGCTCCACATGAGAAAACGTCGCACAAAAGGCTGACTGATTTTGCGGTAGAAAAGGCGTCTAAGCAGCAGTTTGAACCTCTTCCTTCCTCTATTCGACATGAGACGCGAAAGCCACCAATTTGTCTCAAGAAGCGTAGGAGAGTGAGCCCTTCAAATTGTATGCGCTGGATACCTAAAGAGGACAGCCGTGAAACATCCATCAACGATCAAAGGAGGTTGCACCAATGTTTGGAAGAGAAAGGAGCATCGAAGGCAATGCGCAATGAGAAAGGCAACCTAGCTGAAAAATGACACGATACAAAGACCATACCTCATGAATTTCGACCAGGTGATATTTTTCTACTTTGTGATTCTCGTTTTAATTCTTTCACGGGCAGATTACATTCCCATTGGGGTGGTCCATTTCAGGTACGAGAAGTCTTCACAAATGGAGAGGTAGAACTATGGAGCGATTCAAGCGGAACGTTCACAACAAATAGGCACCACCTTAAGCTACATCAAGCCGCTCCATCGATCGAAAGTGGAACCTCCATCTCCCTATTCGATCCACCCTCACGCACACATGAAGCATGGAGACGTCAAGCTCAACGACGTTAAACAGTTGACATTTTGCGTGATATCTTTGTTAGAGCTTATTAGATGGTTGAGGAACGAGTGGGTCATAAGTCTTTGGGAATCCTAGTGTTATTTATGGGAAGTTTAGACGAGTTTGCTAAGTTAGTTTCTTGTTCATTCTCTCCATCCAAATGATTATACTTCATATTGACGATGCTTTATTTCTTTTTCACGAGGATGATTTGATCGCATGAATTGAGCTTCTTTTGTAGAAAATAAGACCGCACACTAACACTCCGCTATCGATAGAAGTAATGTCTCAAAGCATGATCTAAAATCGATATGAGTGCATCGACCTTGATACATGTTTGATGGTTCGGGTCTAAGTGGTGGGTTGGCGATCATCTTTCTACGTCCTAAGAGCAAGGCGCATAAAAACGCCACCTACTCTGTTGCACTCTTCAACGAGGTGCAAGAGTATACCGTCATCGGTAGCTTGAGTCTAAGTACAAGTTGAATCCCTTCAAATCCGACGTCCTAGAAGCCTAGTGTGTTCACAAAAATCAGAATAAAGAAAACAATGGAATGAAAGAATAAAGAAGCTCGAGAATAAAACAAATATCCTCTTTTATTATGTGATTAGCATTTATTTGAAGTCTCGTTTGGTAGATGAAGTTGCGGTTTCTCACTTAGCTCGTCTTTGATTTACTTTCTTATAGGTAACCATGGTGAACCTAAGATGAAGACTGAAAGTTATTAGACCAAAATTTGCTCTAACTTGTTTGGTTGATCGATTAGGTTTGCTTTAGTGGTATTTCTAGGGGAAAGGTGAATTCTCACATTTTATATCTCCCACGTGTTCCACGTTTACATTTGCTTTGGGACAAAAAAACATTTAAGTCTGGGCGATTTTTATAAGTGAAAGGGACATAAATGTAATTTTGGTCTATTAGGGTTTTCATATCTTTTGTATATTGTTATATAACTGATGTAATTATTCATTCGATCAATAATACGAAAACCTTTCCACATGGTATCAGAGCTTTAGATCTAACGACACCTTCTCCTCCCCCCTCAAACCGCCGCGGCCGCCTCTCCTCCTCCTTCGCGGTCGCCGACCCTCTTTTCTCTCCGGCCGTTCACCTTCGCGGTCGCCAACCCTCCTTTCTCTCCGGCCGTTCACCCTCTTTTTCCCTCCCTTGCCGTCGTACCACCACGCACGAAAAGCCAAAACCCATATCTCTGGCTGTCGTCCTCTACTTGCGCCGCAGTGCCCGCTTTTCTCGCATCCCGGCTCGCCCATCCCTCCCTCGTCCCACGCCGCGTTCCGTTGTTATCGCATCGCGGTCGCCTCCCTCCTATCACCGGAACCTAGATCACAACTATGGCTACCTCCTCCGCTGCTGATGCAACTCCGGCTTTCAACGTCAATGATCCCCACGCAACACTCCTCACCGTCAACATGACAAACGTGACCAAGCTCACCTCCTCCAACTATATGATCTGGAGTATTCAGATCCGTGCACTCCTTGAAGGTCATCGGTTGGAGTGTTTTCTTCAAACCGATTCACTTGTTCCCGATGCCACTATCATTGTTAATGGCATCTCAACCCCGAATCCAGCGTTTGCGCCCTTCAAACAGCAAGATCGTCTCCTATTCTCGGCCATTTTAGGAGCAATTTCGCCCCCATTACAACCGATGATTGCTAGGGTTTCATCCGTGCGAGAGGCGTGGCTTCTCCTTGCTCGCACATATGGTAAGGCATCAAGGGGGCACATCCTTCAATTGAAGGAACAACTCAAACGAAGCTCCAAAGGATCTCAACCCATAGATGATTATATGCGCACCATTATCAACAAGGCGGATGAATTAGCGCTCCTCGGAAAACCCCTTGATGCGGAAGACTTGCTCCAATACATTCTCGATGGATTGCCGGAGGACTACAAACCAATTGTTGATGCTGTGAATGCCCGAGATAGCATCATTCCGATTGAGGAACTCCATGAGAAACTCCTCAATCACGAAGCAAAGCTACTTCAAGCCGCCCCATTGCTATTCACGCCGCCCGTAAATGCGCTTGCTGTCAACACTCGTCCGAATCAATCCAATCGCAATCGACAGAATGGTCCAAACCAATGGCGTCGAAATGAGAACAAATCGTCATCGGGATACCAAGGTCGCTGTCAATTGTGTGGCATCTTTGGGCATAGCGCTTGTAAGTGCCCACAGCTCGGAACTAGAAACTCTACTCCTGCACCGTCACCACCGTGGGCTTCATCACCACGACCATGGCAGCCACGTGCCCACAACACCACTCTCACAAATTATGAACCGGAGTCATGGCTACTTGACAGCGGCGCTACCCACCACATCACATCTGATCTCCAAAATTTGTCGCTACATTCTCCGTACAAGGGAGGTGAAGAGGTGGTAATTGGTGATGGTTTCTCCTTGCCCATCACTCACATTGGTTCTCTCTCGATCCCTACCTCGATAAATGATTCTAGTTTGCATCTTGATCAAGTTCTCTGTGTACCTACGATGAACAAGAATCTGATCTCCATTCATCAATTGTGTCGGACTAATGACATTTCCATGGATTTTTTTGATGATCATTTTCAGGTGAAGGATCTAAAAACGGGGGATCCTCTACTTCACGGAAAGGCTAGAGACGGTGTCTATGAGTGGCCGAAACCCAAGTTCACCCAACCTCCAATTGTGGCTCTTCATAGTGTCAAGACCACTTTGTCCGAGTGGCATTCACGTTTAGGTCATCCTTCGCTTTCTATTTTAAAGCGTATTGTTTCTACGAACTCTTTACCATTGTCTAAGTCGAGTTTGTCGTTGTTATGCAACTCTTGTTCCAGCAATAAAAGCCACAAATTGCCTTTTCATGAATCTTCCATCTCTACATCATTTCCACTTGAAATCATCTTCTCCGATGTTTGGACATCACCAATCATCTCGGTTGATGGTTTCAAATACTATGTCATCTTTGTTGATCACTTCACTCGCTATACATGGCTGTACCCTCTCAAACAAAAATCCCAAATTCGAGAAACCTTTATCACGTTCAAAGCTCTAGTTGAAAAACAATGCCAAAGCGTCATCCGTACTATCTCCACCGATAATGGTGGAGAGTACATTGCCCTTGCTTCATTCCCCTCCACAAACGGCATATCCCATCTTACCACCCCCCTCACACGCCTGAACACAATGGTATATCGGAGCGTCGTCACCGTCATATCGTTGAAACCGGTCTTTCTCTCCTATCTCATGCGTCCTTACCTCCTTCGTTTTGGTCATATGCATTCCCAACTGCAGTTTATCTCATTAACCGCTTACCCACTCCCGTTCTTTCGTATGACAGCCCCTTCACTAGACTTCTTGGCACCGATCCGAACTATCTTAAGCTTCGGACTTTCGGCTGCCTATGTTATCCATGGCTTCGTCCATACTCCGCAAACAAACTTTCGCCCGTTCTAAACCCTGTGTCTTCCTAGGATACTCCACCACCCAAAGTGCCTACTTGTGTCTTGATCCCATCAGTTCAAGAATTTTTACATCTCGTCATGTAGAGCTTCATGAAACTGTCTTTCCGTACTCCAACTACTCCCAATATTTCACAAACAACGACTCCAACCCCAATCAGCCTTCATCCTCATGGTCGTCACCTGTTTGTGTTGTTCCATCTTATCCAATGCCACTCATGACACCGTCTTCCTCCGTCACCCCTGTAACGGATCCTTCACCGGACATGCTCACATCGAGGGCGCCCGCGGACATGGTCTCTGTTGCAGCTAACTCCCATTTGGATGTTCCGGCTATTGCTGGTGGTGGCAACATTCACCCCATGCAAACGAGATCTAAAGTAAAATTGTTGCAGGCTACTAACCCGACCGGGCACCAGGTACACCGCTCGATCGTGCATCATGCCCGAGCGGGTGACCCTTCCACCCGAGTCGTGCAAAGTTACGGGGATGATTCAACAACAGTTACCCGATCGGGCTCTTCATCTTCACCCGATCGGGCACTTCATGCCCGCACATGTGACCCTTCCACCCGAGTCGTGCAAAGTTACGGGGATGATTCAACAACAGTTACCCTCGGGCCCGTCCTCTTCACCCGATCGGGTATTTCTCTCTGACACCGAACCTACAACCGTCTGTCAAGCCCTTAAAGATCCGAGTTGGAGGAAGGCCATGAGTGAGGAATTTGATGCACTTGTTCGTAATCGAACATGGGATCTTGTACCGGCTCAACACGCATCAAATGTGGTTGGATGCAAGTGGATTTATCGTATCAAACGATTACCTGATGGTTCGGTGGATCGCTACAAGGCCAGACTTGTGGCGAAAGGTTTTACACAACGACCGGGAGTGGACTTCTTTGAAACATTCAGTCCAGTAGTTAAACCCGCTACCATTCGACTGATTTTGAGTTTTGCAATTGCAAATGGTTGGAGTCTCCGTCAACTAGATGTCAACAATGCATTTCTTCAAGGGCAACTCACGGAAGAAGTATACATGACACAACCTCCAGGTTTTGTTGATCATGATCGTCCTCACCACATATGCAAACTCAACAAGGCAATTTATGGTCTCAAACAAGCTCCTCGGGCTTGGTATTCGGAACTTCGGGATTTTCTCCCCGGCCAAGGCTTTGTCAACTCCCTGGCCGACACATC
>CM071872.1:24342585-24355041 GCA_036759665.1 Gynandropsis gynandra | reverse complement strand
ATTGGTGCAACATATTTGAGCGCAAATCCCGTCTTCCACTCTCGCATGAAGCATCTAGCTTTGGATTACTTCTTTGTTCGTCAACAAGTGCAAGGCGGTATCCTTCGAGTTTCTCACGTCAACTCCAAGGATCAACTAGCGGATTTACTCACAAAACCGCTCGCTCGTCAGCCATTTCTTACACTTTGTCACAGGATCGGCATCACCGAAGGTGCTCCGTCTTGAGGGGGCATATAAGTGAAAGGGACATAAATGTAATTTTGGTTTATTAGGGTTTTCATATCTTTTGTATATTGTTATATAACTGATGTAATTATTCATTCGATCAATAATACGAAAACCTTTCCACAATTTTGATCATCTCGATTTCGTACACGATTCTCGCATGATTTTAGAGATGTTTATAACCATAGTTGCGAGGTTTACGTGTGATTTTAAATTTGTTTTACTTGTTTCTGTGTTTTTGTGTTCTTATAGGTTTTAATACGTATTAAATTTATTTTGGAGTTAAGAAGCGTACACAGGACATCATTGGACAATTAAGGTCACAACGGATCGAAAGGAACGGGAAGTGGACAAGTCATGGCCTAGAATGATCAAGTGCATGACCGAACGGGCACTCTCACCTTGTGCACGGTCGAGCTATCATTGCAGCATGGTCAGGCTCCTCTTTGGTGACACAGCACGATCAGGCATCCAATCCAGAACGGTCGATCATCCTTCTCCTTGGAGCAGCACGTTCGGGCTAAGTAAGGACCATGGTCGGTCACATTTGTGGCAATTCATCCCCGAGAGATGTGCACAACCTGGGCACACATCATGCATGGTCGGGCACTCTCTTGGTGAGGGACCATTTCGGGCGTCTTATGGTGCACGGTCGGGCATTTCATACAAAATCATCCTCGTAGCTTGTGCACGGGTCGGGCATTCCAAGAGCACGATCGGACATCCTACCAATGAAGGCAGCACGACCGGGCATCAAGGGTAGCATGGTCGGGCTTCAATGCAAAACAACTTATCTATAACTACGGAAGAAGCATGCCCGACCGGGTATGACATGGAGCACAGTCAGACATGACTATGTAAAACGGCCTACCAATGAATTTGGTGGAAAGGAGTCGGCCAAAGCTTCAAAATTCAAATTAAAAAGCCTAAAGGACAGAGAAGAGGAATCCATCCACCATCCACGATCCACCATCCAGAAGAACACAATTTACAACCACCATCCATCCATAGATTCCCCTTTACGGGAGGCACACAAGGAGTTGGAGATTGATTCGACATCATCGCTCGTTTGATATCTCTATTCTCTTTACTCTACTGTTTTGTTTGTGATGTTTAGACTCATGAGCGAGTAGTAGATTTGTTCTAGGAGAAGGGATTAGCCCATGGCTATTCCCGAACCGTCTTTGATTCGTTTATGAATGCATTTCCCCGTTTCGTATTGTCTATTCTTTGTCTGAGATTTACTGTCTTGTGTTTACGAATGGCCACGTATATGCGTGTGTTAGGGATTAGGAGAAGGACTGAAAGGTGAATTCTAATCCTAGAAAATCAGGCTTAGAACAACCGATACTAAGTCACAAAAGTAGGGTAGTAACGGTTGAGGGTTGTATCGGGCAAATTATGAATCATAATGGGGTTTAGTTGGGGTGTCTACCACGAAAGTATGGGATGACTCAATCTATCCACGTTCCTATGCCTTGAGAGAGGTTAGGTTCTACATTAGGATCGTCTGTCTTAGATATCTTGATAGGGAATGCATGATTAGATAGATCAGAGATAGGTTTCGGAAGCTATACGGTGAAACCGGTTTCCTAGGGTGTTTGTCTCTTTGTTTAGGTCTCACATATCCACTGCATATTCATCATTTCATCATTGCATCTCATCATCATTATCTTTCGCAGCAAGCATTGGTTCTACTTTTGATTCTTAGATCCTGTTACATTAGTCCTCGTGGGATCGACACCTTAACTACTACACACGTGTCGTGCACTTGCGAGTAGTCTTAGGTTAACTTGTTAACTTTATACGCATCAAAAATCAAATGTACTATATGGTTTCAAAACAAAAATAGAAAAATTACTAGCAACAAAACAAGAGGGGACGGGGCTACGAGTACCTTAGGGTTAATGATGAGTGAGATGGATAAGGTTACGATATAATGAAAGAAAAAGTTCACACAAATAAATAAAACAAATTATACTTATGTATTATATTTTGATAATTTGCATAATATATACATATATATAATAAAATAAACTTTTAACGCATTCAAATATAAATAATTCAAGTAATTGATCATACTATTTATATTTGTATTTGAAGAATATCTGACTTAAACTAGATACTTTGGATATCTGAATCCTCGGCCGGATATAAATCAGATACGAATATTTTCAATATTTTGTTGATCTTTACGTTGCAAAGCTCTTTGTACACTGTAGATTAAGTATAGTGACGACTAGCAAAATCTTGTTAGTTTGCTCCAATCTTTCCCAATACTTACACATTTATCCTTCTTCTAGCAAGATGATACACTACTCAACATGAGATCATCACTACTAACCATCAACCTCAAAGTCATTTCAATCTTGCATATTTCATTAGAACATATGTTAGATGTCACTTTTGTAGAAGCAAAAAAAAAAACCAATGTTGAATCATAAAATATTTTCAAGAATCTTACCATTCGAATAACATTTTCTCAATCACTACTTGATGGTGGTTCAACCCTTCTCCTTTCACTTAACTTATCTTCCTCATGAAAATAAGCAGGGTAGTATTTTTCCTCATCTACCATCCTATCAAATGTCCTTATAAACTTCAGCGTTGCATCAACATAAGAAAAGTTCAATTTCAGCTAGTACTAAAACCCAAAATTAAACTGTCTCGAACAATGTTTTCTTTAATAGAACTTGACATCGTTGAAATTTTGAATATGATGATGATACATATTTTACTGTATTCATTATATTAATAACATTAACATCAATCTCTCTCAATCTTTCATCGACAATTAACTTCAAAATATGAGCACATCGTACATGCATAAATTCACCATCAACAGCTTAACTACACGATCATTTGAATTAGCATTGTCAAGAGTTATCATGAAAATCTTTTTTATATCTCAATCAAGTAAACATTTCTTATGTTTCTTTACAATTTTTTCCCTTTTATGATTAGCCACGGGAAAAACCCAATGGTTGTTTAATGTGATTACCAATTATTATTAATAACGCTATTCTCTTGTTAATAGTTTTTCATATGCATAAACACTAACAAAAAATATTTCAAGTCCAACGCCCAAATCAATTGGAAATGACTCATTTTTTTAAAAATTTCCAACAGATTTCAACGAATTTCTACCCATCGGAACTCGACTGTTGAAAAATCACATCCGTTGCAATTTGCAATGGAATTTCAATGGTCACTGTCTATTGGAAATTATCAAGATATTTTAATGGATAAAGCCTTTGGAAATTATAACGAATGATCGTTAGAAATTGCGATGAATGATCATTGCACTTTGCAACGGATGACCGTTGAAATTTCTACCGGATTACCAACTATCCTTTGGAAGATGGTTTGAACCAATGATCATCCGTTAGAAATATTCGTGGGATTTACCAAAGGATTCCCATTGGTTTTTTGCAGGAAAAATTAAAAATTTTTAACGAATGTTCGTTGATAATGTTGTTTTGTTATTCACAGAGATTTGCTGATAATTGACGAATTTTTATTGTAATTTATAATTAAAAAAATAATTTTTTTAATATATTGAAATTTTTATACAAAATTTAAAACTAAAAAAAATACATAACAAACTAAGTTAGCCTACATGTCATCTAAACGACCACTGTCGTCTTCGTCTTCGTCTTCCCCAATGCTCGAGAAGGGGTCACGTCGGAGTCGATGGTCG
This sequence comes from Gynandropsis gynandra, assembly GCA_036759665.1. NCBI lineage: Eukaryota > Viridiplantae > Streptophyta > Magnoliopsida > Brassicales > Cleomaceae > Gynandropsis > Gynandropsis gynandra. The sequence continues at coordinate 24,351,116 of CM071872.1, read as the reverse complement.
GTTCTTGACTCGATAGTATTTCTTCTGTGGATGGTGGTGGGTGATACGGTTGACCAATCATCAATTTTATGATGCTTTCCATATGATGCATCTACGCTCGCATATCTTGAAGTGTAACCTCGAGTTGTTCGATGCGTCGTTCTTTCGCATATGTCTCCTAGACCATGGGGGTATTATCGTGGGAGCCTCTACAGTATCTTTCTATAGAGAATCGAGACCATATAGACTCCCTTCATATAGCCTAACAGAATACAATATCAAACGCATTAAAGTTAGTATATCGATTTATAAATTTTATAAAATGAGCATTATAAATTATTAATGTTATTTACTTGTAATAAATTTTATGCTTTTGTAAAGGATTAAGTTCATCAAAAGATGAACCGACGGTTTGTATTTGTTGTGTGATCTTCTTCGTGACAGCTTTCATCATTCGCTCTGCTCGAGGTTTGATCAGCTAGAGTTATTTTAACTCTTTCTCGACGACAAGTTTCTTCTTAGCATGACTCTCGATGACCAACTCAAGAAGAGTTTGTTCTCTTCCCATCCTCTACATTTGTAATATTAAAATAATATGATTAGATAACATTTTTAAAGGAAAAAATTAGATTATAAAATAAATTTTCTTACCAACTCTTTCTTTTTTTTGTTGAAAATTTTGCTCTCGAGGTATGGTGATGCGGACCATCCCCGAAAGCTTTCTCGTTGAACCAATATTTCTTTGTATTTTCGCTTTTGGCTTTGAACTCCTCTGACCCCCAGTGTTGGATGAGTTAGTTGCAAACCTCGACTGTTGCCTATGCCAGTTTGGCGTTCGTCTTGTAGTAATTGTGTTGGGCGTTATTCATCATTAAATGAAACCGATATTGCGTATTGCACATCCAAACGGTATAGATGCACGATGTGTCTTTCTTCCGCCATCTATATGCTCACTACAAAATTAAATGTACAGAAATTATGTTATTACATAAATTAAATATAATTAATTAAAACTTTACATTATGGCACTTATGATAAAAAGTATATCACCATCGCAGTGTATCACCTTTGACATCACTTTTCAAGAATAGTACAAACCGTTCTTGCATAGAACCTTGGATGATGTTGTTGTTTGTGTGTTTAAGAACATGATCCAAATAAAACTTCACGTGTAAATAAAAACATTAGATGATTTCAAAAATTAATACAAATATATATTTGTAAACGAATATTATTATACAATAATGACTCGTCAGGACGTTCGTGATCAATGATATGAACAATTGGGCGATCGTCGAAGGCATCGATCAAAGATTGATATCCACCATATCGTCTTTGTCATCAATTCTCATTGACAACGATATAGGAGACGAAGGACAATATAATGGAGGAGGAGGTGGTGGAGGGGCTCTAGTGGAACTTGTGAATAACCCACCGTGACCCATAAATCATTGATGTCTCATTGTGTTTAAGGGCTTAATATAAATGTTTGAGATAATTTGTAGCTTTAGTTTTGAGAATGTGTTAAAAATGGAACTGTTCAATGGGTTAAATACCCAAATTTCCAACAGATGCACGTTAGAAACGACGTCCAATCAATGAATGCCATTTATTGACATGATAGCGGAGTTTCGAACGGATACCCTTTGGAGATCATGTTCCCAAAACAACAAACGTCATTAGGCGGTTGTACGTCTACCGTCCTTGGAAATTATGTTCATGATGTGACGGTCTTGCAGTTGCTAACTAGGCGTAGCATAGATCATCATTGCTTATTCCAACAGATACCCATTGCAAAGTCTCAACAGATGCCCATTGAAACTTCCCAACGGATGTCTAAACCTAATATTTTCAAAAATAGAAAATTACATTTCATCCATCACAACGAGTGGTACGCGAACGACGATTAGCGACACGTGAATGGTGAGACACGACACACAAACAACAACGGGTTGCACTCATGACAGGAGCAGAAGACGATGACACGCACTCGTGAAACAGAATCAGATGAGAGAACGACACAAATTTTTTTTAGATATCTAAATTTTTTAAGTTTTTTTTAATTTGGATTGTTCGGGTTTCTCAGATTTTCTCGAACCGATCAAAACGGATTTTGAATTATGGAACCATATGAATTCTTTGGCTAACCCATATGTAATTATGTTAGTTGGATCAATCTATGTAAACCAAACTAAACTCTCCTATATTAAATAAATTAATATGTTTATTGATATTAACACACAAATATAAAATTTAATTTCTGAAAAATATATCTATATTACATTTCTACTTTCTAAACTTGAAGTTTAATTTGGTAGCTATGAAATTATATTTTTACATTGTTTAATATTTATAATATATTTGGTAGCTATGAAATTATCTTAATACTAATATTTATTACTCGTTTTAATTGATGGCTGCAAGGGTCACACGAGTCGCAATGTCTGTAAAGGTCGCATGGGTGGAATTATAATGAAAGATTCATCGAATTATAATGATGAAGTCACAAAGATTTTTTCAAAGAAATACAAATAAGATAATATTACAAACAAATACTACAAATAATATAATATTACACACTAACAAACCTTTATCTTTTTTTTTATTTGAAGTTGGCGTTGTCTCGGTTGTCACATTCCAAACACTGTCAGTGATGCTGGCATTTGAACCCGTTTGTCTCGACAAAGATGGGATTTGTCTCGACGAAGATGGGGTATTTCTCCGAGCCTCACCGGGTCCAGGATAACGATTCTATTTAGGCCTTACACTTTGCCTTTTCTCAGCCAACATAGGAGGTAGAACCGTAACTTCAAAATATTGAGGAGAAATGTTCCAATCACTGCAATCAGGAACAAGATACACGGTTTCTTGGTAAGCCAAACTCTGTGTCTCTCGAAGGTAGTATGTTGAACATAGATCTCGTATCTTGTGACCTTTACCAATCTTATGTGCAGCCGCAATTGCGTGACTGCATGGATACTTATCGACATCAACCATTTTGCAGTATCATATTCTTTTTTGAATATTGACTACAAATATTCTACTCATCTCATTTCTCACCTCATACTCATCACTCAACATGTTCAATTCAATAACCTCATAGTTGGATGTCTGTCCAAACTTTTCATGTAACATTTTCTCAACATACGGAGTTAACTTTTGAGAATCATCATCAGTAGTTGCTTCCAACCTATACCTATTGAACCATTCCACAGTCTTTCCCAAACAAATATCTTAAAAGCCCTAGGATCAAAAACTTTTTTGACTTCTTCAACGTTGACTCGGCCAATTAGTGGATAATAAGTTATACCTTTCGCCCTTAAGTTTGCATCTTGCCCACTTAACGAGATCAAGTTCCTCTTTCTCCAAATACTTTGCAACATTAGGATACCTGCACAAAGGTTAATAAGGTAAAAATGGTCACAAAGGTCACAATAGTCACAAGGGTCGCAGAGGGGTCAAGGGTCGTAGAGGTACAAAGGTAGCAGGGGTACAAGGGTCGCAGAGGTACAAGAGTCGCAGAGGTACAAGGGTCAAAGAAGTACAAGGGTCACTAAGGGGTAAAAAGGTCGTAGAGGCACAAGGGTCACAAAGGGGTCAAAGGGTCACAGAGGTACAAGGTCGTAGGGGTACAAGGGTCACACGGGTACAAGGGTCGCAAAGGGGTCAAAGGGTCGCAGAGGTACAAGGGTTGCAGGGATACAAGGGTCGCAGAGGTACAAGGGTCGCACAGATACAAGGGTCGCAGAGGCACAACAGTCGCAAAGGGGTCAAATGGTCGCAGAGGTACAAGGGTCATAGGGGTACAAAGGTCACAAAGGGTCACAGAGGTCAAAATGGTCACAAAGCTCACAACTGTTACAAAAGTCACAAGTCATATTTGTACATGGCATTGAAATCATTTAATAGCACTTCAAATTCGTTCACTATGTATGTTGTTCCACATTTGAAGAACATTTCCACCAGAGTATCACCCTTTGAAGTCTTTCTACCATGCCCTTTATTGACATAGCTCTTTATATTTTGTGATATATGACACGTACAAAAACCATGATCAACTTGTTTATACATTTGTTTGACTGCTTTGATCAAGATTTTATGGCGACCAGATATCACAACGACATCACCTCCATCTGGTATCACCTCTTTCAACCTTAACATAAACCACGTCTTTGATTTGTCCTTCTCTCTGTCGACTATTTCTCATGCAATAGGATATTGGTAATGTTCACCATCTTGTGCGGTCGTCACAATTAATTCTCCCTTGTACACTCCTGTCAGAGATATTTCATCCACAGTAACCACTTTACGCATGTATTTCCATCTTCTTATAGTCGCTGCGACAGTCATAAAGAGGTATTTGAGGCTTTTCCCATCACTATCGAGCTGAAGATTTGCGACAAATCCAGGATTTCTTTATGTAAACATGTGCAACCACCCTAGAAGCCTCCTAAAATGTTCAAAATCATCACCATGAATCTCCTTTTGAGCACTGCATTTGACTTTTAATGCCATCAAATACGATACATTGACACCGTACTTTATTTTTATACGAGCCATCAATTCTTTTGCTGGAGATGTTTCATATTTCCCGACATATTTCTCATTCATATAATCCTTAACCATTTGCATTGTACCCTTTATAACTTCTGTCCATATAGATACAAGTGAATAGTTATGAATGGGATAGTGTGTTCTCACACTAAACCGTTTGGAATTCGGGGATGCTGCCACGCGTAATTTCCATTTACAATCACTTTCGACATACTTGCATCGTACTTCCCACAGCTTCGAATCAGATCTCAATGTTCTATATCTAGTACAAGCTTCAATTGAACCCTTTCTTACAAATACATGTACATCCTTCTTGCTATCAAACTCTTATCTTATTTTAAGATGCAATCCATCTTCGAACTCGAAGATAATATTTTCACTGATTGTCTTCTCGTGAACTACCATTTCCAAGTTGTTCTTACCATCACCATTTCCAAGTTTTCCAAGGGTCGCAAGGGTACACGGGTCGCAGAGGTACAAGGGTCGCAAAGGAGTCAAAGAGTCGCATGGGTATAAGGGTCGCAGAGGTACAAGGGTCACAGAGGTACAAGGGTCACAAAGGGGTACAAGGGTCACAGAGGTACATGGGTCGCAAAAGGGTCAAAGGGTCGTAGGGGTCCAAGGGTCGCAGGGGTACAATGGTCGCAGAGGTACAATGGTCGCAAAGGGGTACAAGGATCGTAGGGGTACAAGGGTCGCAGAGGTACAAGGATCTCAAAGGGGTCAAAGGGTTGTAGAGGTACAAGGGTCGCAAAGGGATCAAAGGGTCACAAAGGGGTCAGACTGTCGAAGGGGTAAAAGGGTCGCAGAGGGGCCAAAGGGTCGCACGGTCGTGCTGTGTCACAGAGTCTTATCAGGTCGCAGGGTCGCACTGGGTCACAAAGTCTCATCGATTCTTCTCGTGAACTACCATTTCCAAATTGTTTTCACCATCATCATCCTTATGCTCTATTGGCACATCAGAATCAAATTTATTATTGCCACAAATAACTTCATCAACTACCACATTCATGGCACATCCACCATCTTCTCTTATTCCGCTGGTATGCTCACTATCAGAATCATCCGAATCCAAAATATTTATTGTGTCTGTTGGATTACTCCCAACTCTACTTTTTTTGGACCTAAAATAACATAGTCATCATAATCTACAATACCTCCATCCTCACACTCTCTAGCAATGCTTCTAAAAGCAGGACTGTGAGGCTCAACTTCCCTCTCAATTTCGATTTCACACTTCACACTTGTCGATTCTATCTCCACATACATTAGTGGTCGAATTCCTTTTATGTGATTGAACAGATAACAAATAAGATGCTTGCCATTCATTATATATGTCGGCTTCCTATTTTCACAAATATAGGGCAAATAGCTTAATTTCAACTTTGTTGTATTGTTTCCCACCATAATCTCTGTGCATAACTCATCCATAAGTTGCTGGTATGTCAGACTAACCGAAGGACAATAGAAAACTACTCTATGGTTTTCTTGAACTCTACCCTTGCGACCCTTGTACCTCTGTGACGCGATCCCGACTGGAAAGACGCTCTAGACCTAAAGGCTGGTAGGTTGATCATCTCGTTTTCATACGTATTTCTTGCACGATTTAAGAGATGTTTTTGATATATATGTGTTACTTTACGTATGACTCTGTTTTCGTTTTACTTGTTTTCGTGTTTTCATGTTCTTACAGGTTTTTACGCGTATTTGGATCATTTCGGAGCTAAAAGGACATGCACGGAGCTAAGGAGCAACTTCGAGGATCATCACGGGACAAACAGGATGAGATTTAGCAAGAGAAGCCTCCACCTGGTCGGGCACAACTCACACACGATCGGGCAAAGGCTACGACGAATTTTGATGCGCATTCACGCACGACTCGGGCAAGGAAATGCCCGACCAACTGCCTCCTACCCGAGCGGGCGCACACCATGCCCGATCGGGCATCCCTTGCAGGCCATGACTCGCGCGTTCTGCCCTAGCCGCACCCGAGCGGGCACATTCAGCGCCCGAGCGGGTCGCGACCCGAGAAACCATCAAAGTTAAGTAAAATTAACTTAAAACAAAAGGGAACTCGTGGGGGCAATTAAGGCAACACTTAGACCGACTTAGGAGGCATAAAAGAGACCAGAAGACGTCATTAGAGACAGCTAACATTGGAGATTCATTCAGTTCGTGATTGGAGAAGAATTCTTGCGAGGAGGCAAGCAAGGAGCATTGGAGATCAATCCGACACTTCGGTTTCGCTTGGTTTTCATGTTCCTTAGACTTTCTATTTCGTTTATGTTTGTTTACAGACGCATGAGCGAGTAGTTTGTTTGTTCTAGGAGAAGGGATTAGCCCTTGGCTATCCCGGAACCATTCTCTATTTATCTTTGAACGCATCTTCCCGTTTTAGTTTATCTATTCTCTATCTGAGCGCTTAATTGACTTGTGTTTACAAAGACCACGTAAATGCATGTGTTGGGGATTAGGAGAAGGACCGAAAGGAGAATTCTAGTCCTAGAAGATCAGGTTTAGAACAACCGAGGTTAGGCCACGAAAGTAGGGTAGCAACGGTTGAGGGTAAAACGGATGAACCACAGTTCTTATGGGTTTAGTTCAAGGTGTCAGCCACGAAAGTAGGGGGCAACTTGTCTAGATCACGTGTCTATGCCTTGAGAGAGGGTAGATATCATATTAGGATCGTCTGTCTTAGATAGCTTAAACAAGGGATTGCATGATAGATAGATTGATTGTCGGTATCGGTAGTCTTGTGGTGAAACTGGTTTCGGTAGAACCAATTCATTTATTTACTTTCAGTATTTCATTCTTCATCCATATTCATTCGTTAGCAAGTTTGATTCATAGTTCGAATTTAGATAGTGTTGCGTAGTCTCTGTGGGATCGACACCTAAAATACTACACACGTGTCGTGCACTTGCGGGTAGTTTAGGTTATTTATTTAACTTTGAGAACGCATCAGGTTTTTGGCGCCAATGCCGGGGACACGGACCAAAGGACGGGGAGAGACCGAGTTAACATGAATAAATTGATATAAAAATTCAATAAGAAATAAAAATAATTCTTTTATTGTCTTGAACAACCGATAACAAGTTAACAATCATCTTCAGAGTCACATGATTCTTCCGTCAATTCTTGTATTTCTGAATTTGATTCAAATTCTTCTTCTTCTTCTTCATTTTCTTTTATCCTTTCATATAGATCATCTTCATTTGTTTCAGTTTCTTCAATTTCACCATGCACCCGTGTTTCAGTTTCAGTTATGAATAACGTTGTTTTGAAGCACGGGTGCATGGTGAAATTGAAGAAACTGAAACAAATAAAGATGATCTATATGAAAGGATAAAAGAAAATGAAGAAGAAGAAGAATTTGAATCAAATTCAGAAATAAAAGAATTGACGGAAAATCATGTGACTCTGAAGATGATTGTTAACTTGTTATCGGTTGTTCAAAACAATAAAAGAATTATTTTTATTTCTTATTGAATTTTTAAATCAGTTTATTCGACGTTGGATAACGCTGCCAGAGGATCATTCATGGATTTGAGCGTCGAGGAGGCATTTGAGCTGATCGATAACCTCGCCATGAACCACACCATGTGGTCAACTCCGAGAGGTATGCCTAATAGCACTCGTCGTTTATATGAGCCTAGTCAGAATAGAGCTATGGGTAATGCAGCAAATGCCATGTACTGTGCGAATTGCGGAGATACGGAACATGTAGCGTATCAATGCACGGTACATGAGGATTACGAACAGGTGAATTATGTCCAACAGCAAGGCAACACTCAATTCGGGAATTCTTACAACCCGAGTTGGAGGAATCATCCGAACTTGTCATACCGAACGACCCAACCGGTAAAGTATTCGGAGTTTCCGCAAAGGCAGCATGTTTTTCAGCGAAACAACCAGAAATTCCAGCAAGCTCAGCAAGTTCCGCAAGCTCCTCAACCTCCTCAAGCCGTTTCATCAAACCTTGAGGCGGTATTACTCGC
>CM071872.1:24322334-24338252 GCA_036759665.1 Gynandropsis gynandra | reverse complement strand
TCAGCCACGAAAGTAGGGGGCAACTTGTCTAGATCACGTGTCTATGCCTTGAGAGAGGGTAGATATCATGTTAGGATCGTCTGCCTTAGATAGCTTTAACAGGGATTGCATGATAGATAGGTTGATCGTTGGTTTCGGTAGTCTTGTGGTGAAACCGGTTTCCTAGGACGCTTGTCTTATCGTTAGAACCCAAGTAGTTTAGTTATTTTCAGTATTTCATTCCTTATTCACCTCCATTCTTTAGCAAGTTTGATTCGTAGTTCGGGTTTAGGTAGGGTTGCGTAGTCTCTGTGGGATCGACACCTAAAATACTACACACGTGACGTGCACTTGCGGGTAGATTAGGTTATATTTAACTCTGATACGCATCAGTCCTATCGTTAAGAACCAATTCATTTATTTACTTTCAGTATTTCATTCTTCATCCATATTCATTCGTTAGCAAGTTTGATTCCTAGTTCGAGTTTAGATAGTGTTGCGTAGTCTCTGTGGGATCGACACCTAAAATACTACACACGTGTCGTGCACTTGGGGGTAGTTTAGGTTATTTATTTAACTTTAAGAACGCATCAGTTGTGGAACGGATGGTCACACGAGAGTTGCGGAAGGCTCTCGATTCACCGGTTCGTCTACGATGGATGTTACGCACCAACGAAGAACGAACAAGACGTTGGATATTACACACCAACGAATTTGCTGGATATTACACACCAACAAGAGATTTCTCAAAGGAAAATCACAATAAAATTTGAAAAATGAAAGTTGATTGTTACAAGGGAGGGGGTGGCCGGCCATATACATAAACCAAGGCCATGAAAAAATTAAATGCAACATTAAATGAAGGTCTCCATGCAAGACCACTAATAAATGCATTGAAAACACAAATGAAATTAAGATAAACTTGTAAGATGTGCATGTTGGAACGCGAACTCGTCTTGGAACCTTCAGGTTATTAATTAGGTCGCGGGAAAAGTGACACGCGGCCTCGTAAAAAATCTGTCGTCGGAAAACCCCTTGGGACAAAACCGACGAAGGGAAAAGAGTACACGCATGTCATTTACCTAATTAATAACCATTGCGGGCGGGCTTTGGCTTGGATAACGTTTCCTAGGATCGTGACTTCACGTGGACTTGAATAATCTTCATGAACATGGACGGCCGAGAATTCTGATAATTGCGTCCTTAAACTTTGCAGCCTTGGCTCAGGTCACATGACCAGCTGGTAGGATCAACACCTCTTCCTCCTTAGTCCTAGCTCGGGTCACGGGACCAACGTCTTTCGATCTGGTCGCATCTCGGGTCACGCTGCATTGGAGGTCGTGTCCTCTTATGCATTGTTGGTCGTGTCCTTGACGTCCTCCGGGAACATATCATGCCCCTTTCTTGGAAAGGATTCGCCTTCAAATCCGCTTGATCTGCGACAAAAGGAACCAAGTCAGTGACATTAAAACTAGAACTCACATTGTACTTACCTCGCAAATCGAGTTGGTAGGCGTTGTCGCTGATATTCTTGGTCACTGAGAATGGCCCGTCGATACGGGGAATTAATTTTGACTTTCGCTCATTTGGGAATCGTTCTTTTCGTAGGTGAACCCAAACTTGGTGACCGGGTTTAAAAATCATTCGCTTCCGAGCTCGAAAATGCCATAGTTGATGCTGCCGCGTTTGCAACACTCTCACAAGCGCGTAAAGCTCCTTATCGAATGTGGCACAGTTGAGGGTTGCGCCTCCAAGCTTCTTGGCTAAATAAGCAAATGGTTCCCGTTCCTGCGTCAAGATTAAATCAATTCCTACACCAGATGCATCAGTATCAAATGTTTTAAGGAAATCCGGTAAAATTAATGGAGGGGTATGAGTGCTTCTCATTTAGCGTTTGGAACGCTTCTTCTTGTGCTTCCTCCCACTTGAATCCCATGTTTTTCTTAATGACTTCCGTAAGAGGGGCGGCCAAGGTGCTGAAGTTCTTTACGAATCATCGGTAAAAACCCGCGAGTCCATGGAAGCTTCGGACTTCCCCGACGGTCTTTGGGCTCGGCCATTCCTGAATGGCTTTGACCTTCTCTTCGTCGACCTTAATGCCATCTGCACTTACTACGAAACCTAGAAAGACGATGTTATCCGTACAAAAGGTACATTTCTTTAAGTTGGCATACAACTCTTCTTTCCTAAGTACCTTCAACATTAATTCTAGGTGACCTAAGTGTTCCTCTAAGCTCTTACTATAGATCAAAATATCGTCAAAGTAGACTACCACGAATCTACCTATATATTCCCTAAGCACATGGTTCATTAATCGCATAAAGATACTAGGTGCATTCGATAAACCAAAGGGCATAACTAACCACTCATATAATTCGTGCTTAGTTTTAAACGATGTTTTCCACTCATCACCATCCTTTATCCTAATTTGATGATAGCCACTTTTAAGATCAATCTTTGAAAATATCCTACTTCCACGCAATTCGTCTAACATGTCATCTAGCCTAGGAATAGGATGTCGATACTTCACCGTAATATTGTTGATTGCGTGACAATCAACACACATGATCAAGCTGCCATCTTTCTTTGGCACGAGCAGCACGGGCACGGCGCAAGGACTCATATTTTCGCGATTGTGTCCCTTGGCCATGAGCTCCTCCACTTGCCTTTGCAGCTCCTTAGTCTCCACGGGATTGATTCGGTAGACTGACCGATTTGGTAACGTGGCTCCGGGAACGAAATCGATTCGATGTTTGATTCCACGTATCGGTGGCAATCCGGTGGGGTTCTCTTCGAGAAATACATCTCCATATTCCTGCAAATGCAATTGGTCTTGCAGCACTTCCTTAGGTGTCAATGGAACGAGGACGGTCTTCCTGTCATTATACTCAAAGTAATGTTTATTAGTATAACCGTCGTGTTTTACCTTGCGATCCGATTGCCATGGTCTACCGAGTAGAATATGGCTCGTCTCCATTGGCAGCACATCGCACAAAATTTCGTCTTCATATTTGCCTATGACAATGGGCGCGGTCACTCGGCTCGTAACCTTCATCTCGCCATTTTCGTTCAGCCACTGAAGTTTATATGGCTTCGGATGTTTTTGGACTTTCAATCCGAGCTTTCGGACCATCGTAGCGCTTGCAACATTCATGCAACTTCCTCCATCGATGATAACGCTACATACTTTGCCATGAACTAGGCAGCCGGTGTGAAATAGATTTTCTCGTTGCTCTTGCTCGTCACTCTTGGGTTGCACGTTCAGAGAATGTCGTGCGACTAGCAACTCGCCCGTGGTCGGTTCTTCCTCTCGCGTCCTGTCCGACGGTTCGGCCACTTCGTCCTCGGACTCGAATTCACCGTCGTCGCGAAGGATCATTGACCTTCTTGTTTGTGCACTCACTGGCGTAGTGTCCTCTACCGTGACACTTGAAGCACTTCACGTCCCGTGCCCTAGAAGTCGTTGCCTCGGCCTTTCTTTTGTCTCGCAGTGCTGCTGGACCGAACTTCGTTGCGCCTCGGCTTGCTGGGTTCACCTTGGACGTGTCGCGGTTCGCTGGAACCGTGCTGTCCCTCTTTGGATAGCTCAGCTTCTCATCTCGTTGTTGGCCATATTTTCCAGCCCCATAGCCCGAGCGGGGGTTCCTTCGCCGCTGGAGTTGTTGCTCGATGAGGATCACTTTGTGAAGCATTTCCTCGACCTCCACGTAGTGTTGCAACTCGAGATGGTCTTGGATGTCTAGGTTTAATCCTCCAACGAAACGGGACATCGTCGCCTCTCTATCTTCCGTAAGGTCAGCCCGCAACATGAGCTGCTCCATCTCTTGGAAATACTCCTCCACGGAAAGGTTTCCTTGGGTGAGCTTCCGTAGCCGCTGATGCACCTCTCGGTGGTGATGGTTTGGCACGAAGCTTTTGCGCATAATTGTTTTCATTTCCAGCCAAGTCGCTACTGGTTCTTCGTCGTTTCTCTGCCTAGAAATCGTGAGTTGATCCCACCAACTCAAGGCATACTCGTAGAACTCCGTGGCCGCCACCCTAACCTTCTTGGCCCCGGGGTAGGTTTGACAACCAAAGACGAGCTCCACCTTTTTCTCCCATTCTAGGTAGGCTTCCGGGTCGGCCTTGCCGTGGAACACTGGAATTTTCAGCTTCAGACCAGCGAGGTCGTCCCTCGGGTTGTGTCTTCGTTCTCTTGGCGCGTGCCGCCACTGGTAACTACTTCGGGACGAGGATGAACTGCCTCGTTCATAGTAGTTGTTGTCCTCCTCATGCTGGTTCCTCTCACGATGCTGGAACGCATGAGCGTCTCTCGGTCGGGTTGGATGTTTGGCCGGAAACTCTTACCGAAACTCCTCCATCTTGCTGGTGATGCTTTGCTCCAAACAAGCCGCGAGAACCTCAATGAGTCTTTCATTTACCCGGGTGTTCTCGGCACCTATTTCTCCTATGACGTCCTACGGCGTTTTTGGGCAAAAGTAGAAAGTCTCATTTTCTTTGAACAGAAGTTTGGTACAAAGTTTTTTAGTGGTTGGTTCAAATGTAAAAGTCCCGCACATACACATTATCAAAAGCAATTTAATATACATTTATATTATACCTACTCACAAGTTCCTGCACAGGAACACACGGAGCAGCCACAAGCGGAAAGCAAAAAAACCCTCGACAAGGACACGTATGTGATGGATACGCACGAGATAGACACGCACAAGATTGACACCTAAACGTACGAAATGTATATATATATATATTTTTTTATTTTTTATAACTTCCAACCAAGCTATGACCGAAAAGGTCAAAACCAAATTGAACTAACCTTTTCGCTAAAGAAGAAGAATGGAAGCAAGTGACGCAATCCCGCTTGGAACGTCGCTCTAGACCTAAAGGTTGGAACGGATAGGCCTTGCTGCAACGAGTTGCACAAGGATTGTGGAATGGATGGTCACACGAGAGTTGCGGAAGGCTCTCGATTCACCGGTTCATCTCCGATGGATGTTACGTATGAATGAAGAACGAACCAGACGCTGGATATACACACCAACGAATTTGCTGATATTACACACCCACAAGATATTTCTCAAAGGAAAATCACAATAAAATTTGAAAAATGAAAGTTGATTGTTACAATGGAGGGGGTGGCCGGCCATATAAATAAACCAAGGCCATGCAAAAATATATGCAACATTAAATGAAGGTCTCCATGCAAGACCACTATTAAATGCATCACAAAAGAACATTAAGACAAGCTCGTAAGACGTGCATGTTGGAACGCGAACTCATCTTGGAACCCTCGGGTTATTAATTAGGTCACGGGAAAAGTGACACGCAGCCTCGTTAAAAACCCGTCGTCGGAAAACCCCGTGGGACAAAACCGACGAAGGAAAAATAGTACACGTGGGTCACTTACCTAATTAATAACCGTTACGGGGTGGGCTTCGGCTTGGATAATTCTTCTTAGGATCGTGACTTCACGTGGACTTGAATAATCTTCGTGAACATGGACGGCCGCGAGAATTCCGATAATTGCATCCTTAAACTTTGCAGCCTTGGCTCGGGTCACGAGACCAACTGGTAGGATCAACGCCTCTTCTTCATTAGCCCTAGCTCGGGTCACGGGACCAACGTCTTTCGATCTGGTCGCATCTCGAATCGCGCTAGCAGCGTCTTCTTCCGTATTGGAGGTCACGTTCTCTTCTGCATTGTTGGTCGCATCCTTGACGTCCTCCGGGATCATATCACTCTGTGACCCTTTGACCCCTTTGAGACCCTTGTACCTCTACGACCCTTGTACCCCTTTGTGACCCTTGTACCCCTACGACCCTTGTATCCCTTTGTGTACCTCTACGACCATTGTACCCCTGCGACCCTTGAACCCCTGCGACCGTTTGACCCCTTTGCAACCCCTGTACCTCTGTGACCCTTGTATCCCTTTGCGATCCTTGTACCTCTGGACCCTTGTACCTCTGCGACCCTTGTACCCATGCGACCCTCTGACCCCTTTGCGACCCTTGTACCTATGCGACCCTTGTACCCCTACGACCCTTGGACCCCAACGACGCTTTGACCTTTGATCTCGTTAACCCCTCGATCAGACTCTGTGACCCAGTGCGACCGTGTGACTCGAAGAGACTATCACTCATTATGATCATTTGACATTTCAATAAATATGACTCGTTTAGAGTGCATTAATATAAGACTCGTTTTGAAAAAGGGAGAATCAAATCTATACATATTACTCACTACTCACTCGGGTTATCAAATTCATAAAAAAAACACGAAAAACAAAAGATAGCTAAAAACTCACTACACATACCTGGTTTTTTTGTGGAACGTTATTAATTGCAAACTTCTTTGTTGACAACAAATGATTTCAACCTATTCACGGCGAATCTGATGCCAATTTCAAGCTACATGCGACAATTTTGATGCTGATTTCAAGCTACTCGCGCCGAATCTGATGTTGTGTAGGAGAACAATAATTTTCACGCCACATTAGAGAGAGAAATCGAGGTGTTCTGGAGGAGAGAGAAAATTTGTCTACTAAAGTAATATGGGGTTATCAATATTTTAAGGGTAGATTTGAAGTGAAATTTTTTTAAGAAGGATAGATTTGAAGTCAAAATAGCATCAGAGGGTATTTTTGAGGTTGCCCTGTTTATAATGTGAATCGTTATAAAATATTGTGATACATTAATATATTATTGCTCGTGATTTTACATCGTGTATTTAAAAACAAGGCAAATGCTAATGTGAATCATTATATGAATATAAAATATTGTGATACATTAATATATTATTGCTCCTGATTTTACATCGTATATTTAAAAACAAGGCAAATGCTAATGTTTTAATTTTAATCATAAATTAGTTCCAATTAAAATCATTTAATACAATATATAATATATGATTTATAAACCAATCATATATGATAATACATTATAATATCCTCTTTGCATCCAATTTCAATTATAGATATAAATATCATACTCGTTTAATCGATATTTAAATATTTAAATTAGGTTAGTCAAATTGCGATATCATATCAAATTTAAAATCTTAACTACATGCATGCATAATTTAGTTTAAAAGTTAAAAATTATCTAATATAATATATGAAAATATGATTCATATATGACATGTTAAATTAGGGGAGGCCAGTCCGAATTTCGGTTTGTATTTTTTTGGTTTCGGTTCGGGTTCAGGTTTATTGGGTTTTAAGAAAATGGATTCAAATTGAATTCGAATGTTTTTAGTCAGGGGTTCAAAAGTATTTGACCCAAAATAACCGAATTACATTTGGATATGTGGATTCTTCGGATAGTTTGGATTATTCAGGTTGTTCTCATTATTCGTGTTCGGATTTTTTTATTATTATACATAATTTAGGTTTTTTGGTTTTAGAATTCTTTAGATAATTAATTTTTTAAATATAAAACAAAAATAAATATATCAAATATAACAAAAATATCTATATAAGAAAATATACCAAGAGTTTTTAGTGTTTATATAATTTTTAAAAATTTAAAATATATTTTTATTTTTATTTTCTAAATTGGATTGTTCAGGTTTTTCGGATTTACTCGAACTCGAACCGGATCGACCCGAATCCGAATGGTTTATAAAATTTGAATCCATATGGATTCTTAGGATAACTTATATTCCAAACGGTTCGGATTGTTCGTTCCGGATCGTGTCGGGTTTGCAGCCAAACACACCATAATATTCAGTCATTTGGATTGGACAACATTTAAAATATGTATAGTCAATACAAGCACCACAAAGAAACGCAAACGTAGATACGCCAACGTTTACACGCCCAATGCGGGTCACATTGCAGCTGCTAAAAAACTCACTTTCCAGGGACAAAGTTGGTGGCATAGGCCCAAGCGTTGTTGTTGATAGGGTCGGCCAAGTGGTCGGCAAGGTTCTCCAACGGTCCTTTACCCGTGACGATGGCCTGAACGAAAAACCCGAACATGGAGAACATAGCCAACCTACCATTCTTGATCTCTTTCACCTTCAATTCCGCGAATGCGTCCGGATCACTCGCCAGTCCCAATGGGTCGAAGCTCCCACCTGGGTAGAGCAAATCCTCCGCCTCGCCCAGTGGCCCATTCCCCGCAACTCTGTAACCCTCCACAGCTCCCATGAGAATCACCTGAGTCGCCCATATCGCCAAGATGCTCTGAGCGTGGATCAAGCTCGGATTGCCCAAGTAATCGAGCCCTCCTTCGCTGAAGATCTGCGAACCTGCCTTGAACCATACGGCTTCTCCGAATTTGACGCCGTTACGAGCCAAGAGCTCGGGGAAGACACATCCAAGAGCTCCCAACATGGCCCATCTGCAGTGGATCACTTCAAGCTCACGGTTTTTCGCGAACGTCTCGGGATCGGCGGAGAGACCGGCTGTGTCCCAACCGTAGTCTCCTGGAAACTCTCCGGTGAGGTAGCTGGGTGGCTCGCCGGAGAATGGGCCCAAGTACTTAACTCTGTCGGGTCCGTACCATGGGCTTCCCGATGGGCCGGCGGGCTTGGCGGTGGCTTTGCGCATTGTGACACGGGCCATTCCCATGACATCTGAGCCCAAGGGAGAGAGCTTCACGGCCTTGCCGGCGAAGGCAGGGGAGGAGAGAGCCATAGTTGAAGTGGCCATTATTGGTGTGGTGAGTGTAGTTTCGAGTGTGGTGCAAATAGGTGGTCTTCTTGTTGTTGTGAGGAATTGGGTGGTTGGGCTTTGGAGGATTTATAATACGAATTTTCCAATTAGTAAAATAAATAAATAAACCCAAACCACACATTTTTTATTGATACATTGATTAATTGGTGTATTATTCTTAGTCAATATTTTTTATAATATACTAAAATCCAAGTCATTTCTCTAGAATATTAAAAAAAGAAGAAGCATATTCATCATGTATTAAACTATTGAAATTTTCTCTAGATAATAACTTTTAAATTATCAGATCATTTTTGAAAAAAAAAAATAAAATTTAGCGTCTATATATTAGATAAACCCTCAAAACTAAATAGTATTCTATAAACTTATATAATCGCCTAAATTTTCAATAAATTATGAAAATCTGTTTTGAACTACTAGAACATATTTGCGGAAAATCATATTAATAAATAAAGATGTTTTAAACTATTAAAATTTATCCCGAAACTAACTTTTGAATTGATAGATCATTGTTTTTGAAAAAAAATACCAAATTTATGTGAATTTATGTAATTTGGAATTCTTATTAAAATAGATAGATGAGAGAGTAGGGCAGAGAGAAATAGTGTCTTATCTTAAGATATCAATGTTTGGATTTCTATTGGTTAATTACATTTTCTTTTTGGGCTTAGATTTTTTGTCTGCTTAGCTGGCGATATGGGTCCCAGTTCAGTTGGCAGTTATTTTATGTTTTGATTGTATGTCATATAGTGTCGTGTCCGACGCTGATGATATTACCCACTGCTATGATGACACGTGTCCACCCGTATATCTATCCGTTTGAAATCCTGAAAAATCTCTCTCGTATAAAACTCTTATATCAATGGTCGTTCGATAGTTACGAGGAGAAAAAATTGAATTTATCTAAGTTCTAAAAATATTTAAAAAATCAAGATATGTCAATAATCAAAATTATGTTACTTTTGGTTAGATTATTATTAGAAAAAACGTCATATTTCGCCCTTATTTTAGTCTTAATCTTCTTTGATTTTGACATTCATTCGATTCTCTCTTCAATTTTTAGTTTTGATTCGATTCTCCCAATAACTATAAAAAATCTACTTAAAAATTCATCCGTTAATCGATTCTATCTTGACTCAATTTTGATCCGAATTTCATCCAATTTTACTTTAATTTTTATCCGAATTTGACTCAATTTTGACCTAATTTTAACTTGATTTAACTCGATTTGTACTTAATTTTGACCCAAAGTTTTATTTAATTTTGACCTGAATTTTAACAATAAATCAAATTAATTATTCAATTTACTCGATTTACTTCATTCGAGTAAAATTGAGTACAATTTTTTACTTGAAATCATTACGACATCATTAACTCGATTTGATCCGATTTTGATACAATTAACAAAATCATATTCAATTTTGATTCGAAATTAATTAAATCTCATAAGTAACTTGACCTTATAAAATTATCTAAAAATTATCATTTATTGTTATGTGTGTAGTAAATTCACATCTAATTTACTAAAATATAACATTTAAAATTAAATTCGGTCAAAATTAAGTACAAGTTTCGGTACGAGTCAAAATAAGGGTCAAAATTGGGGTAACAATTTGGGTCAAAATTGGATCGACTTCGGGTTAAAATCGAGTCAAAATTAAAGACACAATTAGGGTTAAAATCGACTCAAAATTAGACAAGATTCAGACCCAATTTCTACCCAAATTTGACCCCAAATTTCACTCAATTTTAACCCAAAACCGATCCAATTTTGACCCCAATTGTGACCTCAATTTTGACTCGATTTTAACCCGAAATTTACTTAATTTTAACCCGAATATCAACAATAAATCAAGTTAATTATTCAATTTAATTTATTTCGAGTCAAAGTTGAATACGATTTTTTTAATTATATCAAAATTGGATCAAATCGAGTTAATCAATTTGCCTTGATTTTGACCCGAATCCGATCCAATTTTGGCTGAAACTGTGACCCCGATTGTGACTCGATTTTAACCCGAACTTGTACTTAATTTTGATCCGATTTAATTTTAAATGTTACATTTTAATAAATTAGATATGAATTTACTACACACATAAACAATAAACGTTAATTTTTAGATAATTCCATCAAAATCAAGTTATTTCTTTGATTTAATTAATTTTGAATCATAATTGAATAAGAATCGATCTAGTGTGATATCATATATACATATTCTAGTTCCATTATATTTTTTTCCTTATAAATATTCAAATTAAACTTCATTAGGATTTCAATAATTTAAACCCTACATGTCACCCCCACTACAAAAAGAATGTAAATACGCCAACACAATGTTGTTCAACACAAAACTTGTGTTAGCTAGAGCATTGGTAATAAACGGTAAGCATTGGATTAAAGTTATACAGTTAAAATCGGAATCAACATAAATTTGTGTTATCATGATTAACTCTAGGTTAATGCCATTACATCATCCGGTCAGTGCAAATAAAGTTGAAGATAATGTTCTAAAAGGTGACCGAATGTTTACTAAAAATTGTGTTAAAGTTTGTAATGCCAATGTAACACAAACATGCATTGAAAAGTCTATCACTAAACCAATGCAAACATGTATATGGTTGACGTACTACAATGCCAATTTTGTGTTGGAAAATATGTTACTTTTCAACTAAAATTGTTACGATTCTTTCATTGCAACGAGCAACGCATATCTAACACTAATTGTGTTGGTGAACTATTTTTTATAAGACAATTGTATGTAAAAAATACAAAAATTTCAAAAAATTACAAAATATAAAAAAATTACAAGAACTATTATTGTTTAAACAATCTTCAAAACTCGCAATATCGATTTGTGGAGATCAAGAACACGGAGATGAGAGTAATGATATGGGTGTGAGTGGGGATGCTTCGAAAGCATTGTTGACAAACGTAAGAGCTTGTTTATCTATTCAAGATCGAAGAGCTTTGTTTGGAGCATCGTGTTCTCCTTACATCGCGGCCTCTTTCTACTGTGTCACGGCTTTATCCTCATTGATCTGCATGGATTGAACCTTCCAATTGATCGAATCATCGCACGAAGTGACAACCTCATGTCTGGCCATCAATGTTATGTCGCTGAAGTCCCAATGATATAGGAGTTTAACGAACCTAAATTGAAGTTACGACCCTAACGGTTTAACTGGATAATACAAAAGTTTTATTAAAGAATTAATATTTAAATAAATTATAACATAAAATTAGTATTAAAATACTTATCCATGTACAGATCATCGAGTATTGCATATATAGTATCAGGAGCTCTTGAATCTTCTTCTTGACTCGATTATCCATTCTAAGATTGCGTTTATTTTTCCCGTTGTAAATCTTAGTTTGATAATTAATATATAATAAAAAATAAATAGTATTTTGTTACCTTCTTTTCGACCTCGTCTCTAATTTTTTTAGTACTTTCATAAACCCACCATCCATCTTTATGTTGGTAGGTCTTGTCCATGATCTAAAAAAATTAAAACTCGACCAACTTTAATTATTGCACAAAATATATTAATCAGAACATTTATATAATAATAAACATATAAAAAATTAAATATTTATTTACCAAATCATAAAAGATTTTTATGAATAGTGTCACACAAAAAATATGAGTGACGATGTCAGATCTAGTGCGAGGGAAAATTTCTAGCTTCTCTTTGTTTTCTCGCACCGCTTGAGAAACTCCAGACTCAACCAATGGACAAATAATGCCTCTGGATCTCTAGAGTAATAAAATATGGAATACACTTGTTTTATTGTGAATCGGTTTGCCCATTCTTATTATGGCTTGTGATAAATTACTTTGTATTTCATCACTAGATCATTCCACCAATCGTTGAGTAAGTTACGATACTGAAGTTCTCAATATCATTCTTGATGAAATAATTTATTAAACAAAAAGGTTGTATTTTTAAAGCTATTTGTTTTCTCACGACGTTTAAGAAACTCCAAACTCGACCAATGGACAATTAATGCCTCCAAATCTCTAGTGATAAAATCTGAAATACACTTGTTTGATTGGGGATTGGTTTGCAAGTTCTTATTATGGTTTATGAAAAACTACTTTGTATTTTCATCACTAGATCATTCCATCAATCGTAGAGTAAATTACGATACTGCAATTCTCAATATCATTCTTGATGACATAATTTAGAAAACAAAAATTTATAGTTTTAAATAAATTATAAAATTTAATTTACCACGAAAACAATCCATAAATAGTATTTAACAGACTAGAGAATCAACTTTCAATCGCGTACGAACCTAAATAATTAGTCTTGATACATCAATATAATGTAAACCCAACTTTAGAATCTATATAAAAATTTGAATTGTAATATAAAATACACTTTCAAAACATTATTAATTGTTTTATTTATCAATATGATCATGTGAAATTGCTATTAAGACATCGTAATTATACTTTTTGTCGGTTTGTTGTTCTTGTAATGAAATTTGTTGGATTAGAACAAGAGAAATGTCTACAAATTCTTAAATCTTTTAGTTCTCTTTTGAGAATTCAACAAATTTGCTTGCCATGCATCTCCTTGAGCTTGGAGCTAGCCATTTTTTTTGTAAGAACATACTTCTCCCAACAACGCACACAGATGAAGATGAAATTGAAGCTGAACAAAAATACTCTTTAACCCTCCACGTAACCAAATGATAAATAATAAATATCATAAATTTAAAATATAAAAAAACAAATCCCCTATTTCTATCTCAAAATCATATAAGAAAATATTTATTACTTGCATTTATGGATTAAATATAAAATTGCAATAACAAAAAGGCACTCTTTTCCATTTGGATTACAAGTCTTATTTGGGGATTATCAAAAATACCCCTGTATGGCTAAAGTGCTGCAAAAATACCTTTGGCTGAAAAAAAAAGTTTCAAATTTAAATCTACCCTTAAAAAATTGATAAACCCATATTACCCTTTACGACATTTTTTCTCTCTCCTCTAGAGCACCTCTAATTCTCGCGCGAAAATTACTGTTCCCCACACCACAACAGATTCGGCGAGAGTAGCTTGAAATCGGCATCAGATTCGCTTCCAATAGGTTGAACAAGGGTCGCAAGGGGTCGCAAGGGTCGCAGGGGTCCAAGGGTTGCAAGGGTCGCAAGGGTCGCAAGGGTCCAAGGGTCGCAGTGGTAAAGGGGTCGCAAAGGGTCCAAGGGTCGCAGAGGTAAAGGGGTCGTAGGGGAAAGGGGTCGCAAAGGGTTAAAAGGGTCGCAAAGGGTTGAAAGGGTCGCATGGGTCCAAGGGTCGCATGGTAAAGGGGTCGCAAAGGGTTCAAAGGGTCGCATGGGTCCAAGGGTCGCATGGTAAAGGGGTCGCAAAGGGTTCAAAGGGTCGCATGGGTCCAAGGGTCGCATGGTAAAGGGGTCGCAAAGGGTTCAAAGGGTCGCATGGGTCCAAGGGTCGCATGGTAAAGGGGTCGCAAAGGGTTCAAAGGGTCGCAGAGGTAAAGGGGTCATAGGGGAAAGGGGTCGCAAAGGGTTAAAAGGGTCGCAAAGGGTTGAAAGGGTCGCAGGGGTCCAAGGGTCGCAGGGGTCCAAGGGTCGCAGGGGTCCAAGGGTCGCAGAGGGTTGAAAGGGTGGCAAG
This sequence comes from Gynandropsis gynandra, assembly GCA_036759665.1. Lineage (NCBI taxonomy): Eukaryota > Viridiplantae > Streptophyta > Magnoliopsida > Brassicales > Cleomaceae > Gynandropsis > Gynandropsis gynandra. The sequence goes on along the minus strand of CM071872.1, from coordinate 24,323,949 downwards.
GGTCCAAGGGTCGCAGGGGTCCAAGGGTCGCAGAGGGTTGAAAGGGTGGCAAGGGTCCAAGGGTCGCAGGGGTCCAAGGGTCGCACGGTCGCTGTGGGTCACGGAATTTACCCCTCTTTTTATGTTTTTGTTACAGGTGTAATGGATACGGCGGGTGAGAAAATCACACTGATTTATTTTTTGTATGATGGTAAATGGGAAAAAAACCCAAATGGAGAATTTGAATGGGTTGGTAGAGTTCAGGAAAACCAGAGAGTATTTTTCTTATGTCCTCCGGTTAGTCTGACATACCAGCAACTGATTGATGAGTTATGCGCAGAGATGATGGTGGATAATAATACAACGAAGTTGAAGTTAAGCTATTTGCCCAATATTTGTGAAAATAGGAAGCCGACATATATAATGAATGACAAACATCTTATTTGTTATCTGTTCGATCGCATAAGAGGAATTCGACCACTGCTGTATGTGGAGATAGAATCGGCAGGGGTGAATTGTGAAATCGAAATTGAGAGGGAAATTGAGCCTCTAATTCCTGCTTTTGGAAGCATTGCTAAAGAAGGTGAGGATCGAGGTGTTGTAGATTATGATGACTGTGTTATTGTAGATCTAGATAAAAGTAGAGTTGATGAGAGTAATCCGGAGACGGATGATTCTGATAGTGAACATACAAGCGGGTTAAGAGAAGAATGTGGGTGTGCCATGACTGTGGTAGTTGATGGAGTTGCTTGTGACAAGAATAAAGTTGTTTCTGATGTGCGAGCAGAGTATAAGTATGGTGATGGTGAGAACAACTCGCAAATGGTTGTTCACAATGGCGAAAATAATATCTTCGAGTTCGGAGATGGATTGGATCTTAAAATTGGGCAAGAGTTTGATAGCAAGAAGGATGTACAGGCATTTGTAAGGAAGGGTTCAATCGAAGCTTCGTTTAGATATACAACATTGAGATCTGATACGAAGCTGTGGGAAGTACGATGCAAGTTTTTCCAGAAATGGTTGTAAATGGAAATTACGAGTGGCATCAATCCTGAATTCTAAACGGTTTAGTGTGAGAACACATCATCCCATTCATAATTGTTCACCTGTATGTAAACGCACCGAAGCTACAAAGGGTACAACGCAAATGGTTAAGGATTATTTGAAATAGGAATTTGTCGGAAGTTATGAAACACCTCCAGCAAAAGAATTGATGGCTCGTGTAAAAGCAAAATATGGTGCCAATGTATCGTATTTTATGGCATTAAGAGGCAAATGCGGTGCTCAAAAGGATATTCGTGGTGATGACTTTGAACATTATAGGAGGCTTCTAGGGTGGTTGCACATGTTTATAATAAGAAATCCCGGATATGTCGCAAATCTTATGTTCGACAATGATGGGAAAAGCTTCAAATACCTTTTTATGGCTGTCGAAGCGGCTATAAGGGGATGGAAATACATGCGTAAAGTGGTTGTCGTGGATGCGACATTTCTGACAGGAGTGTACAAGGGAGCATTGATTGTGGCGACCGTGCAAGATGGTGAACATCACCAATATCCTCTTGCATGGGGAATAGTCGACAGAGAGAAGGACGAATCATGGACATGGTTTATGTCAAGATTGAAACAGGTGATA
>CM071872.1:24298219-24315122 GCA_036759665.1 Gynandropsis gynandra | reverse complement strand
ACAACCGACTCAAACGACCCTTAGACTCCCTGCGACGCTCAAGCGACCATTGCAACCCAAATCGACTCACTCAGACTCAACAGGCTCATTGACACTCACACCCATTTCAAATCAATAAACCATTCTGGGACTCGACAACCTGCAAACCCTAGAAATCGATGCTCAACCGACCATCACGACCCAAACCGACTCACTGAGACAACCGACTCTTGCGACTCAACCGACTCACTGAGACTCAACCGACTCATTGACACTCACACCCATTTCAGATCAATAAACCATTTTGGGACTCGACATCCTCCAAAACTCTAGAAATCGATCTACTTACACTTATTGATGCCATTGAAGATTGACTCGTACTCTCTTCTCCACCGCTGCTAATTCTAGCCATTTCTTTCTTGCCAACTTCGAATCGATCTCTTTCAAGTTCGAAATCACTTGTTCTTTCTTGGCTTTTACTCTCCTAGAATGCGGGTTTGGTTTTTACTCTCCCAGAATGCGGGTTTTTTTACGTTCAAAAATTAAAGATAAATTTGTCTTTTCTCCAATGTTTTAACCCTACGAGGATATTCCGCCGTTAGTTAAAGAATCTAGATAAGTTGGTGGAGGAGAGAGTGCCACGCAGGAAAGGAAAACGACAAAACAAAATCTCAAAACCCAATCAGTTCACAGATACAGATGCTTCACAGATAACACATCTTACTCTGAAACACTATATATCACACGCATCCCACCACCACTTTCCATCGCTCTCACAAACCAAACTCAAAAAAAAAAAAAAATCAATGGCTGCTTCAACCATGGCTCTCTCTTCCCCATCCTTTGCCGGAAAGGCCGTTAAGCTCTCTCCTACAGCCTCCGATGTCCTCGGAACGGCCCGTGTCACAATGCGCAAGACCACCGCCAAGCCCACCGGCCCATCAGGAAGCCCATGGTACGGACCCGACAGAGTTAAGTACTTGGGCCCATTCTCCGGCGAGCCCCCGAGCTACCTCACCGGAGAGTTCCCCGGAGACTACGGTTGGGACACAGCCGGTCTCTCCGCCGATCCCGAGACGTTCGCGAGGAACCGTGAACTTGAAGTGATCCACTGCAGGTGGGCCATGTTGGGAGCTCTTGGATGCATTTTCCCCGAGCTCTTGGCTCGTAACGGCGTCAAATTCGGAGAAGCCGTATGGTTCAAGGCAGGTTCGCAGATCTTCAGCGAAGGAGGGCTCGATTACTTGGGCAACCCGAGCTTGATCCACGCTCAGAGCATCTTGGCGATATGGGCGACTCAGGTGATTCTCATGGGAGCCGTGGAGGGTTACAGAGTCGCGGGAAATGGACCGTTGGGCGAGGCAGAGGATTTGCTCTACCCAGGTGGGAGCTTTGACCCGTTGGGACTGGCGAGTGACCCGGACGCATTCGCAGAATTGAAGGTGAAGGAGATCAAGAATGGTAGGTTGGCTATGTTCTCCATGTTCGGATTCTTCGTTCAGGCCATTGTCACGGGCAAAGGACCATTGGAGAACCTCGCCGACCACTTGGCCGACCCTGTCAACAACAATGCCTGGGCCTTCGCCACCAACTTTGTTCCCGGCAAGTGAGCTCATTAGGTTTGTGTTTTGTCTTTGTGGGAGAGGTAAGAGAGGATTGTTGGTGATGCTTCTAATGATGTAAATTTGTTGAGAATTTTAATGGACTTTATTTTACCACAAATTATCAGTTTCTCCTTTAATGGAATCGCGGTTCTGTATCGTGAACTATATATAGAACTTAGGCCAAAACTACAACATATAACAAAAGGTAACAAGTTCAAGTTCTGTCCTAAGATAACTTCCGCCATTGTCCAAATGCCAATGCAGCGAGTGTGAGATTCCTCAACTTCGATCTGGATAATATCATCGGAAGATGCTTCGATCCGCTAGCTTGAAAAACCATGCTGGACTTCGAACCAATCTGATTTTCGACAAGAATGTATTATTTTTCCTGTTTTCCAAAGTTTGGCATAGAAAACTCTGTGCACATTATGTAAATAAATGGTTTTCAGAGTTTGTAATTCCTCCCTGTAAAAGTAATGAATCACACAGAGGAATTAGATAAGGCGTATCATAAGCGCCCGTCATAATATCGATCACGAATGAAAGAATCTTACCAAGTCAATGTGGGATCTGGACAAGAATGAGACTGATAAAATATAAACAAAAACAGATTGCAGCCCCTGCAAGAACGTTGTGGAGAAGCCGCTTGTTGTCTTTTGTGGGTATGAAAACTGTCTTCAATGTATTGGTAAGCTCAAAGAGCCGGTGAGACACCTGAAGAGAAAAGATAATAAAACACCAAAAAGATGGTTAAAAATCAAAAGGGCCTTTGGTTTGATAGGAGAAAGAGAAATGCAGTTGATAGCTTTACCAAGACATAGATGGCTGTGGTGAGCATGAAGTTGAGCAGTGGGTATTCCGGGATTATCGATAGCAGCCATTTAGGTTGCCCGTTGGGAACATTGGATCTGTATCACATGTTAAATGTTGTTACAACTTCATAAGTAATCAAAGCATAGTAACTACTTGGATTTCCAAATTAAATAAAAGACGTTATATCTTCTCCTTTTCTGTTTAGATGGGAGGAAGAAATTGATAACCAACCTCAACCAGATGTGAAACTGAGAAATGTAGGTCTCTAGCGTTATCTTGCCGAGCCACCTAAGACGATCATAAAAGGGTGGAGTCTTTATAAAGCAGTGTTAAAATTGCAACTAGATGAAAGAAGGAAGATTGATCAACTTACGCAAAGAGTGTCAGTGAGAAGCTCCGCAGCTGTTGTGTGCAATTCCGGAGACAAATGTAGACACTGTAACCAATGTTCAAAGCCAAAGTCAGAATATAGAAACGAAACTATACAGGATTGACGGGTTTGGATAATGAGCGACACAAATTGAATAAGTGAAAAAGAGATATCTTAGTACTAACGTAATCGGAATCCAAGATGTGTAGGGATGGTATTTGTTGTATGTAACCTTGTCCAGCTTGTAGATGTATTCATACCATAGGTAGCCAACCTGAAAAAAAGGAGACACAACCCAGAAATTAAAATAATCAATGAGACAAAGATGCGGTTGAACCAGAGGCATAACAAAACCATGCTTACAAACGAAGCAATTGTGACAATGCTGGTCTTAATTGACAACTTTCTCTTAGTATCACATTCCTCCAATTTCTCCATCCATCTCTCTACCTGAGATCAAAATGCAGATAGATTTAGTTGTGCCTGTCAGGAGAACATATAAAAAAAGCAGGCATCTTGAATTACGGTGGGATGGAAGTAGGCATATATCATCCCAATGATCCAAATGTAGCGATCAAGTCCTGATCTGAAATGCCATTCATGCAGACGTGGGAGATCAGGCTTAGCTGGGTCTGAATATCCTGCAGTCGTTTTAAGGACAGAAATTCAATTACTACACCCATTTAAACTTTTTACCTTTACAAAAAAAAAAGACTAAATTCCAATATCTCCGTGAAAGAGAATTCTGCAAGAAAGGAGCATCTTGCAGGTTCAAACTATTAGGAAAGATGTCTAAACATCCATGGTTGATGTCTGAACAATGCCATCCAAATATAGTATAAGGAGACTTGAGAGGTCGCCACTAAAAGGTAACCATGTAAAACATGTGGAAAGCAAAATAGCTATCGACATAAAAATGGATACTGACCCAGAAAGAACGTCAATGGCCCCCAGAAAATCTCGAAAATTCCAGGGATTTCCCATATCAGGATAACCACAAGGAAGCATGAAGCAATCTTTACAGCCATCACCGATCCTACTTCATTATACTGATTGAAGATACCAAGGGCTCCATACACCATTAGGGTGAATAGTGTGTGCATCGGACAGATATAGTACAGCATATAGTCATTGTTGAGGACGATGCAACAAAATGCCACAAAAAAGTTAAGCCGCCACATCATCTGGATTAAGCAAAAGTTGTCATAAGAATTTCAAACCACTGAAGAAACAAATACTCAATGGAAGGACATGGTTAGGTAAACATTATGGTGATCCGGATTAGATGATGTGACCTGAGTAAATCGTGCAAGGGAGAAATCCTGTCTGACATAGTAATAAGAGAAGTTGCCAAATCCAGTCATCCACACATAGGCAGCGATGAAGACCCTGATAGCATTGTATATCTCAGCTGCAGCGAAGTAGTGATACATCAGGAACAGAACCTGAAAAGGCACAGAGCCACAAATTGTAAAGAAAATCATATAACAGAGAACACAAAAACATATAATAACAGCAATATGCGCAGATAGAAATAATATTAATACGGTTACATGGAAGCATGGAAAATCGGAGAGAGAATGGAGAGAGGCCAAGTATAGGCAGCAAAGTTTGAACTATCACCTGCATCCACCCCTTCCACTCTTCAGTCTGGTGACGATTAAGGTACAAAATGGATTTTCCTGTTATGGGCGCTTTGTCAGTGTGTCTTTTCAAGGACGTCATCGCTGACACTATGATGAGAAGAAAGTAGAGAAAGAGGAAAAGGTCCCGGTTGTAACTCTGTTCGAGAAAGCACAAAAAAAAGGATACATGGTCAACAGCAAAACAATTTCAAACACATTCACTCTCTGCATAACAGGATTGAAGCCATCCAGCAAATTATATTTTAAAAACATCACCTAGAACTTGTTTTCACATAATTGAGGATCAAACTTAAAAAAGATAAACTTTGCAGAATTTATAGCTGGATCTTCCATTTTCTCTCAGAAAACAATATTCAAAATAGAGACAAGAGAAAGGATATATCACAAGTTGAAATTTGACATGAGAACAAATGTTCAGAATGAAAAACATAGAATAGTTCCTTGAATCATTAAAAACACCTGGGGAGAGGGAAAGTGAAATACCTTTTTAGAGTCTCCAAGAAAGCTTGTTCGGTCGCAAATATAAAAATACAAAAGAATTGCTCCAAACTCAGCCCTGGCATTGCAAGGGAAGCAAATAGTCATGCAAGAGCATGGAGATCAGCGAGAATCTGTAATTGCCTATAATAAAGTTGCTTACATTGCTCTCAGTGTTGCTCGATTTTCAAGCAAGAAGGAGTCTTCCAGAGTCAGAAACCTAAAAGTAAGCACAATACATGGATTAATAAGAGACAAACTGAGACAACAGCTCAGCAAAAAACGATATTTGTTATAACAACCTAATGACGTTTGTTTTGATGGATGAGCTATATAACTTTGTAGAAGCCGATCTTGCAAGACCTCCTTCCAGCAAAACAGCCCCTTCATCTTCCTTGGTTCTGACTTCTCCTAGTTCAACCAAATTGTTACTTGAATGACTGTATATGGGGAAAAAATATATTAGTAACACTAAACAGCGAAATGAATTTGACATAAGTTTACAAATACGTACGATACATAGAAGACAAGTAGATATACACGCACAATTGAATTATCTTATAAATACGAGACAAAATGACGTACACTTTAGGGTGCAATGATGATTTCTTGTATTCCAGATATTCCGAGTACATCCATGCTATCAAAACCGGGATGATTCCGAGCAAGAACGATACCTGCACTCAAAAGTTAAACTGAGGAAATAAGCAAATAAAGAAGAAAAAAATGGGTTGAAATACAACATCAAGAATTACACAAACTACAACATTCCTTCAGCCCAATGAACATTAAAGATCTCTTGTCCAAACAAAAAATGTGTATCAGCAAGATTCAATCCAAATATTAAAACTGAAAAAGAAGTACACTGCTTCAAGAGGAAGACAAACAAACAGGATTAACTTGAAACGTACAAGTACTGAAGAAAGTAGGCTCCCTAATTAGACAGTAACATCCTCCTAAGTGAACAAAGACCACGTGTGACTCAACCGCAATACACTTCCAACAACAAAATCAGGTGGGATATTCTAACTTCACACGCATCAAACTGCGACATTCAATATAAGAAACCCAGAAAAAATGGTCCAAAGCGAATCAACAGTGGCGAAAATCAATGATAGAAAGAAAAAAAAGTCACCAAGAGTGTAAACTACACAATGCTACATGTAAATCCCAACTGACAAAGAGAATGAACTTCATACGTTTCTACATGAGTGTAAAGCCGAATGAAGTGGTATAAATCAGATTCAACCACAAAATAATCAAGTATCTCCAAATCCACACAGCAGATAGCCAAAAGTAACGAAAACATCAAGCTTAAACAACAAAATTCATTATGAAACAGTACCTGACCAGGCGTAATTGGTTCCGAAACCACCATTTCCAGTGGATCCATATAGGAACCTCCAGAGATTCAAGGATCAAACACTCAGAAACAAAATGCTAAGAAGCAAACCGAGCTATTTTCCTTCTTCTGGGGCGGGATCTGCGGTTTCGAACTCCAACAGACGGCCTAAAGTGGAAGAAGCGAATCCCTAGAAATTAAGAAACATGAAGAGAGAGAGAGAGAGAAGGAAGATGGAGAGATCTCAAGTGAAGAAGCTAATGCTTGAAGGAAGGAGAAAATGGCGGACGCAAAGTCGTTATCTTCACGCTCATTCGAACGGTGGTTGGGTTGGCGATGCGCTCTTTTGCTCTCCTTCTGTATTTTTTTGTTCCTCGTTTTTACACTTCATCCCTATTCAAATCGAAAGTTTACATATTTGATAAATTGAATATAAATAACTATAATCGAATATTTATGAGATACAAATACAAATAAAAGATTAAAAATTTAAATTATTTGTAAGTAAACATATTAAATAAATATTTATTAAATATAAAAAAAGTTATGTACAAATGTTAATTAGAAAGATTTAACAATGATAATTATAAAACTTAAATTTGAAAAGAAAGAAAACCATGTAATACATTTCTACTGTCCACAGCTACTCGTTCAGTCGTCACCATTTCTATTGCCCCAATGAGGAAAATACAAACCGGAGAGAGACAAGACGAAACTCACCAAAGATTTGGACGAAGAATAAAGGAAGCAATAAATCACTCCAGCAAAGAAGCTTACGTCGACGAGGTACAAGCCATCTTGCCTCCTTTACTCAAACTTCTCTCTTCCTCAAAAAAAAAATGTACTACTAACATTAATGTCGTTATATTTGTTAAAGAGCATGAATGATTCAATTATCGACATAATACACCTAAATCGTACCACAATAACAAAAATGAGTACACCATTTGATAATGTATTGCGATTTAGATAACGGCTATGCGCCTGTGCAGTGTTCCAATGAAGCTCAAAGTATGACGTGGTAGAAACTGACCGGGTGATTTGGAGACACATTAAGGATCGATTGGCCCAAATAATGTTTGGTCTGGATGTTTCGTTTTCGGCTTGGAGATATTTAGATTTTAAGATTAATGGAAATATAATAAACTCAATTGAATTTGGATTTTGGTTTAGATCTTTCATATTATCCAATTTTTTTATTTTTCAATTGATTTAGATTTTTATTCGGGTTTTTCGAATCTTTTAGAATTTTGCTGAAAAGAAATAAAAAAACATATAAAACATAAATTTTATTTTCGATTAAATTTATAATTTTTAGTTGTTCAGATTTTTTCAAAACCTGAATCTAAGTTTGAGTTTGAGTTTGAATTTCGGATTTTGAATTTTGAAACCGAAAAATTCTATAAATTATCTAAAACGAATATAATTTTAATTGTTCATATACATTCGAACATGTTTGGGTATTCAAATATGTTTGGGTTCGAAGGAAGAAGTCAAAAACGAAAGTTCGAAGGACATAAATCAATATATTAATCAAGTATCCATAACGCGTTCGAGTAATCATTAAACAAAACTTAATCCTTAGAAGACATGTTTATGCATATACTTGGAAGGACTCTACAATGTTTCTAGGGCATTTCCGTGGTGCATTTCCATCAAGCACTTTTATAATTAAACAGACTACAACTACCTAGAAAGACCAAACTACATAAAACAAAGCTAATTATTCATTATCTAATCATATGATGTATCTCGATCGTTCTTTTCAAATCGAAAAACGTTTAGGGTTCTACTAATGAACTCGTTGTGTTTGCAATATCGTTAGGTGACGTTTCTGTTGGTGACATTTTGTTGCATTTATTTGATTAGTTGTAACATTACGTTTGATAGCAATTGCGAGTTGGAGGGAGTAGTAAACAACATTTGCAATTTGAAAAAAAAAATATAAAAAAATACATCATAGGTTTTAATAATAACATTTTAAAATTGTTATTAAATAATTTTGCATAACTAGATTAATATGTTTTGTAAATTAAAAAATAACAAAGAATATATATATATATATACATATATATAATATATAATATGTTAATGCATATACACATATGAATACATTTACACATGCAAAAAGAAATATGCACATACATAAATACATCTATACATGTAAACATAAACACATGTATATACATATATACATACAAATGTTCACTGTATACACACAAACATATACTATGAAATATAGATGTGTATATATATGTGTGTTTATATGTATATGTATATGTATATACATGTAGGTATATATGTATGTATATATGTATTTTTGGTTTGTGAATATGTATATATGTATAACTTTGTATATATGTGAATATGTGTATAAACATGTATTTAAATGTGTGTTTATGCGTATATATATGAACATGTAGATATATTTGTGAATATATATATATATATATATGTATCTATTTTTCTTCAAATGCATATATGTATAAATGTATGCTTATATATGTACATATTTTTTGTATATATATACGTATACATATGTGTATGTGTGTATATATAAATTCAAGGTTCAAGAAAGCATTAGGTGCTAGGCGAGTAGACATCCAACATCTAGTGTCTAGAGCGTTTAGGTGGAGCCTAGACGGTGGCTAGGCGTAAATGTATATTATATATATATATATGTGTGTGTGTGTGTAAATAATACAATTCAAATTTTTAATTTAAAGGGAAGAATGATGGATATATAGATTAGGATGTCATGTAAGATTAATATGGTCATGTAAGATTTTTATAACAATGATAGATTGTATATAGATAGGATATATACGGTGACTCTGAATTTGTAATAAAACTGTCGAGCTTATCAAAATTGGAATCGTTTTTTACATTATGATGTTTGGATGATGTTTATTAGGTTATGGCAGCTTCTTTTGCTTCAAATTCTACTTCTACGGATGCAACTCAATCATCAAATTTGCAAAGAAAATCAAATGATGTCAGATGAAAATTCGGTATGTTAGTCAACCCGAATAATTTGGATAAAATTTAGTGCAAGTTATATGGAAAGGTTGTTTCTGGTGGAATTTATAGGTTAAAACAACATGTTGCAAAATGCAAGGGTACATTTATGCATGTTTTAAAGCAACAACTGAGCAACAAGAAAAATGTAGGTTAGCAATCAAAGAAGTATAAGAAAAGAAGAAACAATAGCTAGTGAAAGATAGGATTATTCATCATTCAGTGATGATTAATGATCGAAATGAAGAAGAAGAGCTAGATATTGAAGGGTTAGAGAAAAAGAAGCCACGTGTATTAGGTCCTACCGATACATATGCTTTGTTTAATTTGGAGTATTCTATAAGTTTAGGATCGACATTGTAGCAAAAAAATATTAAAGATGTTTTTGCTAAAGAGAGGTTGACAAGGTTCATGAATATATTGTTAGATGGATTTACACTCATGGTGTTGATTTTAACATGATTTATAATGATGAGCTCAAGATGTTGGTAGAGGCGATTGGATTATATGGACCCGGTGTTACACCACCAAGTCAATACCAACAAAAAGAGTCGTTATTGAAGTCTGAGGTTGAAAGAATGAAATGTCTGGTAAAGGAACAAGAAAAAGAGTGGAGTTTGAATGGATGTTTGATTATGACGGATGCTTGGACAAATAGAAAAAGAAGGAGTATTATGAATTTGTGCATCAATTGTAGAAAAGGTACGTCATTCCTTTCTTCTAAAGATTGTTCAAGTGAGGCACATAGGGGACAATTCATATTTGAATATGTGAAAGAATGCATTGAGAAATTTGGTGTCAATAATGTTTTTCAAGTGGTAACGGATAATGCCACTAATAACATGGTTGCATCAAAGTTGTTAAAGAATGTGATGCCTGAGATATTTTGGACATCTTGTGCAACTCATACAATAAAATTGATGTTGGGGAGTATTGCAAAGCTTGATAAGTTTAAGGAAAAAATCAAAAGGGCTAAGGCGTTTACAATTTTTATTTATGCTCACCACAAGACTTTATCGATGATGAGGAATTATACTAAGAAGAGAGATATTGCCAGGCCTGGAGTTACTAGATTTGCATCAGCTTATCTTAGTTTACAAAGTTTAGATACTGAACAAGAAGGATGAAGATGATGTTTGCTAGTAAAGAATGGGCATATTGCAAATGGTCAAAGCATCCTAAGGGGAAAGCGACATATACCACGGTGATGAGTTTCTCGTTTTGGAATGGCATAACGTTGTGTTTGAAAGTATTTGCACCTCTGGTTAGAGTGCTTTGATTAGTTGATGGAGATGTAAAAACATCAATGAAGTTTTTGTATGGAGAGTTGCAAATAGGAAAACATGAGATATGTGTGACATATAAAAATATCCAGAAGAATTATAAACCGATTGTTAACATAATCGATGAAAGGATCAAAGGAAGGCTTGATAATCCTCTACATTTGGTGGCCTATGTTTTGAATCCTTATTACACTTATAAGGATTCGACTATTCAATTGGATATCGATATGGTAAATGCTATGTTTAAGTGTGTGGAAGCTTTTTTCTCAAATGATTTTGATGCTCAATGTTTGGTAATTAATATCGAACTTCCAAAATGCAAAAAAAAAGGAAGGTAACTTTGGAAAACCATGTGCCATCAAAAGATGCGAGAAAAATGAATAAAGCTATGATCCAGGTTTGTTTCCTACATTTAATTTATCCATTTCATTCTTGTAAATCGTATATAATGTTCTAACTTTATTTTTTACATTGTAGTCGATTGGTGGATGTTTACCGAACAGACATACCTCATTTGAGAAAAATGGCGATGCGGATTCTTTCTTTAACAACTAGTTCATCAGGATGTAAACGAAATTGGAGTACTTTTGAAAGAGTAAATGATTAACAAAAATAATTTTTTTTATTTTTCGTTATAGTTGTATGAATGATCATTTATGTTCTTGTGTAGGTACATACGAAAAACGAAACCGACTTGATACCAAAAGGTTGAACAATCTTGTTTATGTTCAATTTGATGTGAGGTTGATAGTTCAAAGGAAAAAAAAACAAATGAATAAGGCTTTGGATGTACTTCTATCTAAAGATTCATGTCATGTTCAAGATTGGATTGTTGATAGTGAAAAAACGGGAGACGAATTAAGGGAAGCAAATGAAGAATCAAACCAAGAAGATGTGATGACGTGTGAGGGTTCAAGAGATCAAGTAGACGATTTTCTTGTGGTTAGAATATTTGATGAATCTGATTTTGATTCTGAAGAAGAATAAGAAATTAACATAGAGTTTGAATCCGATGAAGAACAATTCAATGAAGAATATGGAAAAGTGGAATTAGATGGTTAGAAAAGTTACTTATTTGTTTCAAATTTAATTGTGTGTGGTTTTAAACAATTAAACATTTGCAAATGTTGCAGTAGTTTTAACATCTGCAATGTGTTACAGGGCTGAGAATTAGTAGAAGGTTGAAGAAAGGTGAAGTCAACCTACAAATTGCGAATGGTGCAAGCGTTGCGGCATTAGCTGTAGGATCGATTTCTCTTTGTATCCTTCGGGCAAGACCTTGGTTTTAAAAGATTATTACTATGTTCCGAAATTTGTTTCGAACATAATTTCTATTTCTATGTTAGATAGATATGGTTATAAAACAATCTTCGATAATAAAATTTGCTATATTTTTCATAATGATGAATTATGTGCAAATGGTTACGTACAACAAGGTATCTATGTCTTACCCAATGCAAAAGTTAATATGATGAACATGCATGTTTCTGGTGTGAAGAGAAAGAAATATGATTCAGTGAATCAGACTTTCCTTTGGCATTGTAGACTTGGTTATATAGGCCAAAAAAAGATAAACAAGTTGCATCAAGAAGGTCTTCTTGGTCAATATGATTATGAATCATATGCAACTTGTGAGTCTTGTCTCACTGGAAAAATGACCAAATCTCCGTTTACTGGAATCAGAGATAGAGCTACTGAACTTCTAGGACGCATACATACAGATGTATGTGGACCTATGAAAGTTCAAGCCAGAGGAGGATATTCTTATTTCATAACTTTCACTGACGATATGTCTAGATATGGATATGTGTATCTTATGAAACACAAGTCTGAATCTTTTGAAATGTTCAAGAGATTTCGCAGTGAAGTTGAGATACAAACTGGAAAGACCATCAAGATGATGAGGTCTGACCAAGGTGGAGAATATCTGAGTCATGATTTTATTGATTATCTAAGGCAAAATGGGATTTTGTCTCAGTGGACTTCTCCTGGAACACCGCAACATAATGGTGTATCCGAACAAAGAAATCGAACCTTATTAGATATGGTGAGATCCATGATGGGGTTCACTGATCTTCCAATGGGGCTATGCTTTAGAAACAACTGCCTATCTGCTAAACAAAGTTCCTCCCAAAGCAGTTTCGAAGACACCATATGAGATATGGAAAGGATGTAAGCCAAACCTGAGACACATCAAGGTTTGAGGGTGTCCGACCTTTGTTAAGAGACTTCAGACAGACAAGCTTGATGCTAGGTCTGACAAGTGTAGGTTCATAGGATATCCCAAGGAAACTATGAGATATTATTTCTACCACCCGTCTGAGCACAAAGTGTTTGTGGCCAGAACGGTGACCTTTCTTGAGAGGGAATTCTTTGAGGAAGGAATTCATGGTGGGGAAGTAGTTCTTGACGAGATTCAAGAACCCGATGAACCAACACATGCTCATGGACATGAGATGTCAAATGAGCGTTCTTGGCTGGGTGATACAGTGTTAGGCTCCGGCGCTTCAACTTCAAATGTTGAAGTAACAATGTCCGTTCAGGAACAAGTTTAGGAACTCGTTCAGGAATAAGTCTAACAAGATATCCCAGTGCAGGTTGAACCTGCTACATAGGCTTTCTTGAGAAGGTCAACACGTTCTCGACGTGCACCCGACATACTTAATCTGATGGTGCAAGAGGACGTGGTCGATCATAGAGATGACGACCCGTTGACTTTCCAAGAGGCTATACAAGGCCCAGATTCTGAGAAATGGTGGAAAGCCATGGAATCCGAGATGGAATCTATGAAGATAAAAAAGTATGGACTTTAGTTGGTTCTTCACAGGCTTCCAAACCGATAGGTTGTAAATGGGTTTACAAGAGGAAGATTGGAGCAGACGGGCAGGTAGAGACCTATAAAGCTCCTCTAGTTGCCAAGGGGTACAGTCAACAAGAAGGGATTGACTATGAAGAAACATTCTTCCCAGTGGCAATGCTCAAATCTATTCGGATTCTGCTTGCGATAGTGGCATTCCATGACTATGAGATTTGGCAGATGGACGGGAAAACAGCTTTCCTTAACGGAGAGCTCTAGGAAGAAGTTTTCATGACTCAACCTTAGGGTTTCACGTCGCCAACTCAAAGTCATATGGTATACAAGCTTCAGAGGTCCATTTATAGACTCAGGCAAGCTTCTCGAACCTGGAACATTCGCTTTAACAAGGCAGTTGAATAGTTCAACTTTGTTAGATGCGAAGAAGAGCCTTGTGTGTACAAGAAGTTTAGTGGGAGCGTGGTTGTCTTCCTTGTGCTTTATGTGGATGACATATTGCTCATGGGGAATGACATTCCGGCGTTGCAAGAGACGAAGTTTTGGTTACCCGAAGTTCCATGACATGTACGAGGCCTGATGTAGCCTTCGCGCTAAGTGTAGCGAGTCGGTATCAGGCAGATTCCAATGAGGAACATTAGAAATTGATGAAAACCATTCTCAAGTATTTGAGAAGGACTAGAGACCTCGTTTATGGAGATTCTAACTTAGAGTTAGAAGGGTTCATGGATGCCAGCTTTATGTCCGATAAGGATGATAGTAGATCGACATCAGGGTATGTCTTTTGCCTCAATGGAGGTGCAGTGTGTTGGAAAAGTTCCAAACAAGCTACTGTAGATGATTCGGTTACTGAAGCAGAATACATAGCGGCTTGTGAAGCTACCAGTTCCTTTGTTATGTGATAATACCGGGGCAATAGCCCAGGCGAAGGAACCAAGATCTCATAAAAGATCAAAGCATGTTCTGCAGAAGTACCATCTAATAAGGGAAATCGTTGAGCGTAGGGACGTTCAAATCCAGAAGGTAGAAGGAAAAGAAAAATGCAGCAAATCCACTCACAAAGGCACTTGGTTCAAAAGAGTTTGACAGGCACAAGTTGAAAATTGGATTGAAAAACATGACATGCTGGAATTAGTTCTAGGAATAGTACAATTGTTGAAACTATTTAAGAGCTATTTTATGTCATATATTTTGAACACTTATGAATAAATAAAAATGTCATTCTTTTATCATTTTGATGATATTTGCATAATATATATGCGTATATATTTTCATAGCTAGTATGATAGAGTCCATGATTAAGTTTAGAAACTTGTCATCATGATAGATATAATGATAAAGAGAGTCAAGTTTTGGTAAAACTTAATCTAAATCGTTCTTGATCATTGGATAACTAATTGGACATTAGTAATCTGGATATATCAACATGGATGTGATGGTTTCTATTTGATAGAAATTAGTAGATCGTTTTTACTAAATCACATGTATGGATGATGCACAAAGAGATGTGATCATTGAATAGACCCAAAGGGAGAACTCCTAATGGTTGCATTGCCATAGAACTGTCAATAGGAACTTCTCTAGAAGGATTAAAATATTATGATTTCCTTAGACCTGAGATCAACATGGTAACTGACAAGTTATCTACCATTCTTTGATTCTGGACACCTTATGTCTTGGGATGTAAGTTGAAAGGATATTGGGAATGATTAGATGTTTGTACAGTTAATGATTGATCAAGATGGAATCCATTAATTCTAGGTAAAGAGTTGGAGCTCTATGTTGTCAGCAACATAATGACTGAAAAGACCTTGGTCGGGGCATTTGAATGAGAGAAGAAAAGAGTTTCTTGCGATCATTCACCAGTCAGTTATGTTAGGCATGAAACATAGTTGATAATCTATTAGGATTTGACAGTTCTACAGAGTAAGGATGTTACTTCACACTATCTGGTCGTTGAGGAGTGTTGCTAGACGCCAACCTCGATTAGTTAATTAGTAAGACTAATTGACTATCAGTTTAGTGATGAACCTACGGGGTCACACGTATACGAGTGTCTCGGCATCTGCTTGTGATTGTTAGACAATCAGTGTGGAATGCAGTTATATTCATCTGCTAGCACCGAAGAATATAATTGTATTTTTTTTCTTTTGGGGATAGTAAATAAGATGTACGGGCAAGTATGTGTATGGAGATACATGTACTTCGACTATATGAGATATTACGTAGAGGCAAGTGAGAGATTGAAAGTATTATGCCATTTATGTAATATTTTCAATAGTTTGGGTTTAAGTCGTAATTATTAAAAGTTAATAATTATAAATAAACGAAAAACGAGTTTTCGTTATCAGATATCAGAACACAAAAATCTAAACCCTAGCCGTCAGAAAGAAAACCGAAGAACGAAAAACAATTTTCGTTCTTCCCGAATTCCGCATCAAAGCAGATTCCATCTCGGCGTGGATACGCGTAGAGGGCTTGTGCTATCAAGTCTACCATATCCGACAATCACACGTTCAAGGCGAAAGGTATTACGAAATCGTTTCTATATTTGTTCGTCGTTGAAATCCTGATAAAACTAATCGTTAAACATGACTAGATCTATAATCGGGTTGATAAAACACGTTTCCGCAACTAAATCAACCCTACATCTACAACCTTGTTGTCTCTACGAATCAACAAAGAAAAGATAATATCTATTGATGAAAACTTGGTTTAAAATGTTATACAATGAGTCCCCAATTTATAAGGGCAAAAATAACAAAAAAAACTTAATAAAATAAATTAACTTAAGCAATCTGGGTAAAATCGCTCTGTCAAGCAATATAAATGCTCAATCAAGCACCACATAAGTCTTAACATTAAAATCCTTAAAACTAAAGTACGTTCAACCGAGCAAATCCTACATTCGGTCTCAATGTCCACCACTCTATCGAGCAATCTAATGTTTGATGGAGAAGCGGGCGGCTAGGGCATCAATGAATTGCTGGACTTTTGATGAGCAATTGCCTGTAACAACAATATCATCAACATAAACCAGCACATACAATTGTAGCGCGGTTGTGTTGAGAACGAACAAGGAGGTGTCCGCCAAAGAGTTGCTTAAGCCGCGAGCAAGAAGAAATGTGCGAAGTTCCGAATACCAAGCTCGAGGAGCTTGCTTGAGACCATAGATTGCTCGCTGAAGTCTGCACACATGAGTAGGATGAGTAGGATCAATGAAACCCGGGGGTTGAGACATGTATACCTCCTCCATGAGACTGCCTTGAAGAAAGGCGTTATTAACATCAAGTTGTCGGAGAGACCATCCACGGGAGACCGCAATGCTCAAGATAACACGGATGGTTGTTGGTTTGACAACCGGGCTGAAAGTCTCATGATAATCAATGCCCGGTCTTTGGTGAAACCCCTTTGCAACAAGTCGAGCTTTGAATCGTTCCACGGATCCGTCTTGCTTGCGTTTGATTCGAAACACCCATCTACAACCAACAATATTCTTTGCTTGTGCCACGGGAACAAGCTGCCACGTTTGGTTGCGATGTAAGGCCTGTAACTCAGA
>CM071872.1:24272163-24291393 GCA_036759665.1 Gynandropsis gynandra | reverse complement strand
AATCTTTCAAGTACATTTGTCTTTCTTTACAATGCACTAAAGATTTCCGCAGATAACTCCCCCTGAGTTAGATGTAAATAAACGCTAATTGTTTCTCTCCACTTCTCACTATATCGCTCTAAGTACACTTGCAACTCTGTGATCTGCACTCATTTCGTCTTCCGTACTTCTTCGATATTTTTTCCAGATTCGTTAACCTCTTGTTTCTCTCGAGTTAACTTATCTATATCCGCATGTGCTCAGCTAACCCACCGGTTTTCCAGCCGCACATCCTTGTTGTTCTTTTTCAAATTTTTAACTTCTCCTCATTCTTCTCTTTGATCCCTTTTGTTCTCCTTGTTTGCTCTTTGAATCTTTCACCTCCTTAAAATGCTCAACAACCTGATTTTGAAAAGATCTCACATGTTCCTAAAATATTACATTAACATAAGACATTCCCTTCGTTATCTCAACATGTAAGACCTTTTTTATATCCATCCTTTTTTAATTTCTAACAAATAGTCAATAACGTCCTCATCAACTAATATATATGAAGGATTATTTGGTTCTATAATCAACATGACATAGTTCAATCTATCTTCATCGTAAATTTATCCATATCAATATTTTTACCAATGCAATCAACAAGATTATTGTATAAAATTTATTTTGAAAAACCACCATATCAATTCATTATTTGGGTTCTTGTGATAGCATCCCCATAATCAAAATGAATGACTATCCACTCATTAGCTCCATGAAAATTCATCATACACACACAACAATTTTCAATCGAAATTACATACAGATGTAATATTGCAAATACATAGCATGTTGTGCCCCAATGTGTTAATCCTCTAGGTTGTGGTGATTTGGCATGACGGTAACAACTTACTATGACTTAACAATATTTTAAAGACATAGCGAGTTTTGCTAATCGTTTGGGTTGTGTCGATTGGCACAATAATCACAACTCGCTTTAACTTATCAATATTGCAAAAAGACAACGAGTTGTGCTCCATTATGTCTATTGTTTATGTTTTGCCGATTGAAACAACAAGTTACAACTCGTCCGGGTTGTGCCGATCTACACCACGAGACTTAACTCGGTACTTAGGGTTTCGTAAAACATATTGAAATATTGTACATTACAATTTAGACCAATTTTCATCACTTCTTTTTTATTCATATTTACAACATAATTTGAAACAATACCACTTTTAACTTTTTTTTACCTAAGGTTTTTACAGTTTTCTTTTTTACAGACTTCGATCTATATAAATGATGACAAATAAAAAGAATAAGAACGAATAGATTCTAAAAGAAAATGAGCATAAGAGGAGGAATAACGATAATTCGAATAAGATGAACATGTGATTCTCATTGAATTCAAAACAATTGATATGAGAAGAATGTATAATTTTTTTTTTGGAAAATAAGAAAACAAAATCATTTTTTTTAAAATCAGGTAAACAAAAAGAAATTGTTATGTACAATGTATCAACAAATTATTGAATAAAATAGTAGAAAAATGTTTAGGAGAGAAGAATATTTTTGGATTTATATTGATACTAGAAATAGAAATAGTTACAGAATAAATTTTGGTTAGAGCTGCACCAAAATTTTTTGGTCTCATTAAAATCATTGGGCAATGAAGCCCCCATGGGCGTTTCCAATCACGATCTCATGTACATTTTTAGTTCTCGTTTTTTATATATTAGCCTCTAAGGTTTTAGATTTTGGTTGTTTTTAACCAAAACTTACAATTTGAGCGACTTAGCCAAATTTACTTCTGAAAGATATAAAGCTTACCCAGATTTTGGCCACCGCCTCGCCATCGATGGCTCGGCTCTTGACGACATCGCTTTTCTCTCCCTCTAAAACACAGGTAAATCAAATCTCTCTTCGTATGTGTATGTATACGTGCTTATATATATCAATATACTCTCTCTCTCTCTCTCTCTATGTTTACAAGTGGATGTACGAAGCTGTATGTTTAAGGTTCAAATTTGCTTGCATTTTCAGATTTCAGCGGCATCATTGCTCCGGATTCTGTACGGATCAAGACGGTAATTGAGGGAAACCCATGTTTGTAGGTTTCACTTTTTGGGTCTGAATCCTTATGACTTTTCAGTTTTCGTGAATAAGAAATTCAGAAAAAAAAAGTTGTAATTTTGATGCGGAATATGATGATCGGGATTAAAAACAGTGCTTGATATGTGTTCTTGTTTCGAACTGTCCTCAAATTCTGGATACGTGGGTTGGTCAGCATAATCATGATTCACAGTCACGTGGTTTAAAAGAGAGTTCTTGAATTTTCTTAAAGCGAATCCTATTTTTCATCTTATTTTTGTTGTTGGAGTTGATCTCAAGAAGAGAAATCGAATACCCTGTTTTTCTAATATGTAGAGCTTTTACTTCTTTAACTTATTTAATTAAAAGTTCATGAACCAGTACGAGAGATTTGCAGCTCTACTTCAATTTTTACTAACTTGTATTTTGCTAAGAGCTTTCCCTTTCTATTAGTTAGATCTATATACGTTGTTTTCTTGAATCTCTTTGGAAAAACCTTGCGTAAAATATCCCCTTTTTCTGCTGTTTTCATAAGATTTGGCTTGTAAAGATATTTGATCTTGTTGTTTGGTCACAGCCCACTTTACCAGATCAGCGAGATGTCACAAGATCGCGTACGTTCATCTTCAACTACTGGCTCTGTTTCTGGGGTTAGGACATTTTGCTCCCTCGAAGGTATGCTGCAATTTTCATCATTCAGCTTTTTGACAGATGAAGCCAATGCTCATTTTGTTCTCTTCAATGGATTCAAACTGAACGGGTAGCATTCAGAAATTAGGCTGACCCTTTTTTTTTCGGTATTTTTCTTGTTGATTGCTATATTAGCATAACTAGTTGGTTTAGGTGCAACAAACTTTGCCTCTAGTAAAGGTGTATCGTCGCGTAAGCCCTTTGACTATGTAAATCCAACAAGGGATACCAAAGAACGGGCAGAATCACTTCTATGATGCTGGGAACACTTCTATTGTAAACAACCATCCTTCTTGGCCATGTAACTTTTGGAAAAAATTGAGGATATATCACACAAATTGCAACACATATATTCATCTTACTCTTAGAATTGGTGGAGCAGCTCATGTTCACCTTCTTATTATTTCTCTTCTCAAACTTGTTTACTAAATCTGAGGGAATTGGTGTAATTTCTGTGACTCTGCCCCATAGGTTAAAAGAACATACATAGCCTTCGTCCTATGGATCATGTGACCGCAGTTGTGTATCAGTATGTGTTCTAAAAATCAGTCTAGAAGCTAGGTGGCCATTAAGCGCTCCGATTTTCTCTAAACGTCTCTATGTGTTTTTCTAGGGGCTCGACTATCATTAGGTGGTCTAGACGATCTTGGGGGCGGTTTAGGTGGTCTAGGCACCCGTTTAGGCGGTCTAAGTGTATTTTTAGACAATGTAAACATTTTTAATCGTGCATCTAGACTGAGTATATTCTTTTAGTAAATGAGATAAGTCTTGTACAAGAAAAAAGTTTCACGTTCGATCATAAATTTATAATTTTATATTTTCTATGAATTATAATCTAATATTAATAATTTTTTTGAGTAATATAAAAAATACGATCATTTATAAGATAATAATCATTAGTACTTATAGATCTATATCTTATTCTTTATTTTCTATATATACCGCCTAGGGGGTAGGTGTTGTTATTCATCGCCTGACTGGCTCCTAGCGCTTTTTAGAACATTGGTATCAGTATATTTGTAGATTGTTCAGATGATATTTTCTTGATTTGGTTCTCATAGACTTATCAACCAAGAAGTGTGCACCATGTAATGCGAAGGAACTGCGTCCCATGACTGAAGAAAGTGCAAACAATCTACTTCAAAAGGTTTGTGATCGAAACTCCAATTGATGACGTTCTCTCTATATTCCAAACTCATTATGCCATTTACAGGTAGCTGGATGGGATTTGGCCAATGATAGTGGTACGTTAAAGCTACATCGATCGTGGAAAGTGAAAAATTTCGTGAAAGGACTGGATTTCTTCAAACTTGTAGCTGATATCGCCGAAGCAGAAGGTATGAGTTATCATGTTGACATACTTTTTTTTGGGAATTTTCTTAATTGGCACAAGGTGATTCTGATATCATCTGAAGTATTGCTACTTTAATGTAGGTCACCACCCAGATTTGCATCTGGTTGGCTGGAACAATGTAAAGATTGAGATATGGACACATGCCATAGGTGAGAAACTTACATCGTCGGTACTTTTTCTGTGTTGGACGAAGAACTCTAAATAATGAAATATGAGCTCAATGTTACTTCCAACTAACATCCGGATTTAGAACTGTTTCATTTTGGGGTCTACAAGTCTTACGTCTTCTGAAAATGACAATGTATCAGCTGTTTGGATTTAAAACATCTTCCGAAATCGTGTCTGAAATTTGAATGCTAACATGTAATAATTCTTTACAGATGGTCTAACGGAGAACGACTTCATTCTGGCTGCTAAGATCAACGAGCTTGATATTAAAGATCTTCTAAGGAAGAAGAAAAGCTCCGGGTGAACCAGTCAGCTCAAGTCTGCAAATCTAAGAAAGCTTTAGAGGAGGTTACAGAATCCGTCGTCACTAAGCATGTAGCTCTTATGCTGGACTCTAAGATCACACAGGATATGTGGATAAATGTAGTGTTTTCTTTTTCCTTTCTTGTGAAGGTATTTACATATTAGTTTTATGGAGGTTCTCATATAAATTCACGAATTATATCTGAACTTCCAAATAAATATAGGACAATCATCTTTTTCCGTTTGAAATATTGTTTCAGTTAGATTTTCTTTCGATTTTGGATCTCTCCAATTAATACTGCAATATTTGTCCTAATAAATCTTTCAACTTACGCAAAAAAAAATCCATATTTTAAAAACATATGAAAAACCATTAAATTGTATTAGAATCCAAAAAAACTAATTTTAAAATATGAAAAGTATTTCCAACCTTAGAAACATAAATGTATCAATTTGAAGTAAACAACAATTAGATCCAACTAAAATGATCCAAGTACTTCCCGAGTTGTTGGATAATCATATTTATTGATTAGAGCTCGTAAACATCGTGTATTGACTCCTTTCATACTATGTTTTCCTACAATTTTTCAAGAACTTTTATTCAAAAGAAATTTCCTCTATTTAATCAATTTCATCTTCAAATCAAACGTTTTGGCTTAAATTGGAGACTTTACAAGAAAAGTATTATTGCTACTCGTGGTATCAGAGTAAAATTGTGATTAGGTAAATTATCGTTGTCACAAAGGTTCAACACAAATTGAATTCTCTGAGGCTCAATCGAAACAACGGTCTAATATAGGTAGGATTTTTATCAGAAAGAGATTTAGTATAGTTCAAGGCTCGAAACCTCGAGATTAAAGGACATGAAGATAACACTACTAAAAAAATTCGATGGAAAAGGTGATTTTATGCTATGGCGTGAGAAAGTAGAAAAAAGTCCGAAAATAATGAGTCTCGGAAGCACATTGGATGATGATCTTGAATGTTGGAGAAGCGGTGACGAATCTGAGGTAAAGATTGAAGAAATAACTCCAAGTAGAAGAAGATTTTATTTGGCACAAATGAAAGCTCTGATGCATCTGGAGTGTCATCAATTATAACTATTGAAACTAATGGAGGATCCAAAGAAAATTATATGAGAACTCTGATATTGAGTCAACAATGGAAAAGAGTCGCAGGGTAAGGAATCTTATTGTGATTTGTCTATTATATCACATTTTGAGGAAAGTTGTAGAAGAGAAAACTGATTTTGGTATTTGGAAATTAATGGAGAAAAGTCTACTTAGGACAATCATTATGATAGGATGTACCTTATGCAAATGATATCTGATTTTAGGATGGAGTAGTCTAAGTCAATAGAGGAGAATCTAGAGGAATTTAAGAAGTTACTTTCAGATCTTCAAAATTTGCAAGTTAAAATGGAAAAAGAATATCAATATTTTCAAGATCATCTATAAAAGTGGAAGAGGTAAATGTTACAGATAAAACTAAAGAACTTGAATCATCAACTCAAGACAAACTTCCCAAATCTAGTGAAAGACTTGTAGTGAGAGGTAAATATAAGAATAGAACCAACAGAGATGGAAAGAACTCGTTCTAGATCGAAGTTTAAAAGCAAAGGAGATTGCTCATATTGTGGGCATTTCATAAATGATTTATATGCTTAGAGAAAAGAGGAAGAATCTGAAGAAGATAGTGGTAAAACTACTATAGCAAAGGGGAATGATTTGGGAACAAAAGTTTATGGTGGGCATAAAAGAATAAGAAATTCAATATGTGACTGAATAAAAAAGTCAAAACGAATGGATTATAGACTCTAGATGTACATTTCATATGAGTTCAAGAAGAAACTAATTTGTTGACTATATAAAATCAGAAAGGAGAAATGTTAAGAATAGGTAATAACTCGAGTTGTTTCATTAAAGGCACATGTTTTATAAAAATAGAAACACATCTTGACACAAAGAAGACTCAACTAAAAGGAATTTGATATCTTTTGGAGCATTGGAGAATCAAGGTTGTTGCTTCAAATTAGCAAATGAAATGCTTAAGGTCGTGTAAGGATGCATGAAATGTGATGAAAGAAAAGTTGTGTGATGGATTGTTAGTTTTCTAAGGGAAGGCAATAATGGAAGAAAATTGTCAAGTTGTTATCACATATGATAAAACTAACTTATGGCACTCAATGCATTGTCATATGAGCCAAAAAGGGCTAGTAAATTACATCTTACCAAGATTAATTTATGTGAGGACTGTGTATTGAGGAAGTCTCACATACTCATTTTCACATTAGTAAACATACATCAAATGATGTGTTAGAATACATCCACAATGATTTGTGGGGATCATTAAATGTCTTTGTCAATGTTGAAATGATAATATTTTATCAATATTATTGATGATTTCTTGAGGAAGATATGAATATACTTTCTTAGACCAGAGGATGAGTCATTTTAGACTTTTAAAGATTGGAAGAAACTTGTAAAAACTCAATTTGGCAAGAAGGTGATGACATTTTGAATTGATAATGGGTTGAAATTTTGTCATCAAGAATTTGACCTTTTTTTTTGTAAGGATTAGAGCGTGACGAGGTATAGGACATTTGTTTATACACCACAACATAATGTGTTGCAGAAAGTATGAATCACACGATAATGAAAAAAGAAAAGAGTGTCTTATGTTAGTTAGAATTGTTACAAATGTTTTGGACAGAGATAACAAGCAGGACCGTGTATTAAGGATAAATAGAACTCCTTCAATAACTATAGACATGAAAATTTCAAAAGAGTTATGGTCTAAGATTGAAACCAATTATGACCATTTGATATTTTTTGGAGTGTTGTATATATTCATACCAACCAGTGCACGCTTCTTCTAAGAGCCAAGAAAATAACTTTCATTGGTCATCCTCAAGTCACAAGGACTTGATATCTTGTAAAAAGAGCCTAGAGGATGAGATGTTATCCATGAGACATAACAACACTTGGATATTAACAAAGAAAAAAAGAAGAGCATAGGTTGTCAATAAAGAAGAAACATGGTATTTTTTGGGGTTGAGAAACTAAGATTCAAAGCAAGACTAGTAACAAAGAGCTTCTCACAAGTTTAAGGTATTGATTACACAAAGATATTTTCATCGGTAGTCAAACATTCTTCCATATGGATCTTGTTGTCCATGGTAGTTTACAATGATTTTGAACTTGCACAAATAGATGTAAGAACAAAATTTATTCATGAAATACTAGAGGAGCAAATCTATATGAGACAACCAGAGGTCTTCGAGGAGAAAGGAAAAGAAAATATGGTTTGTTTGGTGAAGAGATCATTGTATGGTCTAAAAAACTCACCCCACTAATGGAATCCGAAGTTTGATCTGTTAAAACAAAGAACTTAAATCCAGAGAAGCAAATTTGATCCATGTGTTTACTACAAAGGGACATCAGACAAAAAAATGGTATATCTCATGATATATGTAGATGGTATGAACATTGTCTCGCGAAGTAAGGCTGAAATTAACAATTTGAAGAAATATCCTGGAGAAGAGTTTGATATGAAGGATCTAGGGTGTTGCTAAAAGGATTTTTGGGATGGATAATATGAGAAACTGAGATAAAGATGTGTTATATTTGTCACATAATGATTATCTCACAAAGATAATGAATACATTTTGGATGGGAAAATCCAAGACAATGATGACTCCATTAGCAACACATTTCAGGCTTTGTTCTGTAGGAAATGTGGAAGGTTATGATGAATTTTTCATAGATAATATTCCATATGTAAATGTTGTAGGTAGCATAATGTATGCAACGAAAGAAACAAAGCTAGAATTGGCATATCACGTAGGTGCTGCTGTGAGTCAATTATTACATTTGACATATTGCTTTCATGCAGATGCTCACGATGTGGATATACGAGAATATGGAAGAATTTTTCAGAAATTCTTAATGATTTTTTGGATGACATATATCCATTCAGAAGTAACTTCAAACCAGTGGATCAGTACGATGGCTTAGTCTCAATTGTAAACATTCCATCACCCGAAAATCTATATATTCATTGTCATCGGTTAGCCATGACAATGGATTTCAAACCCCAATGTATCACGGTATACGATTGTTAGAGAAGGTTGATGAGACACATATCGATCTGTCGATGGAGATTATAAGAACATATGTGCCCAAGATGTTCCGACTCGAAGGGTTTCATTCCTTGACTTCAAGAGCAGATAAATGGCAGTAGAAGTATTATGAAGGTCTGTCACAGAACAAAAACGCGAGTGACTGTGATGTTTACCCTTCAAATTCTTAGAAGCTGTTATATTGAAAAATGAGGGGAAGTTCCCCAAAATTTACAACGGGAATGTTGCTTCCATGCGTGAAAAGATGGATGCTAATGTATTTTCGAATAAAATAAGTATCCCTATACCCTGAGACTAATGGTATGCAATCATGTCATCCTAAAACTTGATTCATATTATTTGTAAATAACTTGATAAAGTATTTTTTTTAAATTTTTTTCATATTTGTTTGGACTTGATTCGCATGGGTCGCGTATGTTGGTTCGCATGTTGGATCGCATGGTCACAGGGATCAAATTGGTCAAAAGGGTCAAAGGTTAGCAAGGGTCAAAGGGTCACAAAAGGTCCAAGGGTCGCAGGGTTCTAAGTGTCGAAATGGTAGCAATGGTTGCAAGGGTCAAATAGGTTGCAAGGCCAAAGGGTAGCAAGGGGTCCAAGGGTCACAAAGGGTCAAAGGGTAAGAGGGGTCTAAGGGTCGAATAGGTCTAAGGGTCAAAAGGGGTCAAAGGGTTCCAAGGAGCCAAACGGTCGCAGGGGTCAACTGGGTTGCATGGGTCGTGTATGTTGGGTCACAATAATAATAAATCCACAATAATACCGATACTAACAATAATCGTAAATCCACAAAATAGTAAAAAACCAATCAAAATACAAACATGAAGTTCAAGTCCAAGGGAATGAACCCCGAACAATAATTACTGAAACCAAACAATTTTGTTGTTTGACCCTGTTGGATGGTCATACCGAAGCACATGTGTTGCTCCATTGGAGACCATTCGAATGTGAGGGAATATCCCTCATGTTGTCCATTTTCGTGATAAAATTGTCTCAAACCCCCTCTGATGCTAGCGCCACCACAATTCACGAGCCTTAAATCTACAGACCATGCCCTTCATTGATCGTTCATAAGCATTGGTCCCATGGGTCAAACTAATTAATGCCAATTAAGGGTTGTATGGGCCGTTTGGTCGCATATATGGATCAACAGATGCTAACTCGAAAGATTTATGGATTTTTAAGGATTAAAGGACAAAATCCACTCAAATTTACAATGTGAAACTAATTAATGCCAATTGAGGATCCTATGGGTCGCTTGGTCGTATATATGGATCAAGAGATGCTAACTCGGCAAATTTATGGATTTTTAAGGATTAAATGATAAAAACCAATCAAAATAATACATTTACAATGTCGAACTAATTAATGCCAATTGAGGGTCGCATGGTTGCTTGGTCGCATATATGGATCAATAGATACTAACTCGATGAATTTATGGATTTTAAGGCTTAAAGTACAAAAACCAATCAAAATAATACATTTACAATGTCATTCTAATTAATGCCAATTGAGGGTCGCTCGGTCGTATATATGGATCAATAAAATGTTAACTCGACGAATTTACGGATTTATAAGGATTAAATGACAAAAGACAATCAAAATAATAAATTTACAACGTCAAACTAATTAATGTCAATTGTGGGTCGCATGGATCGTTTGGTTGCATATATGGATCAATAGATGCTAACTCGACTAGTTTATGGATTTTTAAGAATTAAAAGACAAAAACCAATCAAAATAATAAATTTACAACGTCAACCTAATTAATGCCAATCGAGGGCTGCATGGGTCGCTTGGTGGCATATATGGATCAATAGATGCTAACTCGACGAATGTATGGATCTATAAGCATTAAAGGATAGAAACTAATCAAAATAATATATTTACAACGTCAATCAATGGTTAAAACGAATTTCAACCCATGTGTCCCACGAAGTGTAGAACGAATGCCCGTGTTTTTAAAGTGATAGTAGTGTTTCAAGAACACATCAGATGAGTTTGAGAAAATTTCAAAAAAAAAAATACATTTAATATTTGTTCATATGTCGATATTATTGATATTATTGTTGATGAGCGGGAACTATCAAGCAAATAAAATGCCTAATATTCACTTACCTTAAGAATACAAATCGGTGTAATACTAAGGTCGAACTCAAGGGACTAACGCAACCTAAGCTAAAAATATAACTAAACTAAGACGGATGAAAGTGATATGATGTGGGATAAAATCTAAGAATGCTAAATGAATTATGAAAGCTATGAGAACACGTGAAAAACTTGATAATTAAGAACACTACATGTTTCGGATTATCGAAAATTTGAAAAAATTACAACAGGCATTCATTGATAAAGATGAAATATTTTCAATGGTCTAGCATAGACTTTGTTGGTAAATATTTCAACGGATAGATCTGTTTTAATTCTTTGATAAATATATCAACGGACAGATCCACTGATCCATCTGTTAATTTTGACATATTTTTAGTAGTATTTTAAAACAAAAGAATTATATAAAAAATATTTAAAATAAAAAATTATTTGGATTGATGGATTATTTGTTTGTCTTTGATAATATTTGGATAATGGTTTAGACATTAGGATACAAATCTAAATATATATTTCAGTTTTATTTCACTTATTTAAAAATATCTATATTTATTTTATAACATTTAATATGTATGATCTATTAACTATAATTTTTTTTAAAGGAGAATCTTTTAAATACTCTAATCATATCCAAACTTGGAAATAGATATACATATTAAACATGAATTTTTATACAATTTCAAATTAAAAATTTATGAAATTAATTTTTAAAAAATAGATAAAGATATAAATAACTGTTGAGCTCTAAAGAATGTTGGAAAACACAAAAATATCACTTTCCTTCAGCTTTTTTTTCTCATCTCGTAAAACCACGCACAAAGTTCACCTTTTTCGTCTTAAATTCAGATTTAGAGTTACCGTGGTATGGAGTTCTTTGGAAAAGGCTCAGCAAATAAAGTGACATATTGGGAAATCTTCGGTGGAACCCACCACAGACCATGAGAGTCTAGACCTTGCAGCTCGATATGACAGTGGATAGGACAATGTCATTTTGGAGATTCCAATCGGTTTTAGATAAACCTTGACACCATTTCAGCCTCCGAAATTGAACCAATATGAAATGAAGAAATCGTGTGCATTCTTGACGTTCATTTGCCATAAGTCCCAGTTAAGGTTAACAACCACTGATAGTAAGATGTGTACCATATGGAGTTTAGATACTGGAGCAAATGTCTCAGTTTCGTTCTCTCCGTAAGTTTGTGTATAGCCTTTTCCTATAAGTCGGGCTTTGTGGCGTTCACCCATCACTTATGTACTTGTTTTGAATATCCACCTAATATCCACGGTTTTCTGTAGGTCCACTATATCCCACATTTGATTTTTCTCAATGGCACATATTTATTTGTTCATGGCAGACTCCCACTTTGGATGATTCATGGCCTCAGTGTAAGAATTAGACCTGTCCGGAATCAATTTTTCTTAAAAAGGCACAATTTAGTTGGTAAGAAAGAAACATCGCAATAATTTTGTATCAGATGAGAGATAGCAAGACCCGTGTAGTACTCTCCCTTGTACAACCACTCCGAGACTGATCTTTGAATTCTAGTACTGCTCATATTCTCGTTTTCATACGTATTTTTTACACGATTTTAGAGATGTTTATAATATAGATGCGATGCTTTACGTATGATTTTGTATCCGTTTTACTTATTTTCGTGTTTTCATGTTCTTACAGGTTTTTATGCGTATTCGATTCATTTCAAAGCTAAAGGACGTGCACGAAACAAAGTACCAACATCGAGGATCATCACGGGATAAACGTGACGAGAATCGGCAAGGAATAGCCACTACACGCACGGGTAACTCCCTAGCCCGAGCGGGCATTTGTT
This sequence comes from Gynandropsis gynandra, assembly GCA_036759665.1. NCBI lineage: Eukaryota > Viridiplantae > Streptophyta > Magnoliopsida > Brassicales > Cleomaceae > Gynandropsis > Gynandropsis gynandra. The sequence goes on along the minus strand of CM071872.1, from coordinate 24,278,753 downwards.
ACGGTGATTTTGTCCAGCGAATTGAGCACGAGTCGGGCAAGAAATACCACGCCCGGGGGCCTCACCCCGAGCGGGCATCACCTCAACCCGAGCGGGCAGCACCTCAGCCCGAGCGGGCTGACTCTTTTCCCATCGTGTTCTTGCGCGATCTTCCGCGTCGTACCCGAGCGGGTCACTTACCCAGCCCGCACAGGTCGCATCCGTCACCTGCAACTCCAAATAAGTTAATTTGACTTAAAACATGAGCGAGTAGTTTGTTTGTTCTAGGAGAAGGGATTAGCCCATGGCTATCCCGGGACCACTTTTGATTTATCTTTGAATGCATCTTCCCGTTTTCGTTTATCTATTCTTTATCTGAGTGTTTAATTGACTTGTGTTTACGAAGGCCAAGTAGATGCATGTGTTAGGGATTAGGAGAAGGACCGAAAGGAGAATTCTAGTCCTAGAAGATCAGGTTTAGAACAACTGAGGTTAGACCACGAAAGTAGGGTAGCAGCGGTTGAGGGTAAAACGGATGAATCACAGATCTTATAGGTTTAGTTCAAGGTGTCAACCACGAAAGTAGGGGATAACTTGACTAGATCACGTGTCTATGCCTTGAGAGAGGGTAGATATCATATTAGGATCGTCTGCCTTAGATAACTTGACTGAGATTGCATGATAGATAGGTTGATTGTTGGTTTCGGTAGTCTTCTGGTGAAACCGGTTCCTTGGAACGTTTGTCTCATCGTTAAGAACTAGTTTGTTTATTTCGTTCATTTAGTATTTCATTCTCAATTCCCAATATTTCGTTCGTTAGCAAGTTTGATTTGCAGTTAGAATTTAGGTTGTGTTGCGTAGTCCCTGTGGGATCGACACCTAAAGTACTACACACGTGCGGTGCACTTGCGGGTAATTTAGGTTAAATATTTGTTTAACTTTGATAACGTATCAAGTTTTTGACGTCGTTGCGGGGGACTATTGTATATAATTCTACTTTTTATTTATTCTTAACTATTTATAAATCCGTCTTTTGTTCTAAATTTCATACAATGTCAAAATTATATTTATATAGAATATCTAACTAATTATCCTATGAATTATTTTTCATTTTTATGAAGATAGTTAAATAATCTTTGTGACACAAAAATGCTAATCTTATTATATATCTTTATATATACATATATATATATATATATTGAAGAGAATGCAAAATGAACAATATATGAAGTATACTTATTTGAACTATTGAAAATAAGTGCACATTAATATGGTGCATTTGCGGTCGTCCAATTGTCTTCCGCATCGATGGCATGTATTCACCGTTGGGGTGTATGTTCTTTTACAGCATAACTTAGCACATATATATAATATTGATAATTAGAGAAAAAATCACGAAAAATTATCGGCCTAGGATTGTTAAAGTGAAATGGGTCGGAAGAAAGAATTATCTATTTTCTACTCCAATCCAAACATTCCATAGTTAGGGATAAAAATCCTATCAAACTTATTAATTTGACAAAACAAGGGAATGTTTTTAGTTCATTGTATGAGAGGATTAATAATAAATTCATTAAAATTTTAATTTTATTTAAGATATTAAAGCAGGATGTGAGGTCATGTGGATCTCTCTAATTATAAAATTTTAAAATTTCGTAAATTCATATTACATTTTGATATTTTATTTAGAAATATTTTAAAAATTAACATTAGCTCAAAATTTATACCTTAATATATATGTATAATACTTATCTTTTAAATTTTTTTAATAAACTTGATATTTTTTCTAAAGAATATATAAATATATATTAAAATAGAACCTAAGTGAACAATAATTCTTATTATTTCCAATCTGTCGTGCATTGAAGTGGCACACATTTAACCATTAAATGTAAAATGACAATTAATATAAACGGGTTGAAATTTAAGATTTATTATTATAAGACAAAAGATGCTGGAACGATGTTTATAATATTTACATAAAAACTTTTAATAATGCCTACGATGTTTAATTTTGGTCATGTCTACAACATTTACATGTAAAAGGAAAATAGTTTAAGAAAAGTAATTGAGAAACTTTATACCTTAATATATTTATATGAATATATATAATTTAGATATTTAAAATAATCAATAGCAATAATATTATATTATATAATTAGAATTTGTTTAAATTAGACCATAAAAAATAAAAAATAAACTTAAAATCTTTTAAATCACCATAATTTATAGAATAAATTTATATTGCAATGTTATTAGTTTTAAATTTATTAATTTGATATTGTTATATATATATAAATATTAAAATGCATAACTTATATATCAAAATACAAAATTTAAATTGTTTAATAATAATAATAATAATATATTTTTATATATTCATTGGTGCATAATGCGTGTTTCTATCTTAGTTATTAGAATTAAATTGTTGAATAATGGGATAAATATGTTAGAAATGTTTGTCCCATGCAACTATTTTTGTCTAACCATTTCATCATTCACTAATTACTAAAGTTATTCAATTTTTTTTTTCTCTCTTTTCACTATCAATATTTAAATTTTAAATAGATTTAAATTTTTAACCCTTTTTCTCTTGACTTCTTTTTAGTTTTGTAAACTCAAATTTGAGCTTAACACAAAACAAAAAAGCTAATAACACAAAACTTACCACAAAAAATTAATAACAGGAAAAAAAATCAAGAAAGTATTTGGAGAAAGAAACTTTTACACTCTCAAAGGTCCGAAGCTTTCTCTTTTCTTACAAATGCACCAACAAAAACAAAGGGAGGGACTCTTTTGGAAATAGTCTCGAGGAAAAACAGAGCTCAGTAAACATGTCGGAACACAGTTCAAGCTTCCCTGCTCTCTTTCTTCTTCTCTTCATCTTCGTCCTTCTCTCTTCATCTCTCTCATTTTCGTCACCTCAGACTCATCTTTCGAATCGGGAGCTGTTGGAGATCCAGACAGGCACTAGGTTGGAAAAGAACAACCGGAACCCCAAATGCTGCGAGATTCGGACGAGATCTCAATGTTCTTCTAACCCTAGATGCCGATGGTGTCGGAGCAAAGTTCTCGACGACTCCTGCTTCAGCAAGACCGAAGCTTGGCGGCTTCCCAATCAAGTATTCATCTGTGACGCTTAACTCGGGGATCGATTTAGGTTTGTAATACTCGGTGTTAGTGGAGCTCTTCGTGGAAAGTCTCCGGGAAAATAGATGGATGTTTTTGTCTATTCTCCCCCAATTTTCATTGTTGTATCTGTTACTTGGCTATTTTATAACCATTGCATTGTAATTGGTTTGGGCATCTTGTTGTGTCAGATATTCTAAAGCCATATATGTATTGAAATTTGAAATATGCATCCTTTGGGTTTATCGATTGTGTTCTGATACTTTCTCAGCTTAACGTGTTATTGATGAAGTCACTTGAAATGGCCAGACTATGAGTTCTGAATTCTGTTGAGATTGTAGCTATATCATATGATACTGATACGATAACGAATAATGTACTCACAGTATTTAGAAGCGGAAGCCGCTCTTTGAATTGTGGAAGGAGCTGGAGAATCCAAATCTTCACTTGATTTAGTCTTACGACTTGAGGAGTCAATGGAATTCTCAGGGTTGATGTTTGTATTTATGCGACACTTGTCTCAAAAGCTTTTGCATTTTCGTGTGCAGACCAATATATCCAGGATGTGATATGTGTTGTTTTGCTCGTTATGATGACATTGACATGTTTCTCGAGAAAGTATTTTGATTTGATACTGGTTTTCTGTTTAGGTGAACTGAATTTAAGAATGGCTGCACTTGTTTTGGTGATATCAGGAAGCTAGGACCACCTATATTGTATTAAGCATGGATATGGGAAAAGGATTTATACAAAATGTAAGTTAATCAGGTGCATTCCCTGGATCTCATATATACAGTTTCTGTTTTTCTTTTACTTTGTGCTGATTTTCCAAATCAATGTCATTCATGGCTGTACCACAGGGTCAGTTCCAGAATCATCATTTGCTTTCGCCTTAGAGTCACATTAAGACGGAGTAGTCATTGAGAGAATGGATCCAGAGGAGGGTTTCTGCAAATGTAAGTGGTCTTATAATAAATGTGATCGCTTGAATCAGATGTTATATCTACTGATATATATATATATATATATATTTGTATTATTTTTGTTATTCCCTGCATCGAACCAAGTAAAAAACTTCTTCTCTGTTCTGTTTATCTTATTGGGAAGTCTCACCTCGTATGTATGAAGGTGCAATGCTGAAGAAGGAAGCATTCTATTCAAACCCAAAAAACGATAACCGATATCATCCCTCCCCCAAAGACAAGAAAGATAGATAACACCCAATAAAATGGAAAAAAGAAACCAGAAATGGCTCTCAAGGTTTATACAATGAAAAGGAAGAATGATGGAGAAGGAGCACAAGAGTACGCTGGAAAGGCAACTGCAAATTGAAGAATATCCTTTTATTATTGCTTTATCATTGCTTTATATTGTTTCTAATATTGTGTTGTTATGGTTTGTTATTGAGTTTGTTTTAGGATGGTTAAATGATAACCATGGTCTATAAACTCAATCACAGATTGGTAGTTTCTGAGTATGGGTATTTTGATGGGGCCATTGGTGAGAGTCTGGGCATGGAGAGAATTTCAGTGAGGTTTGTATGGTAAAAGGGCCGGGCATCTTTTTTTTAAAGTGAAATAGAAAGGGGCACTTTTTATGAATATTTTGAATTTGCAATTACATTTCAGATTAGCCAAAACGACTATATGTACAAATGTTTAAAGGATATAACCCTAGTTACAAGAGAGAAATTACAGATATGCCTTTAGTACAATAATATACTTATATCCTTCATACGCCCCCGCAAGATGAATCACCCGAGGTGATGTTAATCTTGGAACATAACTCATGAAATGGTAACCGTGGTAGAGGTTTGATGAGGATGTCGGCGAGCTGATCTTTGGAGTGCACATGAGAGACTCTAAGTGTACCCGCTTCAACTTGTCCACGAACAAAGAAGTAATCAAGTGCAAGATGCTTCATACGAGAGTGGAACACCGGATTGGCGCTGAGATAAGTAGCTCCAATATTATCATAAAAGATAGTTGGTGCCGACGTGAGAGTAATACCAAGTTCCATGAGAAGATTGCCGAGCCAATAAATTTCGGCCGAGGTGTTGGCAACTGACCGATATTCCGCTTCGGTGGAGGATCGTGAGTGGCCATTCTGTTTCTTGGAGGACCATGATATTGGATGCTTGCCAAGATAAACAATGTATGCGCCCGTGGATTTGAAGTCAGAGGAGTCGCCAGCCCAATCCGCATCACTGTAAGCATGAAGAGACAAGGTATTTTGAGCTGCAAGAACGATACCTTGTGCACGAGAGCCAGCAAGGTAATGAAGCACACGTTTGGCACATAGCCAATGCTCATCCGTGGGTTGATGCATGAATTGAGACAGTTTGTTGACAGCATAGCTCACGTCTGGACGTGTGAGACAAGGTATTGGAGGCTGCCAATCACTTGTCGAAATTCAGTTGGATCGGAAAGAGGTGAGCCCGAGGAAATGGTGAGCTGTGAGGTTGAAGGCATCGGTGTAGAGACAGGCTTTGCTTCGTTCATGTTCGTCCGAATGAGAAGATCCGTTATATACTTCCGTTGCGACAAGTGGAGACCCTTTGATGTCCTCGTTGCTTCAATTCCTAGAAAGAATGTGAGAGTACCGAGGTCTTTGATGGAGAACCGAAACGCCAACAAGTGAATGAAGTTCTGAATGTGAGTGGAAGAAGAGCCCGTGATGATCATATCATCCACATAAATGAGAACATACAGCTTCATGGTTGATGTGTTGAGGACAAAGAGTTGTCGTCAAGAGAAGCTGTACACAAATTGGCAAACGGAGGATTAGTTCTAATGACATTAGCTTTGCTGCGGGTGACCATTGGATGCACATTGTGACGGGTTGATTCAACAACTGGAGGAGCACGGGCCGTGTCCAAAGTCAGAGACACCCGATCGGGTGCTAGTGTCTGCACGGTCGGGTCGCTAAATGTATCTTTTACCCCCGTAGGGTGTACACGAGTCGAGCGGTCAGGTTGGCCATGCGGGCTCTCATCTAGACCATCTGCCCGATCGGGCGCATGCAATGGCCCGGTCGGGTAGTTAATTTGAGTAATTGCCCCATAGGTATCACCCGAGTCGGGCGATGAGGTCGCGCAACCGGGTCGCCTAAAGATGGTCCTGCCTGATCGGGGCAAAGTGTGCTGCCCGATCGGGTGTGTTCCCTGCCTGGTGTCCGTGACACTCTCAACGTTGATCGGTGAAGTATCTAGTCTTGGGGGCAGCGGTGGAGGAGATGGAGCGTGTGACAAGGTAAAGGGTTGGATGGGTGAAAACGAAGGACCATTGGTGGAAGGGGGGGAAACGGGTGTGTTAGGATGGATGACGTATTTGGAGAGGTTAGCAAAGGGAAATACAGACTCATGGAAAACAACGTGACGAGAGACGAAGACACGGGAGTTTGTGACTCTTATTACTAAGACACGAATTGCACGGAGAAAAGAAAGACTCGCGAACAAGAGGAATGTGAACCTTGGACAAGGC
>CM071872.1:24254786-24268656 GCA_036759665.1 Gynandropsis gynandra | reverse complement strand
CGCTTGATCTGATCTCGTAGTTGTTTGACATGACCACGAGAAGCTTTGCCGTAAATGTTGGCTAGGGTTCGCCAAGCATCGCGAACGGAAGAGGCTCGAGCGACAACAGGTTGGAGCGGGAGGGAGAGGGCGCCGAGCATGGAGCTAAAGAGCAGTCGGTCTTGGTGTTTCCACGGGCTGAATGCGGGATTGGGTTGCTGAATTCCACCGATGTGAATTGTTGTTGATGGTACAATGGAGTCTTCGGTGATGAAGCCCTCTACTCGTATCCACGCCGAGATCAGATTCTGCAATCAACCTTTGGTACGGATTTTGTGGGAAACGAAAAAACTATTCGTTCTTCGTTTTCTCTGAGGGTGGCTAGGATTTTGATTTGCGTGAATGGTAAATTTTCAATAAAAAACCTTTTTTTCTCCGTATATATATTAATATATTATTGAAATTCTCAATAATTATGCGTTGACCCTATGACTATTTAATATTACATAACAGACATTCAACTTTCAATCTCCCACTTGCCTTTACGTAATATTTCAAATGGTCGAAGTACATGTATCTCCATACACATACTTGCTCGTACATCTAATGTACTAACCCCAAAACAGAACCAAGTACAATTATATTCTTCGGTGCTAGCAGATTAATATAATTGCATCCCACACTGACTGTCAAACAATCACAAGCAGATACCGAGAGACTCGTAAGCGTGTGACCTCGTAGGTTCATAACTAAACTGGTAACCAATTAGTCTCCACTAATTAACTAATCGAGGTTGGCGTCTAGCAGCACTCCTGGACGACCGGATAGCGTGAAGCAACATCCTTACTCATTTGAGTAACAATCTTACTCAAAACGAACCAGGATGAAGTTGATGTTAGTATTTCCTTCCATTTTTACAGCTCCGGATGCATTCTAGACATGGTTATAAGTGTCAGCCTTATGGATCATCAACTATGTTTCATGTCAATCACAACTGACCGGTGAATGAACTTAAGAAACATCTTTCTTCATTCATTCAGTGTACTCTGGCCAGAAATTTGACAGTCATTGTGATTACTGACAACATAGAGCTCTAACTCTTACCAAGAGTTTACGGATCCCATCTTGATCAGTCACCAACTACGCAAATATCTAATTATTCCTAATATCAATCCAACTAGTACTCTAAGATACTAGGTGCCCAGAATCAAAGAATAATAGATATGATGCTAGTTACTATGCTGATCTCACGTCTAAGGAAAAACTGACAATCTAACTATCTGGAGAAATCTTAATGACAGTTCATTGGTGATTTAACCATTAAGTATTTCTCCCTTTAGGTCAGTTAAGTGATCACATCATTATGTGTATCACTCACATATGTGATTTAGTTAAAGAGATATACTAATTTCTATCAACATATAAATTTATCATATATATGTTGTTCTTTCCGGATCACTATAGTCCGAATGGTGATCCTACGAACAAAAACGTTTCAGATTAAACCATACCAAAACTTGAATCTCTTTATTATGATCTCTATCATAATGTCAAGTTTTAGATTTAATCTCGGACTGTATCATACATCTGTGAAATTCATCAAATGAGAAAATGATGCCATATATTAATAAGAAAAATCGATGTCCAAATTACATAACTCACTACTAGCCTATAAACTAATCCCAGCTCGTCATGTCTCTCAATCCGATCCTCAGCTTATGCTTGTCAAACTCCTTTGACCCAAGCACCTTCATGAACGGATCTGATATGTTTTACTTTCCATCCACCTTTTGGATTTGCACGTCTTCACGCATAATGATCTCTCATATCAGGTGATACTTCTGCAGAACATGTTTCATTTTTTTATGAGACCTTGGTTCCTTCACCTGAGCAATAGCTCCAATGTTATCACACAATAAAGGAACGGTTGCTGATGGTACAATGGCTTCTTTAGCTACTTCACAAGCCGCTATGTATTCTGCTTCAGTCACCGAATCCGCTACACTAGTCTTCTTGGAACTTTTTCAACTTATTGGTCCTCCATTCAGACAAAACACATAGCTTGAAATGGATCGACCATCATCCTTGTCTGTCGAGAAACTCACATCAGTGAATCCTTCTAACTACAAGTTAGAATTACCATAAATGAGGAATTGGTCCTTAGTAATTCTCAAGTACTTAAGGATGTTCTTAACAACCTTCTAGTGTTCTTCACCAGGATCTGCCTGATATCTACTCACTACACTTAGCATGTAGACTACGTCAGACCTAGTACATGTCATAGAATACATGATGGCTCCCACTATGTTAGCGTAGGGAAGCTGACTCATGCGCTCTCTTTCTTTCCGGGTCTTAGGACAATCCTCCCTAGAAAGAGAAATTCCAGTGTCTATCGGTAGATAGCCCTTCTTGGAATTTTTCATGTTGTATCGTCTCACGATATTATCAATGTACTGGGATTGTGACAATCCAAGAAACCTTTTCGATCTATCCCTATAGATCTTTATTCCTAGAATATAGACTGCTTCTCCTAGATCCTTCATGGAGAACTGATCAGACAACCATGACTTTGTCTCTTGCAACGTAAGAATTTCGTTCCCTATGAGCAATATGTCATCCACATAAAGCACAAGGAAAACAACTGCGCTTCCACTAAACTTCTTGTATACACAAGGTTCTTCATCGCATCTAACGAAGTTGAACTTTTCAACTGCCTTGTTAAAGCGAATGTTCCAGCTACGAGAGGCTTGCTTGAGTCCATAAATGGACCTTTGAATCTTGCATACCATATGACTTTGAGTTGGAAATATGAAACCCTCAGGTTGAGTCATGAAAACCTCTTCCTAGAGCTCTCTGTTAAGGAAAGTTGTTTTCACGTCCATTTGCTAAATCTCGTAGTCATAGTATGTCACTATCACAAGCAGAATCCGAATAGATTTGAGCATTGCCACAGGGAAGAACGTTTCTTCATAGTCAATCCTTTCTCGTTGACTATACCCCTTGGCAACTAGATGAGCTTTATAGGTCTCTACCTGCCCTTCTGCTCCAATCTTCCTCTTGTAAACCCATTTACAACCAATCAGCCTGGAAGTCTCTGATAGATCAACCAAAGTACATACTTCTTTGATCTTCATAGATTCCATCTTGGATTCCATGGCTTTCCACCATTTCTCAGAGTCTGAACATTGTATAGCTTCTTGGAAAGTCAACGGATCGTCATCTCTATGACTGATCACGTCCTCTTGCACCATCAGATTAAGTCTTTCAGGTGCACATCGAGAATGTATGGACCTTCTCAAAGAAGCCGGTGTCGCAGGTCCAACCTGCACCGGAATATCTTGTTGTACTTGTTCCTGAACAGGTTCTTGAACTAGTTCCTGAACTTGTTCTTGAACTTGTTCCTGAACGGACACTGTCACTTCAACATTTGAAGATGAAGCCCTGGAGCCTAACAACATATCACCCAACCAAGATTGTTCATTTGACATCTCATGTCCCTGAGCTTGTATTGGTTCGTCGGGTTCTTAAAATTCGTCAAGAACTACTTCTCCACCATGAATTCCTTCCTCAAAGAACTCCATTTCAAGAAAGGTTGCGGTTGTGCCACAAACACTTTGTGCTCAGATGGGTGGTAGAAATAATATCCCATAGTTTCCTTAGGATAACCTACGAATCTACACCTATAAGACCTAACATCTAGCTTGTCTGACTGAGGTCTCTTAACAAAAGCCGGATAATCCTAAACCTTGATGTGTTTCAGGTTAGGTTTCCGCCCCTTCCATATCTCATATGGAGTCTTAGAGATTGCTTTAGTGGGAACTTTATTTAAAATGTATGCGACTGCTTCTAAAGCATAACCCCACAGGTTGATTGGAAGATCTGTGAACCCCATCATGGATCGGACCATATCCAATAAAGTCTAATATCTCCTTTCGGACACACCATTATGCTGCGGTGTTCCAGGAGAAGTCCACTGAGACAAAATCCCATTTGCCTTAGATAATCGACAAACTCATGACTCAGATATTCACCACCCCGGTCTGATCTCAACACCTTGATATTGTTTCCGGTTTGTTTATCCACTTCACTATGGAATCTCTTGAACATTTCAAAAGATTCGGATTTGTGTTCCATCAATAACACAAATCCATATCTTGACATATCATCAGTGAATGTGATGAAATATGAATATCCACCGTTGGCTTGAACTCTCATAGGTCCCTATACATCAGTATGTATGAGTCCTAGAAATTCTATAGCTCTTTCTCCGGTTCCACTAAACGGAGATTTAGTCATCTTACCAATGAGACAATACTCACAAGTTACATAAGATTCATAATCAGAATGGCCTAGAAAGCCATCCTTATGAAACATGTTGATCCTCTTCTCACTGATGTGACCAAGTCTACAATGCCAAAGATACGTCTGTTTTTTACGATCATCTATCTTTCTCTTTTGGCCCGAAACATGCACGTTTATTAATTAAACATTGAAATCAGATAAGACATAAATTCCTTGTTGTAAATAACCCCATTCACACATAAATCATCACCATGATAAATAGAGCAAATGTTACTAATTCAAAATGTTCGAAATCCACGTCTATCAAGCATAGAAATAGAAATTATGTTCGAAACAAACTTTGGAACATATTAATAATCGTCTAATAACAAAGTCTTGCCCGTAGGCATAACAAGAAAAATCGATCATTCGGCTAGAGCAACAACACTTGCGCCATTTCCAACCTTGAAACTGAATTCTCCCTTCTTGAACCTCCTACTGATCCTCAACCTCTGCAACATGTTGCAGATGTTAAAACTAATACCGGTATCCAATACCCATCTAAATGAATCAATAGTAGTCAAGGAAACTATGAAAACATTTTCCATGGAAATCATATCTTGTTTCTTGCCCTTGAAAGACTTAAGGTATTCCTTACAGTTCCTCTTCCAATCTCCTTCTTTTTACAGAAGAAACACTCAACATTTGACTGGTCAGCCTTGCCAGCACCACCTTTTGCCCTGGTCATACCAGCCTTGGGCGTGCTCTGCCTGGTCCTGGGCCTTTTCTTGCCCTTTCTCTTCTACTGAGAGGACTGCCCAACCATCAGAACAAATCCTGATCCCTTCGTTGTAGTTAACAACGAAGGGGGAGAAGGAGTCCGGAAGTCAATGTAGGATCATCTCCTATTGCATCTCCTTGCAGAAGGTGCAACCCAGCTTCTCAAGCTGTTCTATCAGACTTATCATCTTCAGAACATGGGGTCCTACAAGAGAGCCATCACTCAACGGACTTGAACAAAGTCCACGATAACTTGGACCTTAACGTGCGACTCTGTTATCCGAACATCTTCTTAAGATGTTCCATGATTTGTTTGGCATCCATATACTCATGCTGCTTGTGGAATTCACCACTCATTGATGCTAAAATGAGGCATTTCATAGTGATGCACTTCTCCTCATACTTGGTGAAGTCACTGAAAGCTTCATCATTTGCTGGATTTGGTGTCCGACGAGCTGGCTTATCGATCAGCTTCTCATTGGTCAGCACCAGACACAAGTTGCGTTGCCATTAATCGAAGTTTTCTCCAATAACCTTGTGGTCTTGAGAATAGGACGCAGGTTGAATTGCGACATTCTCAAGAGATCTGGTAATAAAGGGAAATAAACAGTAGAGAATTAGACATCGTACATATCATAAAGACATGGACTTTATCTAAATGATATGCTCGCTAATCAATACTACAATAACATAAGAAATCTTATTTCTCATTAGCATTAATCTATATCTATATGTCTGAGCCCCTAGGTAGTCAAGACGTTTCCCAACCATATAAAATAGATTGTTTACAAATTTTATCCCCATAAAATTCGTAGTTGATGTGTATAAAAGTTAAACAAATAACCTAAACTACCCGCAAGTGCACACCATGTGTGTAGTACTTAAGGTGTCGATCCCATAGGGACTATGCAACATAACCTAAACTCAAACTATGGATCCAACTTGCAAACCAACTAATATTGGTTTTAAGATTGAAATACTAAAAACAAATAAACTAACGAGTTCTTAACAATGAGACAAACGTTCTAGGAATCCGGTTTCACCACAAGACCACCGAAACCAACAATCAACCTATCTAAACATGCAATCCCAATTAAGTCATGTAAGGCAGACGATCCTAATATGATATCTACCTTCTCTCAAGGCATAGACACGTGATCTAGTCAAGTGATCCCCTACTTTCGTGGCTGACACCTTGAACTAAACCCATAAGTTCTGTGGTTCATCCATTTCACCCTCAACCGCTGCTACTCTACTTTCATGGTCTAACCTCGGTTGTTCTAAACCGGATCTTCTAGGACTAAAATTCTCCTTTTGGTCCTTCTCCTAATCCATAACACATGCATCTACTTGGCCTTCGTAAACACAAGTCATTAAAGCTCTCATACAAAGACATAAACGAAAACGGGAAATTGCATTCAAAGATAAATCAAGGTGGTTTCGGGATAGCCATGAGCTAATCCCTTCTCCTAGAACAAAACAACTACTCGCTCATGTGTTCAAAAGCAAACAACACAATCGAAGTAGAAAGTATAAAGAACATAAAAACCAAACGAAACCGATGTCTTGAATTGATCTCCATTGCCCCTTGAATGTCTCCTTCGCAAGAGTCTCATTCTTCTCGGATTCTCTCTCTACTCTCTCTCTTCGATGAATTCTGAAAACTAACCCTCTCTCTGAATCTCCCTTTGACCCCTAGCTCCTCTTCTTCCTTTTCCTTCTTCTTTTCTTTCCTTTTCTCCTGGTTTTTTCTTTTTGTCCGTTCACTCCTTTTCCTTTTGTCGCAGCAACACCCATTTTACCTCTTTCGTGTGTTTTCCATTCTTGATTAAGTTGGGCAACGTTTCCATTCCTTTCTCCAGCAAAATATCTCTTATTCCTCTTCTCTAACATTGTTTTCCTTTTTGTATAAGTAACTAAGGAGTTCCTTTTCGTGTTTAGACAAATTTACTTATCTGGTATTTGCAGGTGACGGATGCGACCCGCGCGGGCTGAGTGTATGCCCCGTATGGGCGCAGTGGGCTGTTAACGATGGAAATAAGGCCTCCCCGCTCGGGCTAATGAGTACCCCACACGGGCTGATGCTCATGGTGAAGCCCGTGCGTGATGATGGCTTGCCCGACCCGTGCTCATTCTGCTGGACCAAATGCCGAACCAAAGGCCCTGCGCGGGCTAGGGAGTGTCCCGCGCGGGCTGAGCTTGTCTTGAGGACCCGTGCGTGCTGAGGACCTCCCCGACTCGTGCTGAAGCTGCTTGGGGTCAAGCCCCGCGCGAGTTAGGTGAATGCCCCGCCTGGGCAGTGTTATTCCTCGCCGATTCTCGTCCCGTTTGTTCCGTGAGGATCCTCGATGTTACTACTTTGTCTCGTGTACATCTTGTCAGTCTTTATCCTAGGTTCACCAAGGCTATCCACGAGAAAGTAAATCGAAGGCAAACTAAACAAGCCACCGTAACTCTCTCCACCAAACAAGACTTCAGACAAATGCTTAACCAAGAACAATTGAGGATACTTGTTTCTTTTTCGAGCTTCTTTCTTTTTTTTCTTTTTCTTTTCTTTTGTTTTTATGTCTTCTTTTTCTTTTCTTCCCTTTTTTAGTTTTTCTTCGTTATGCATACACACTAGGCTTCTTGGACGTCGGATTTGAAAGGATCCAGCCTCTACTTAGATCCAGATTACCGATGATGGTATACTCATGCATCTCGTTCAAGAGTACAGCGGAGTAGGCGGCGTTTTTATTGTGCCATGACCTTAGGACGTAGAAAGATGATCGCGAACTTACCACTTAGACCCGAACTATCGAAAGAGTATCAAGGTCGATTCACTCATATCGATTTTAGATCATGCTTTTAGGCATTATTTCTATTGACAGTGGAGTGTTAGTGTGCAATCTTTATTCTGTAAAACAAGCCTGATTTCATACGATCTAATGATCCTCATAAAAAAAAGCAAAGCATCGTCTATACGAAGTATGACCATCTGGATAGAGAGAATAAACGATAAACTAGCCTAGCAACCTCATCTAAACCTCCCACAAGCAACACTAGGATTCCCAAAGAATTACAACCTATTGTTTTTTCAGCCGACTAACAAGCTCTAACGCTTAGGAAAAACCTAGCTCAAACATGCAAAATCTCACGGAAAACGCCAACTTCTTAAGTATCCTAGGTTCAAGGTTCATCTCAAAACGTAACACCGGACAAGTGCCTAGGACGACTCTGACTCACGAAAGCGAAAACAACATGGAATGGCCGAGAGGAAGAACATGTACCTAATGGAAGTCTCGAGAACTATCATGTTCGATCGAGATGTTCCTAAAAGGTTTTGGTTTGATGCAGTCATGACCGCATGTCACATCGTTAATAGAATTCCAACAAAGATTCTAAAGGAAAACTCACCTTATGAGGTATTAAACTCTACAAAATATGATATTGAGTATTTTACAACTTTCGGTTATGTGTGTTTCGTTTTAAATGAAACGAAATCACCTGACAAATGTGAGCTGCTCCCCCAGACTTGAATTGAACGGCGTCCCCGACGTGAAGCTCCAATGGAGGGTAAGGGAAGTGAAGTCACGTTTTTGGTGGTACTTTTTTGTGTTTTTTTGTTTTTTTTTAATTTTTTTACGAGTCTTAAACTAAACAACTAAGAAAAATAGAAACAAACAGCTGGATTGCCTCTCAGAAAGCGCTTATTTAACGTCTTTAAGCTTTGATGTCTCACAACATGTTGTAGTGTATCGAGATGTTATGTTTCTTGAAGACAAGAGCTATTGTGATAAAATAAGCTGGGAAGAGATTAAAGGAATCTCGGAACCAAATGATATGGTTTATCCCTTAGAAACTTAGTAAATTCAATTTCAAAAACTAATAATGAAAAAGTCCTCTGCCAAGTGTACCTGAACATTGATCGGAAAGGGAAATGGAGTTTCCACTTTCGATCGGTTGAGCGGCTTGGTAGAGCTTTAATCGGTGTCCATTAAACAAATAACCTAAACTACCCGCAAGTGCACGACACGTGTGTAGTACTTCAGGTGTCGATCCCACCGAGACTACGCAATACAACCTAAACTTAAACTACGAATCAAACTTACAAACAAACTAATATTGGTTTTAAGATTGAAATACTAAAAACAAATAAACTAACGAGTTCTTAACAATGAGACAAACGTTCTAGGAATCCGGTTTCGCCAGAGAACCTCCGAAACCAACAATCAACCAATCTAATAATGCAATCCCAATTAAGTCATCTAAGGTAGACGATCCTAATATGAGATCTACCCTCTCTCAAGGAATAAACACATGATCTAGTCAAGTTATCCCCTACTTTCGTGGCTGACACCTTGAACTAAACCCATAAGTTCAGTGATTCATCCGTTTCACCCTCAACCGCTGCTACCGTACTTTCTTGGCATAACCTCGGTTGTTCTAAACCTGATCTTCTAGGACTAGAATTATCCTTTCGGTCGTTCTCCTAATCCCTAACACAATCTACTTGGTCTTCGTAAATACAAGTCATTAAAGCTCTCAGACAAAGAATAGATAAACGAAAATGCGAAATTGCATTCAAAGATAAATCAAGGTGGTTCCGGGATAGCCATGGGCTAATCCCTTCTCCTAGAACCAAACAACTACTCGGTCATGCGTTCAAAAGCAAACAACATAATCGAAGTAGAAAGTCTAAAGAACATAAAAACCAAACGAAACCGAAGTCTTGAATTGATCTCCAATGCCCCTTGAATGTCTCCTTCGAAAGAGTCTCTTTCTTCTCCGATTCTCTCTCTTTTATGGATTCTGAAAACTAACCCTCTCTCTGAATCTTCATTTGACCCCTAGCTCCTCTTCTTCCTTTTCCTTCTTCTTTTCTTTCCTTTTCTCCTGGTTTTTTCCTTTTGGCCGTTCACTCCTTTTCATTTTGTCACAACAACCACCGTTTTACCTCTTTGGTGTGTTTTCCATTCTTGATTAAGTTGGGCCACGTTTCCATTCCTTTCTCCAGAAAAATATCTCTTATTCCTCTTCTCTAACGTCGTTTTCCTTTTTGTATAAGTAACACACGAGTTCCTTTTCATGTTTAGATAAATTTACTTATCTAGTATTTGCAGGTGACGGACGCGACCCGTGTGGGCTGAGTGCGTGCCCCGCACTGGCGCGGTGTGCTGTTAACGATGGAAATAAGGCCTCCTCGCATGGGCTAATGAGTGCCCCGCGCGGGCTGATGCTCATGGTGAAGCCCATGCGTGCTGATGGATTTCCCAACCCTTGCTCATTCTGCTGGACCAAATGCCGAACCAAAGGCCCCGCGCGGGCTAGAGAGTGCCCCGTGCGGGCTGAGCTTGTCTTGAGGACCCGTGCATGCTGAGGACCTCCCCGACTCGTGCTAAAGTTGCTGGGGGTCAAGCCCCGCCTGGGAGATCGACCTCATTGATATCTTTAGTCCCAAGGCATCGCATTCAAGCTTAGTCGATTGTCCCTCGAGCTCATAAGCTGTTGTACTCCTTTTCCTTTGTCGAGGTTTTGTCCCAATTGTGTTTTTCCCGAAAAGGTTTTAATGAGATTCTCGTCCCGTTTGTTCCGTGATGATCCTCGATGTTAGTACTTTGTCTTGTGTACGTCTTTTAGCTCCAAAATTAACCTGAATTCGCATTACAACCTGTAAGGACATGAAAACACGAAAACGAGTAAAACAGATACAAAATCATACATGATCATCGTATCTATATCATAAAAATCCCTTAAATCATGCGAGAAATACATATAAAAACAAGATGATCTGTAGTGAATTAAGTGCGACTCTATATCACATAGTCACCTGGTAGTCAAGTCATCCCTATTAATATAG
Source organism: Gynandropsis gynandra (assembly GCA_036759665.1). Classification (NCBI taxonomy): domain Eukaryota; kingdom Viridiplantae; phylum Streptophyta; class Magnoliopsida; order Brassicales; family Cleomaceae; genus Gynandropsis; species Gynandropsis gynandra. Next base: position 24,257,777 of record CM071872.1, on the reverse strand, counting down.
TTGAGTTCATCCTTCAATACATGGTCGGATAACAATTAAGCTCATGTCCCCCGGATAGTCCAAGCGTCTACAAGAACTAATATTTCCCTTCCACTAGACATCTAATGGCATAGGCATATGAATCAAATCCTTGAACTACATGCCTCTTGGTAGTCAGGTCGTACCATATAAACAAGAGCCTATTCATATGTCTACGACGAAGGAAAAGCCGAATGATGACCAATTTATCATATTAGAACTCAATTAATTTTATTATTTTTTCTCAAAACTACATGACTTGCGGGTGTTGTCACATTAACGCATGTGGGCTGCATTTCCAGAAATTCTCGTATGAACGGCTTGTTGAGCATGCCCGCTCGGGCTGCAGCGCTCGCCCGCTCGGGCTAAACACATCAGCCCGCTCGGGCTAGGGTTTAAAACCCAACACAGCGCTGTTGCCCATACTGTTGCCCGCTAGGGCTCGCAGGGAGCGTCCGCTCGGGGTCGTGGGGAGTGCCCGCTCGAGCTCGCAGGGAACGCCCGCGTGCGCTCATCGACCTCTTACTCATCGCCTCCCACCCGCTCGCGTGCAGTGTACCGTCTGCGCTCATCCTCGCTCGTTCACGTCGGGGTGCTCCTCGCCGCTCGCACCATCGACCCACGATGCTCGCTGGGTTGCGTCGCCCGTCCGCGATCGCGTGGGATGCCCAAAATTTCGCTCGTGTGTATGCGCGTTGGATGCCCAGACGCTCGCGGTCGGTTCAGGGTGCCTACGCAGTGCCGCTTGTGGTTTCCCAGGGTTGCGTGCCGTCCCGTCGCAAGTCTCGACGACCCTCACTCGGCTGGCTAGGGTTTCAGGTGTCGCCTGGACTTCTGTTCGGCCGTGCGTTTTTTCCAATCGCCGCCTCGGTTTTTTGCGAATTCCAAGACGAAATTCGACCCATTTTTTCATCAAAAATTGATGTGCGTTAAACTCAAGTAATAATACCTAGACTAACGATTCCGCAAGAATACAGATCGTATAGTAACTAGGGTCAAACACAAGAAATTGATGCGGCTTCTAAGTTATTAAACTAATGGATAAGACGTATAAAATTGATGAAGATGGAATTGCGAATGAAATAAACTAAATTAATTGATGAGATAAACTTATGACTAAGCACCATGGGTATCGCGAGTTTGCACAACGATGTAACGAAGTTCTAAAAGGATAATTGGTCTTAGGTACTATCATGAGTTCAGGGAATTCAAGCTCTCCTATAGGAACTGACTGGCGTAGACTTGTCCACTATCTAGCATGCATATACCAATATATCTATTGCGCATCTTACATGCATAGACGCATTACGACCGCTATCCTAATCCCTAGATTCAATCGATTGACTTGGCGTAGATTCTAAACCGATTAAACCCTAAATCATGGGTAAGTTCCAAAGTCTAATGCCCTGGCGTAGATTTATTAGACTTCTATTATCATCAATCAAGTGGCGTACAAGTATTGAAGCATTAAGATCAGCCAATCAATCTGAAAACATGATCAAATACCGAATTCATTCATATCAAGTGGCGTACAAGCATGAAAGCATTAAGATCCACCATTCATTAAGGATAAGACTTCGTTACAACATGGCAATACTCTATAAACAATGGCAATGGATCTACTCAGACATGAATACAGCAAAGGAAACACAAGAGAATACTAAATTCGACATAGATAAAGAATGAGATGACTCCCTATTCATAAACCGATGTCTTCAATAGATCCTCCTTGCTCCCGATCCGTTCTTCCGTCTTTTCTTCCTTTTTCCTTCTGTCCTAATTTCTCTGAATGTTCTCTGATCCAACCGGGTTCGAAAAACCCTTTTTCAGATCTGATTTCCCCTTAATTTGCCCGTTACAAAACTTAGGAATTAGTTGAGAAATTCAAGGGCCCGAGCGGGCATAGCCTCTACCCGCTCGTGCAGGCCACTTGCCCGACCATGTGCTCTCCTTTTAGCCCAAGCGGGCACCATGCCCGATCGTGTGATTCTTGAGCCCGAGTCGTGCAAACCTACGGTGATTTCTTGGCATCAATTTGCGATTCTTGAGCCCGAGTCGTGCAAACCTTCGGCGATTTCTTGGCATCAATTAGCCCGAGCGGGCACTCCAGTTCCACCCGAGCGGGCACTCCATCTTGGTCGTGTTCCTTGAGTGCCCGAGTCGTGCAAAGCTACGGGGGTGATGCAACAATTAGTCTGATCGTGTACACTTCCAACGCCCGAGCGGGCATGTCTTGAAATGTTGTTTCCGCTCCTTTCGCGCGGTGTTTGAGTGTTCACTTTCAGTCCATGGCCTTGTACAAGTTGAACCTTGTCACTCAACTACGTTTTCGGGGTCAGATTGCCATAATCTCTCGTGTTTCTCCTCATTTCTTCGTTTCCTATGCAAAACATGGAATGTAGATAAAGTCTTCGAATAAACTCGATAAATGAATGATATCTAAGTAATCTACTCAAAACTAGACCTAAGAATGATATAAAAACTACAACGGATTACGTGTTATCAAACTCCCCCAGACTTAACCTTTTGCTCGTCTCGAGCAAACCTAGAGTCGAGTACTAGAAGAGCTAAACAACAATGGATACTAACACGAATACATCAAAGGATTAGCCATCAGGCAAAACAACGCGTCACATGAACGCAAGTCTAAGCGTACCAAGTTCAGACTTTTATCAACCGAAAGTCTCAAACCATGCAATCCTACCAATGACCTAAGTTAGTCCATACTCCTAAACAATGTCCAAGCGATCTCCATACCAACTCTCCTAAGCTTGAGATATCATTGAACTCACATTCTCGTTCTTATTCTTTTTTCTATTTATTCTTTTTTATGGTTCCACGCTTGGTTCCTAGGACGTCGAAGTCGAAAAGGGTGGCTTTCTACTTAGACCCAGGCTGCCTATGGCACACTCATAAGGTTTAGTAACCTTAGCAGAGTGAAGAGATGCGTCATTGAAGCTTATTTTTCTAATT
>CM071872.1:24208002-24248826 GCA_036759665.1 Gynandropsis gynandra | reverse complement strand
GAACTTGACTCTAAACAAATAAATAAACAAAAACACGAAAAAGCAAAGAAACAAACAAGACTCCTAAAAAACTAATGTCTAAATCTAAAAGTTTCCTAACTCCTAAGCGGTAATCAATTCCCCGGCAACGGCGCCAAAAACTTGATGTACGTTATATCAAGTGATAAAACCTAGACTAACGCTTCCGCAAGAATACGGATCGTGTAGTAACTAGGGTCGAACACAAGGAATTGATGCGACTTATAAGCTATTAAACTAATGGAATAGACGTGTAAGGTGACTAAGGATGGAATTTTGATTGAGCTAAACTAAACTAAATCGAAGAGATAAACTTATGGCTAAGCACCATGGGTATGACTAAGCACCATGGGTATCGAGAGTTTGCACAACGATGTAACGAAGTTCTAAAAGGATAATTGGTTTTAGGTACTATCATGAGTTCAGGGAATTCAAGCTCTCCTATAGGAACTGACTGGCGTAGACTTGTCCACTATCTAGCATGCATATACCAATATATCTATTACGCATCTTACATGCATAGACGCATTACGACCGCTATCATTAGCCCTAGATTCAATCGATTGACCTGGCATAGATTCTAAACCGAATAAACCCTAAATCATGGCTAAGTTCCAAAGTCTAATGCCCTGGCGTAGATTTATTAGACTTCTATTATCATCAATCAAGTGGCGTACAAGTATTGAAGCATTAAGATCAGCCAATAAATCTGAAAACATGATCAAATACTGAATTCATTCATATCAAGTGGCGTACAAGCATGAAAGCATTAAGATCCACCATTCATTAAGCACAAGACTTCATTACATGTTGGCAATACTCTCTAACCTATGGCAATACTAAATTCGAAATAGATAAAGAATGAGATGACTCCCTATTTATAAACCGATGTCTTCAATAGATCCTCCTTGCTCCCGATCCGTTTTTCCGTCTTTTCTTCCTTCTTCCTTCTGCCCTATTGTCTCTGAATGTTCTCTGATCCAATCTGGTTCGAAATTTTCTTTTTCAGATCTGATTTCCCCTTAGTTTGGCCGTTCCAAAACTTAGGAATTAGTTGAGAAATTCAAGGGCATGAGCGGGCATAGCCTCTACCCGCTCGTGCAGGCCACTTGCCCGACCGTGTGCTCTCCTTTTAGCCCGATCGGGCACCATGCCCGATCGTGTGATTCTTGAGCCCGAGTCGTGCAAACCTACGGTGATTTCTTGACATCAATTTGCCCGAGCGGGCACTCCAATTCCACCCGAGCGGGCACTCCATCTTGGTCGTGTTCCTTGAGTGCCCGAGTCGTGCAATGCTACGGGGGTGATTGGCAACAATTAGCCCGATCGTGTACACTTCCAATGCCCGAGCGGGCATGTCTTGAAATGTTGTTTCCGCTCCTTTCGCTCGGTGTTTGAGTGTTCACTTTCAGTCCATGGCCTTGCACAAGTTGAACCTTGTCACTCAACTACGTTTTCGGGGTCAGATTGCCATAATCTCTCGTGTTTCTCCTCATGTCTTCGTTTCCTATGCAAAACAGGAAATGTAGATAAAGTCTTCGAATAAACTCGATAAATGAATGATATCTAAGTAATCTACTCAAAACTAGACCTAAGAATGATATAAAAACTACAACGGATTACGTGTTATCAAAAATAAAAAAACTAATTTAGAACAGATGACCAGACGCTCTGATACCACTGTTGGATTGCTAATCGGGTGTGAAAGCGTGTTTTACAACCCAGTTTATTGATCTAGTCATGTTTGAGAATAGTTTCGATTGGTGTCAACGAAGAACATAATTGGAAACGATTTCGATGATACCTGTTTCGCTAAATTTTGACAATAAACAGATGTAAGACTTGATCGTACAAGCCCTTTACTCGTATCCACGCCAAGATCGGATTCTGTAATCAACTTTTGGTGCGGATTTTGTCGGGAACGAAAAACTGTTTCGTTCTTCGTTTTCTTTGAGGGTGGCTAGGGTTTTGATTTTCGTGAATGGTAAATCATTAATGAAAAACTGTTTTTGTCCATAATATATATATTATTGAAATTTTCAATAATTACGCTTTGACCTTATGACTATTTAGTATTACATAACATGCATTCAACTTTCATCAACATGTCCTTGATCATGCACGTATGAGAGAGGAAGTCACGTTTATTTTTGGACATCGTATTTTCCGCCAAACCTTGGACCGGGTCAAAACTATGACAATGTGTTTAGTAAACCATCACAACCTTGTGATAATAGGTTTTCCTTTCGGGACTCATCGACATCTCAAAAGTACGAAAAACTACCATTTGAAAACTTGCAAATAAAAAAGCAAAGGATCTTCGTCTCATAGGATTATATTTATGTTGTGATAAAAAATAATATGTAGGGCACTATTGTCAAAATAAAGAATTATATGTTCTCCATTTTCACAAGGATGAACAATCCGGTTTGGGACGTGTTGGTAGAGTTACCCTGGAAAAAGATCTTGCTTAATCAATTCTGTTGGGAGAATTGACCGAATTATATATGAATTCTGATATTGGTTTATCATCTCCATAGCTTTGAAATTCAAGGGTCAAATAGATAATCAAAATGTAGTTGTCATGGTGGATAATGGGGTTACTCGCAATTTTCATTTCCACTCATGTTACCCAAAAAGTTCATTTTCGTATGGAGGGTGTAATGAGGTATGGAATTGTTTTGGACACTATAGTTATTTTAATAACTGAGTGCATTTGCATGAATGTGACTCTCTAGTTATAAAATCTTGATTTTTTGTCGATTTATTGCTATTAGAATTGGGCTATGCTGATATCATTTTAGGCATTCAACGGCTTCATACATTAGGCAAAATTCAATTTGATTTCAAACATTTAGAAATGAAGTTTTAGAAAGGTAAAATATGTTGACTCTGCACGAGGATCCTTCGTTAGATAATTCCTTGGTATTTCTTAAAATTTTATGGTGTTCCATTGAAGAAGACCATCATGGATATGTTGTGGATCTCTGTTCTTTGAAGTTTCTTTAGATAATCTTTAGTCGATTTCTCCATCTATTACCACCATTTTGCCATAATTCAAGGATAATTTACAACACCATCTGGTCTTCCTCTGGTTTGTGGTAATGAATACTCCATTATCGCTATATGCATGCTCATATGGAAAAAGTAAAAAAAAAATGGTGCGTGACATGCTCCAGGTTGGAGTTAGACGTCCTAGTTGTAACCCTTTTATAGTCATGTTCTGTTGGTAAAGAAGAAAGATCATAACTAGAGATTATCCGATGATTATATGACTTTGAATCGTGTGTGTATTGGAGAGAAATTTCCTATTCCCATGATTAACGAATCATTTGATGAACTCATTGACAATGATTTTTTCTAAATTAGATAAGATATCACCAAATTTGTATGCAAAAATAAGGTATTTAGAAAACGACTTTCCATACTCATTATGGTCATCAGGTGTTTTCGTAATGCCTTCATGCTTACTAATGCCCATCTAACGGACAACATCTTATATCTCTTTATACTTCTTTTTTTTCTTTGACGATATTTTAGTGTAACACTTCACTGAAACACAATTAGTTTCATTTTACTTTGGTTTAGTGTCAATTAGAGAAACACGATCTTTTCGCTAACGCAAAGAAATGTTATTTTGGCCAATCTCATGTGGAGTATTTGGGTCACGTCGTATCTTATGAAGGAGTGGTCACTAAGACAAAAATTGAAGTAGTTAACAAGTGGTCTATCCCTCGTATGATCAAGGGACTTAAGGCATTTTTGGGTTTCATATATTACTATCATAGTTTTGTCAAAGGGTTTAGTTCGATTACTAAACCTAAAAAATATTTACTTAAAAAAAGTTTGTTTTGATGGTCTAAGTAGGCTGATAACGCATTTCTTACCCTTTAGGGAGCAATAGTTTTTGAATCTTATTTTGGAATTACTAAATTTTGATGAACTGTTTGTCGATGAGGTTGATGTATCCACACAAGATTAGAAGTTGTTTTAATGCAGTTTTAGTGGTCTTTGGCATATTATAACAAGTCTTTTTCATGAAACTTTTGAAATCAATTTACGATGCAAATTGATGGCTATCAATATTCTATCTTGAAATGGCAACATTATCTCATGGGCAGAAATTTTTTTGTTTGTTCAGATCAACGCAGCCTTAAAATTCTTTTACAACAACTCGAGGTGAATATATAATATAGAAAATGGCTCATGGAACTGTTGTGCTTTCGACCTCCTGGATTCCAAGATCCCTCTCACTTGACTCATGTCGTTGACTACAGAAAATCCTTTATGATCTTAAGCAAGCTCGTCAAGTGTGGAATCAATGATTCACTTCGCACGTATCCAAGATAGAGTTTTGATCGAGACGCTTAGATTCTTCCTTGTATGTACTTTGGAGTGGGGATAATGAAGCTATGTTTCTACTCTACGTCGATGATATCATTCTCACAGCCTCATCAACGAAACTTCTTCAGCAGATCAATCACATCCCTCACCGTAGAATTTGCAACGTCTGATCTGGATCGACTTCATCATTTTCTCGGTATCAAGGCCACACACGCCGCCTCTAGCCTGTTTCTTCAACAGCCTACATATGCGAAGAACATCCTATGATGAGTGGATATGTAATATTGTAACCCATGTGTATCACCTGTCGATACAAAACAAAAATTTTCTGCGGGTGATGGTGATTATGTCTCCAACTCGAGTTAATACCGAAGCATTGCTGGTGTGCTTCAAAATTTGACATTCACCCAATCGAACTTTCAGTATGTCGTGCAACAACTTTGCTTGTTTCTTATTGATCCACGAGAGTTGCATCTCAATGCCATGAAGAGGGTTTTACAGTACATCAAAGGAACTATGTCTCATGGTCTGTAGATTCGATCCTCTAGCATCAACGAGTTAACGACATACCGATACTGGCCGACTATTTTGATATTCAAAGATTTATACAAGGGTATTATGTTTTACTCGGTGACAATTTGATCTCATGGTTCTCTAAATGACAACCAATGGGCACCTCTGGAGTAAACTAGATATCTCTTCCAACTCTGTACTCTTCGAATGGATTGAACGGGGAAATGACACTCAAACATCGATAAGTCTCTTCTATAAATTGATTTTTTCAATAGATTTTCGTCTATAATTCCTTAAACATTATCTCTTATTTTATTGTTCCATAAAATGCGATAAAATCATTATTTTACGAAATAATAGAATTAATTTATAGAAGAGCTTTAGGACGAAGATCTAACGGCGTAACCAGGAAAAAGAACAACCGGATTAAATAAAAAATAGGCAGGCCTAATTCATCTGTAATTTATTTTATCAATTTATATTTTTCCAAATATTAAAACGTTTGGAATTAAAATTTTGAAAAACAACAGATTTGGACAATGCTTAATTTTCAAGATTCTTAATTAAGCAATGACATGTGGCCAAGTGTGAATTTAACTTTTTTCTCAAAATTAATAATGTATAAATAATTTAATTAAAAAATTGTGTACTTCATTTACAGGAACAATTCATTTGACTATAACAAAGTATGAATTCAATGTTTACATTTTCACCTTACACATACAAAGATGGTCTGTAAATCTCATATTTTACATGGAAATTTCCCTTTAAAATTATAAAGTAATACCACAATTTTATTAAAAAAAATTACATAAAACTATTATTTCTCGTGTAAATATCCGAGTTATGGAAATATTAGTTGATTATTATAAAATTTCTGATTTTTGTATCTGTTTAAACTTTCGGTAGAATTACATAATACATTCTTATGTTTATAATACAACGAAATAGTCAATCTATTGATACTGAATTCAATATTTGTTAGATTTTATAATTTTATAATAGAATTTTCCAGTAGCAGACAGACACTGTTGTTCCTGTGGAAAAACATTTCGTATTTTTTCTTTTGTTTTGTGATTTGTCTATTTAGATGATTCACATGCGAGAGTTATTTGTGTGTCAAAGTTCGAAACTAATCCTCGTTGCCTTTTTTGAACGACAAAAAACTTATCAGAAGAACATATCTTCTACTTATCAATCATTAATCCGACACTAATCTCAGTCTCTTGTCTCCTTTATACCCAGATTAATCGGTCTGCTTATTCAATGATTGCCCTGAAGAATTGCTTTGTTTTCTTGATCTTTGTTATCACTTGCTTCGAATTCTGTAGAATCGCTGCTCTGAAGTTGCCCCAAGAAGAAGGTGAGTTTGAAGTTCCTTTCATTTTGGGTTTTGAATTTCACTGATTTAGTTCTTAGATTTGAGTACCAATTAAATCTCTTCTCTGACCCTTCAAAACTGTTTCTTAAAGTTTGCGCCTTTTGTTCTGTGATCGTTTCTCCTCCTTCCGTGAAGTTTCCTTCTTTAGTATATTAACATCATGGGTCTTCTTCTTCTCCCTGTTCATGACAGCTTCTGTTTGTTTACCGGGAAAAGTTTCATATTTTTATTGAGATCGGAATTTGCAGTCCAGTATCTGTGTCATGACTGATTTTCTCATCATAAGCATTTTGCTTTTCCGACATTCTTGGCTTTGTCCCCTTAATCCCATTCTTCGTTTACGGGATTTTCTTTTCGGTTAACGGGAAACATCTTTGGTCAATTCTGGATCTTTTAGGGTTTTTCAGATTTAAGTAATTGAGATCGGAAATTGAAGGCCAGTATTAATGGTTTGGTTACTAAATTATGCAAGCCACTGTATACATGTCTTTGTTTAAATAATTTGATTACCTAATAGTTTGAATTCGGGTTGACCATTGAGTTCAACAATGTTCTGTCTACGGATTGACCAATTCAATTTGCATATTGATTTATGGAATCTAATTGATTATGACATCAACATGTAAAAATTTCAGTTGATCCATCAGTGTCTTATGGATTTCTTGGTTTTTGCTCGACTCAAGTAGTAGTAGCACTGATATTAGATGCTGTTTGCTTCTTCACCTTTCATTTAGTCGATGCTCTACATCAAATTGTTACCACACTCGGCTCGAAATACTGGAAGTTTGATGCTGAAGCCTGTGCGATTGAAATGGTGGGGTTAACCCAAGTTCCTCCGCAGAAAGCCGAGCATGAGATAAAATGTGAATGCAGCCCCTCAAATGACACTGACTGTCATGTGGTGAAAATGTAATATTCACTGCTTATGCTTATAAAATACCGATGATATCTTGTGAGTACATTCCAAGTTCATTCTGTTTTTGGAATGAATGAGCAATTCATGTGCAGTGGATCTTACTCCATCAGGGAGAAACTGTTTATAATTGAATACATGTTTGTCATTTTCTTATTGATGCTTCACATTTTTTCTAGTGCTCTCAAAGAGCATAATCTACCAGGAACGCTTCCTCGTGAAATCGTTAAACTTCCCAATCTCCGGGAACTGTAAGTTCTCTAGCAAAGTATCTCAACCTGGCTTGTAGACTACATAGCATAATATTTTTTGCAATTTTTAAGCATAAAAAAGGTACTAACTTCCATGGCAAAAAATTTTCATACTTTAGAGATTTGGCCTACAACTACCTTAATGGAAGCATACCACATGAATGGGGCTCCACGAAATTAACTTTGATGTAAGAATAATCTTCACCATTTTCTTTTTGTTTAGTGTTGAGTTCTCTAGTAGAGTAATTGAATGCCTTTTGCAGCTCTCTTCTTGTGAATCGTCTGTCCGGGGAAATCCCAATAGAGCTCGGAAACATCACTACATTGACATACTTGTAAGTTTCAAATATGAGAATCTTTTATGTCTTGGGACTTAGTTTAGTGTAATTGAAACTGAAAGTGTGGGAAATGAGTCCTTTAAACATATAGACAGTGAATATTGCCTTTTTTTTCGAATAGGACTCTTGAGGCAAATGATTTCTCTGGAACTATTCCTAGTGAGCTCGGGAACTTAGTCAACTTGCAGACACTGTGAGCAAATTTGATTTTCTCTCCATAATCTTAGCATCGCAATGATGTTATATTGATCTTATGTTGATTCAATTCGTGAATATTCAGGATGCTTTCCTCCAACAAATTGACAGGAAACTTGCCGGTTTCACTATCTAGACTACAGAGTCTGACTGATTTGTAAGCTTTTTGTTTCTTTTTCTAGTTAACTTTGCTACACATTTGTTCATTTGTTGCTTGATTTCACATGATGCAGTAGGATCAACGATAATCACTTCCATGGTAGAATACCTAATTTCATACAGAACTGGAAGAAGCTCACAAGACTGTAAGTTTTTTCTATTCATTTTACAAGATATGGAGGGACTTAACTTAAGTTTTTTTTTTTCGGTTATGCATATTATTAATCGTATTCTTTTTAAATGGCTGAAGAGAAATGATTGCATCTGGTCTCAGTGGTCCAATCCCATCTGTCATATCTGTTTTGAACACTCTTCAAGATTTGTGAGTAATGACGTGAAATCTTTGCCTCCTTAACTTTAGTTTATTCTTCTTCCGCTATACGTCAACATATTTTCATCGACCTATTATTTTCAGGAGGATCAGTGATATAAGTGGACCAGATCAACCATTTCCTATGTTGAGAAATATGACAGGCTTAATGAGATTGTACGTTGAAAGCTATGTTATATGCCCTCTTAAAGCTTTTCAACTTAATTAATCGTTTTTTTCTTATCGTAGGGTATTGAGAAACTGTAACATCGTTGGTCAAATTCCTCCATATATTGGGAGCATGAAAGGTTTGGATACACTGTAAGCACATTTCCTTAAGCATAAATTGAGTCTTAAACATTCAGTTGAAGTGTTTGAACACACAAATCATACAGTTCGTCTGCTCTTATTGTGTTGGGTATAGGGATTTGAGTTTTAACCAATTGGTCGGGGAAATTCCTTCATTTGTGCAGGCAGAGCATGTGAGATTTATGTAAGTAAGCATTTAGTTATATACCATGTTGATATATGTATGTATTTATGCATGCTTCTATTAAAGAACTTTCTAACCTCAACTTGGAATGTAATTAATTTGTTCTTTCTGGCAGATTTTTGACTGGAAATATGATTACGGGAGATGTTCCAGATGGGTTATTAAGGGATGGAATAACCATGTATGTGTCTTGATTTGTGTGTGATGCTTTTATCGGTTTCCATTTCAAGATCTTCTTGCTCGCCTTTTTTTACTGTACATTTCTTGTAAGGATATGTATTTATGTTATGATGTGGCGAACACTCAGAATCATAAGTTTCCCTGTTGCTGCAGTGATGTCTCGTATAACAACCTCACTTTGCCAGGCCACGAGGGTCGTTCTTGTCAGAAGAACATGTAAAAATATCCATCCGATGATTTCCGTTGCAATCTTCAAACCATTTTGGTTGGGATGATCATAGTTATTTCTCTTTTTATTCTGTACCAGGAATTTGAATCTTAACTTGTTTGGGAGCTCTTCGATGAAAAACGCGTAAGATTCTTTCTTTGGCTTATCTGTCCATCAAGATTCCAACTTTGTTTCTTAAATTTGGAAATCTGTAAACGAATTCTTCTCAAATGAACTAGAAATTTTTGCGACGAATAAAAAGTGATGTGAAAATTTTTCGTTTCTGTTTTATTTTGTACAGAAGCACTATTCTTCCATGCATCAAGGATTTCAGATGTCCTCGATGTAAGTATATTTACGTACTTTAATCTGAAGATTCTTGTTCAACTATGTCGATTGAAATTTCATTTTTCAATTCCTTCCCATTTACATATTCTGGTTTGCGTTGCAGATTCTAACTGCTTCCATGTGAACTGTGGTGGAAATGACATTAAAGTAAAGGAAGACAAAAGAAGATTCTTATACCAAGGAGACGGAGACGTTGAAGGCGGTGTTGCTAAAAACTATTTAAAGCCTGACGCTTATTGGGGATTCAGTAGCAGCGGGGACTACATGGACGATAACAATTACCAAAATACAAGATTTATCGCATTTCTTCCATCATCAAACTTGTCAGATCTGTACACAACAGCACGCATAGCTCCCGTATCCCTGACTTACTTCCACGCTTGCTTAGCAAATGGAAAGTACACTGTCAATCTCGACTTTGCCGAGATAAAATTTACCAATGATGCGACGTACAGCAGCCTAGGGAAGCGTTTCTTTGACATCTACATTCAGGTTAGGTTTGTCTCCTGAAATATCAAGTGGTTTTGAAGCTTTGAATGCATATATTATAACCATTTTAATTTCGCCAGGGGACATTAGTGCTTAAGGACTTCAATATCATGGACGAGGCGAATGGTGCTCAAGAGCCTGTAACTAAATCATTTACTGTTAACGTGACGGACCACTTTTTAGCCATTCGATTAAGTTGGGCTGGTAAAGGAACTACCAGAATTCCTGCTAGAGGGGTCTACGGCCCTCTCGTATCTGCTATTTCTGTGGTTTCAGGTAGCTTTCTTGTTTACGCATCCATGTAGACGTACGTATTAGAACTATTTTGTCTCCATGGAGATGTTTAATGGTGATATTAACTAACACGTTTTAGTGCAGATTCTAAACCATGTTCACATCCTGGAACGAGTCACGTAAGGTATATCGTTCCTGGGATTGGAGTGCCATGTCTTGTTGTCTTTATATTTGGAATTCTTTGGTGGAGAGGCAGGCTTCCAAAATTTTGTCTAGAAAGCAAAGGTGATGATCATTTTCGTGTTGCTTAGATTCTTTTTTGGGGGTCGAAAATGATAAATATGAACTTGGTTTAACTGAACCCAAAAACTAGTTGAAGAGTTCAAAATTGCTCAATCCATAGATATAAGTCCATGATTTATGTCTTAACCGATATAGAACAACACAACAATACTAGAGCATACACATCACAATCTGGATAATTGAAACTCTGGTCCATGATAAATATGGGTTTGGGTCTATCTGATACCAATAGTTATCTCAAGAATTTAAGATTGCTATGAGTCATGATTCATGTCTTATCTGATGTGGAACATAACGCAAAATTTTCTATAATCTGTCTTTACCAGATTTTTTCAGATGGTAAATAATTATATGTGCTGGTCTTGTATCCTTCTGCATCCTCTTAGTCTTTGTATGAGTATATTGTTTCTTTTTATTGCTCAGATTCCCATACACAAGGGTTATCATCTGGAACTTTCACGCTGAAGCAAATAAAGGCGGCTACCGATGACTTCGATACAAATAATAAGATCGGCGAAGGTGGTTTTGGTCCTGTCTACAAGGTCAAATACCGTTGCTACATGATTCTTGATGTCTGTCTGAAATTTATGATAAGGCAAGTCATGCTTATGTAAGATTTCAATGCAGGGTGTGTTAGCTGATGGAAGAGTTGTAGCGGTTAAGCAGCTCTCATCTAAATCGAAACAAGGAAACCGAGAATTTCTTAACGAGATAGGCATAATTTCTTGTCTTCAACACCCAAATCTCGTAACGCTTCATGGGTTCTGCGTGGAAGGGGATCAGCTATTGTTGGTGTATGAATATATGGAAAATAACAACCTAGCTCAAGCATTATTCCGTGAGTTTTGTTTTGTTCTAGCTTTTAAACTGGCCTACGAGCTATTTTTCTACAGAGTGATGAAATATTTTATAGTTTCTTCGGCGTTAGAACAAATGCGGTGCATTTTATGATGTGTAGGTCTGCAGCAGAATCAGCTTAAACTGGATTGGCCTACGAGGTTCAGTATATGTTGCGGGATAGCGAAAGGTTTGGCCTTTCTCCATGAAGAATCTCCATTGAAGATTGTACACAGAGACATCAAGGCCACAAATGTGTTACTGGACAAGGACTTAAACCCGAAAATATCTGATTTCGGATTGGCTAGGCTCGATGAAGCGGAGAAGACGCACATCAGCACAAGAGTCGCTGGGACCATGTAAGCCAAACTCTGCCCCTTTCTTATATATATATATGTACACATATTTGTGATCCGTGATTTTAAATTAGTCATAACAAATCACCTTTGCAGAGGATATATGGCCCCAGAATATGCATTGTATGGTTACTTGACCTTCAAAGCTGATGTCTACAGTTTCGGGGTCTTGGCTCTAGAAATTGTCGCTGGCAAGAGCAACAACAGATTTGTGCCAGCAGAAGATTTTGCTTGTCTCTTGGATTGGGTAAAGTTCGCTTACATAAATGAAATACTTAACAAAAACGATATAATTGTGATTTTGGTGCAAACTGGAATGAGATCTTACAAAACAATCTGAACCAAGATCTGTCTCCAATGCCATATGGAACAGATTAGAACCCTTTTGAGAAATGGACGACAAACTGTGATTTCTGTCTTGTTACTTGCAGGCTTGTCACTGCCTTGAAACCGGGCAATGGATGCAAGTAGTGGACGAGAGACTGAGATCAGAAGTAAATAGAGAAGAGGCCGAGACTGTGATTAAAGTGGCTCTCATGTGCGTAAGTGCTTCTCCAACAGACCGTCCAACAATGTCCGAGGTTGTCAGCATACTCGAATGCCGCACGCCTGTCCCTGAAACCATCCCTGAATCAAGCATGTCTCCAGGAG
Source organism: Gynandropsis gynandra (assembly GCA_036759665.1). Taxonomy (NCBI): domain Eukaryota; kingdom Viridiplantae; phylum Streptophyta; class Magnoliopsida; order Brassicales; family Cleomaceae; genus Gynandropsis; species Gynandropsis gynandra. Next base: position 24,236,305 of record CM071872.1, on the reverse strand, counting down.
CTTTAAGGTTAAAGGCGATACAAGATCTGCGAAAATATAAGGATAATAACAGCTTCAGTGTAAGCCAGACCCAGAATTCGAATAGCCTTCTTGAATCCCTCTCTTCCTCATCTGCATGTGGACATGAACTAGCAGAAATCAGACAGGGGGAGCCAAGGAGTTAAGTGGTTCAGTTTCTTGTGATTCCTGTTAATAGCTTTTTTTGTCTTTTTCAAATTTGAAAGACTATTAGGATGAAGATAAAGGATGAGAAGGAAAAGATAGAACCGAAGGAAGTAATGTTCACAAATCGCAACTGAGTGGACTGACACGCGATTCTCAGTCTGCACAAGGAAGAAAAGCAGAACCAAGTGAGTCAAAGAGCTAGATGAGCATGCTACCATGGAAATTCAAGGCCAAGACAATCAAGGAAAATGAAGAACAAGCTGCCGTGATACCAGACAAGTATATCCTTCTTTAGTGAACATTATTATATTGTGATTGCTGTGTTTTATCGTAGGTTGTGTGTGTTAAATTTTTGGTTGAGTTACTTTATAGTTCAAGAATGGTTATTTAATCATAGTTTGTGAACCCAACAACAGATTATCTTCTGTGAGGGTATTAGAGGGGATTTAGGAAGAATAGCTCATTTTTGTTGATCTACTTGGGGAAAAGTTGTAAACTTCTTCAAAGGTTTCACTATGTTCTTTCTTTGATTTGGTGAAATAGAAATTTGCAGCCCTATCACCAAATTGGTATCACAGCTTTGTCTCTTCATCAATAAATCTTTCTTATCTTTTGTTGTTTCAATGGAACTGCAAGCAAGTGAGACTCGCATGAACCAAATTCAAAACCGAAGCATATGGTTGCTCGGCTGGTTAAATAATGATTTAGAAAGCATGAGTGTAGAAATCAACTCTAAGAAAATTGATATTCAACATCAAGTGGCTAATTAGGATTGTTGGATTCTAAGATTTTGGGATAGAAACCCAATTATTGAAGATGCTAACATTTTGAAAAATAACTCAAGAAGTTGTGTGTTGTTTCACAACTTCAAATTCATCACACTTTGAGGTTTTTCTTCCAACTATTTATATTGTTCCATTGGCTGGTTGTCAGGGTGAGTTTTCGACTAAATCTGAGCACGAAAAGGGAAAATGATACTTGAGTGCGTGGATTTTACAGTGGGTGACATAAACTTCACTTTTGATGGGTTCTGGTGAATGCTAACGGTGATAGGTTTTTGGATGATTCTTCAACTCAAATGTAGAATGTTAATGTTATATTTGAGGATTGTGTTAGATCTATTTTAAAGTTTCAGGTTGTTGAGAATCACAAAGAAAAGAAATATGGCTCGGTTATTTTCAAAATTCAAACTAAAAGATAGCAGGAGTTAAACTAGAAGAGGACGGGAAGATAAGAAGCAGATGAAGTTGAAGATGAGAGAATCTGTTCCTGGATTCACGTGAAGATTAAGTGTGAAAACATACTATATAAAATGAGTTCAAACACCTAGGTTTATGTATCGAGAAAGTGCTGCAATAAATGATATTTGATCATTGAGTATTGCAAGTGTACTTGGAGAAGATACAAGTTACAAGTGTGTGAGAGAGAAACAATAAGTTGATTATTTACGGTCTAACTCAAGGGGAGTTATCTGTGAAATTCTTAAGTATATTGTAACAAAAAACAAGTGTACTTAAAAATATTGATTCGTAAATAAAACTGATATTGTTTTGGATATCTGTTTCTCTTAGCTTTTAATATTTATCAATATTGTTTTTCTATTGTTTTCAGTTGGGTATCAGAGCAGGTAATCAAAGTTTAGAGAAAATCTAATTATTGGTTTGAGATCCTATAAGACAACATGGAAGGACCAAAAGATTTATACTCTTTTGGAAAACCAATCATATTAGATGCTTCAAACTATGGATACTGGAAACTGAAAATGAGAGCCAGTATAAGAGGCACCGCCGAAGACGCATGGAGTGCAATAAAAAATGGGTGGAATCCACCAACAATAATAGATGAACATGGAATTTCAAGGGGAAACCTTCAGATCAATGGACACCGAGTCAGAAAAGGAACTCAATATTCAATGCGAAAGCTCTTATTGCTATTTTCTCATCTATAGATATTAATGAATTCAAGCAAATTCAAGGGTGTGAATCTGCAAAGGATGCATGGGATACATTGAAAACTATACACGAAGGGACTTCAAATGTTAAGAGAACTCATCTTGATATTTTGGATTATCAATTCGAAAAACTGGAAATGAGAAAATATGAAAGTGTCAAAGAATTCAACAGTAGATGAATGCAATCGCTAATGAAATAAGTGTACTTGGTCAAGCTTTTGATGACAAGATGCTGGTAAAGAAATTACTTCGATGTCTGCCTAAAAAGTTTCATGCTAAGAAAGCAGCCATGAATATGTCATTGAATACAGATATCACAAGTTTTAAAGAAATACTTGGGATTCTTGCTGCTTATAAATTGGAGCTTCAACTTGAACAAGGAAATACATCGAAAGATGAAAATAAAGGAGTTGTTCTTCAAGTAAAAGATGAATGCAAGGTTAAATAATATTGAAGAAAATGTTGTCGTGCTGACCAGAAAATTTGGAAAGTTTATGAAAAAATATTCAGGGGTTAGGCGGTAAAACAATGAAGATCAAGGAATTAAGAAAGAAAGCAAGTCTAGATCTTAATGTCATGAATGCAAGGGATTTTGACATTTTAAATCTGAATGTCCAAGTATTTCAAAGAGAGAAAGTGTTCTGAAGGGATTGAGAGAAACACAATGTTATAAGTGCCAAGGTTTTTGGTCATACCAAAAATGAATGTGCAGATTCTAGTGTGATCAAATGAAATACCCTAATCACATACAATGAATCAAGTTCTGATTTTGAAGAAGGTAATGAAGAAGACCTAACAAGCTTTGTTACCTTCATTGGAATAATTGAAGAAAATGAAGTTGAAGAAAATGAAGACAAAAGGTTGAAGAGATTGAATATGAGCAAGCTGAACATATAGCAAGTTAAAACAAATGAAAAGTTAGAAAAAAAACTTTAAGAAATTGAAAAGGAGGTAACTCTGAAAGAAGAATAAGTAATACTACTCAAAATTCAACTTGAAGAAACAAATAAGCAACTGAGAGTGCTCTCGAATGACACTGAAAAACTTGATCACTTACTTTCATAAGGAAAACAAAGAGTAAACAATCATGGATCTGGATATACTGGAATAAAGGAAATTCTCAGAACAAGTTTGTATCCGGAGGAAAATTGAAAGATCTACCCTCAACAATGTATGAAATTCAGAAAATGAGCTATCCATTCAAGAAGATTGTAAACAAAAGCAATTTTGGTTCAAACATCAGACATTATAGTCATCGATATAACTCTGGAAGAAGATTTCCAATGCAATATCATTGGAACAATTTTGTAAGATGTTATTTATGTAGAATAAAAGGACACAAACAGTTTAACTGTAACAAGAAATTTAGGTATGATTTAGGTAAGTATTCTCTAACAAAAATAAAATAGATATGGATACAAAAAAGTGACCTTTATTGCAATATAGTTTACATTTCTGCTAAAAAAGATAAATCAAACATTTGGTATTTAGAAAGTGGATGTTCTAGGCACATGACACGTACAAGAGAACTTTTGTCAAATTTTGCTGAAATCAAGAATGCTGGTAACGTTATATTTGGAGATGGAAACAAAGGCAAAATTCTTGGAAAAGAAGATGTAGATACACCTGGATAACCCCTTCTGAAAGATGTGCAATATGTTACTGGATTGACTGTTAATTTGATTATTATTAGTCAAGAATATTGGTAGCGTTATATTTGGAGATGGAAACAAAGGCAAAATTCTTGGAAAGGAGATGTAGATACACCTGGACAACCCATTCTAAAAGATGTGCAATATGTTACTGGATTGACTGTTAATTTGATTAGTATTAGTCAATTATGTGACAACAATCACAAGGTTCAGTTCAATCAAAAGGAATGCTTAGTAATGAATTCTTATGATAAATGTGTTCTTATAGGTACAAGGTCATCAAACAACTGCTACATCTGGAGTGAAGAGAAAATATGTTTCAAAACAATGGAAGATAACTTGTCTTTGTGGCATCGAAGATTGGGGCATGTAAATTATCGCTCACTAGTAAAACTTTCTAGCTCAAACATTGTAAGAGTTATGCCTAAGCTAAATCTTGATAAATCTAAAACTTGTAAACCTTGTCAATTGGGAAAACAAGTAAAAGTTCATCACAAGAAGATGTTTGTTATTAAGATTGGAAAAATACTAGAATAAATTTATATGGACTTAATGGGACCAATGAGAACAAAACGATTTGGTGGAAAAAGATATATTTTTGTTGTTCCATTACTTGTTCTTGTAATTGAAAAATACAATAGGAAGTATAGAACAAATTCAGAGTGATCATGAAAGAGAGTTTGAAAATGACGCTTTTCATAAGTTTTGTGTGAAACATGGTATTGTACATGAGTTCTCTGGTCTAAAAACACCACAACAGAATGGTGTAGTTGAAAGAAAGAATAGGACTCTTCATGAGATGGCTCGTGCTATGCTTCATGCAAAGTCTATTTCAATTTGTTTTTTGCAGAAACAATAAACACAACTTGCTATATCATAAATCGAGTCTATGTACGACCAGGTATGTCAAAAACACCATATGAACTTTGGAAAGGCAAAAGCCAAAATCTGAGTTATTTTCATATTTTTGGGTGTACTTGCTATGTTCTGAATGACAAGGAATATCTTGGAAAATTTGATGCAAAAAGTGATAAAAAAATCTTCTTATATATGGAACTAATACAGCTGCATACAGTATAATTTACGAACAAGAACAATTGTGAATCTATAAATGTTGTGTTTGATGAAGATCATCTATCTGAGAAAGTTGTGTTTCCTTTTTCTGCAGATTCATTAGAAGAGAATTCTGGGGTGCTAATTTAAGTGTACCTAATGAAGAGACATCAAACGAAAGCATGATGGAAGAAGATCATGATGGAAATGAGTGTCAAAGACATCAAAGGAAGCTGACAAATGTACATCAAAATCATTCAATTGATGATGTTATTGGTAATATTGGAGATGGTAGAAGAACACGAGGTAAATACAAAGTAATTATCATGACATGGCCAAATCTGCTTGTTTTATATCTCAGACATAACCTAAATATGTCAGTGATGCACTAAATGATGAGTCCTGGGTAAAAGCAATGCATGATGAATTAGAAAAAATGTTAGGAATAATGTTTGGATGTTAGTACCTCGTTCAGTTGATATGTTATCGGCACAAAGTGGATTTTTAAAAATAAAACCAATGAACTCGGTTAAAGCGTTAGGAACAAGGCGAGATTGGTTACACAAGGGTACACACAAGTTGAAGATAGTGATTTTTATGAGACTTTTACAACCATTGTTAAATTAGAGTCAACAAGATTATTACATGGAGTCGCATGCTCTCATGGTTTTAAGTTGTTCCAGATGGATGTTAAAAGTGCTTTTTCAAATGCGATTCTGCAAGAAGAGGTTTATGTTGAACAACCTAAAGGTTTTGAAGATCCTCATCATTCAGATCATGTTACAAGTTAGAAAGCTTTATATAGACTTAAGCAAGCACCACGTGCATGGTATGACAGACTGGAAAGTTCTCTAATCAAGAACGGCTTCAAAAGAAGGGGACTAGATAAAATCTTATTTATACATAATGCTGGTAACATTCTTCTGGTAGTACAAATTTATGTTGATGACATTGTCTTTGGATCGAAATCACATGATAAAGCGAATTGGTTTGTACAAACCATGAAAGACGAGTTTGAAATGAGTATGTTTGGTGAACTAAATTATTTTCTTGGTTTACAGGTGAAGTAACTGGATGAATGGGCTGTTTATATCTCAAAGCAAAAATGCAAAGAATCTGATCAAAATATTTGAGATGGATCAAAGCAAATAAACTAATACCTCTATGTCAACCTCTTCAAAACTAACTAATGACTCAGAGAGAGAAGATGTGGAAGTAAAACTTTACAGAAGCATGATTGGAAATTTGCTTTACCTCACTACAGGTAGACCTGATTTGTGCTTAAGTATAGAAAGTTATGCCAGATATCAAGAGAAACCTAATAAATCTCATTTGATGGATGTGAAGAGGATTATCAAATATGTGAAAGGTACAACAAATCATGGCATTGTTTATACCAAGGATACTAATTGTGAACTTGTTGGGTTTAGTGATGCAGATTGGGGAGGCAATGTAGATGATAGGAAGAGTACGTCCGGTGGTTGTTCCTTTCTCGGAAACAATCTAGTGTCTTGACATAGTAAAAAACAAAATTCTACATCTCTATCTTTTGCTGAAGCTGAATATATTGCTTTGGAAAGTTGATGTACTCAACTAATCTGGATGAACCAGATGTTGATGGATTATGGGATGAGTTCGAAAACTTTTGTTGCTTTGTGTGATAATACTAGTGCAATTGATATTTCAAAAAAATCATGTACAACACTCAAGAAGGAAACATATTGAGATTAGGCATAGCTTTTCTAGAGAAAAGATTGAACAAAAGCAAATGAGGCAGAATATATTCCTATCGAATGCCATTTAACAGACATTTTCACAAAACCATTGGATTTAAATCGATTTGTTTCTTTAACTAGGTGTTTGTGAACTCTGATTTTTTTTAAATGTGTTCTGATTGAATAAAAATGATAAGCTTGAAATTTCAATCTTAATGAGAAAGAGAAAATAAAGTATAAGGTTTGATGTTGTGTTGGTCAATGCTCAATTTTTAAATACACTTAAAAGTTATTTAAGTACACCTGCTCAATCTTGGTCTCTTTCTCATCTAATAGTTATATGTAAAAAGACTCTTGCTGATTATTTAATTTAAAAAAATGATGAAAAGAATAATTGTTATGAGTATAAGCTCGGGTCTAAGTTGTAAGATATTTAGAGTTATAACGTCCTAGTGATACAAAACAAATTTTTGCTTAAATACTCCTCTATGTTCAATTTGATACGTAAGAGTATACCTTAAAGAGTAATCAAGAAGTTTGTTATATGAACAAGAGAATATCTAAACAACTTCCTAGAAGGTGAAGACTAACAATAAAAAAACAGGTGTTCTAAAGATAATAAAAAAAAAGTGAATCAAAAAATTGAGTAAGTGTACCTAATATGGTAAGCAAACCTTATATATTATTTGCTCAATCTGCATAGATTTTTATTTTACTTAATATTTTTTGTTTGATGGATAATGTTCAATAAATAAAAGAGAAATAAACAAAGTGATTTTTTTAAACAAGTGGTCTTTCTGAAAAATGGTTTAAGTGATGTGAAAAATGGAGTTTGTTGATTTGATAGACGTGACAAGTGCATTTACCTACATTTAAAGCTTTTGTGATTTTTTTAAACTATCTTACATCTCAGTGTATCTCCTCAAACCCTTATTATTTGCTGAAGAAGAAAGTGCATGTTGTTTTTACAGTGAATCCAAAAAATTCACGAACACACAAAAAATGAAAGGAGAAGCATCAGGAAGAAAAGCAACGACTGATGAAGAAACATACATATACAAAAACAAAATAATTCGTAAAGATGATCCCAGGATAACAGGAAATCCGCCAAGGATCAATGGCAAACGATTCAAACAGACAACCAGAAAAAGGGTGGGTCCTAAGAGAGCACGAAAAAATCCGAGATGGCAGCCTACAATCTCTACTTAGTTATGGACCAAACGAAGCAAAGGACACATAAGACACAAGATCTGAACATCAAAGACAACCAGCATCTTCAAAGTCTCTAAACACACAAGGTATGCCTAAAATGACTCATTCGAAGGCTTTTTCGAAGACATTCTATTCAGCAATAGGAGTCTCTAGGTATAACACTTTGAAACAAAGAGAAATTCTAAGTGAAAGAGGCTTAAACATAGGACAGAAACACTTGTCATTATGGGAGCTATTTGTTGAAAGAAGCTTGACAAATACGGTGACAAACATTGTCCCTGTATGAAAGAAGCTATGCAAATTTGAACTCTGAAATTGATAAATCTGGGTGGGAAGCATTTGGACAAGTGTATGTTCGAGGGAGAATTATCTAGTTTAATGTTGAGATCATCGATAAGTTTCTTGGTACACCTAATGTGGAAACATCAAGGGTCAAGGAGCTGAAAATTGATCTAGGCATGGACATGGTCACACAAGAATTGACAGGAAAAGATAATGAGATGGTTGGGACAAATTTTAAACTCTAAGCTGAACTGCAAATACGCTCTTTAAACAAGATTTGCAAAACCAACTTGATACCAAATAAGAAGACGAATGGTATCCGACATGATACATCAGTCTTGTTTCTGTGTGAAAAATGGTTTTCCTTATCAATTTTGGAAAGGTTATTCTTGATCAAATCATTGGCCTTAGATTGTCAAATACAAGGAAATTCATCTTGTCATTTCTATGTTTGATCAAGAATATTCTGATTCAACAAGTCCCAGATCTTTTTGGAGAAGAGGAAAGGAGAGAAAAGATTCCTCCCTAGATAATCTTTGAAAAACGTTATGTCAACAAGATGCTAGCTACTGAAGATATTGAAAATAATGAGAATGATGTTACACAGAACATCGTCAATTTGGAAAAACGGCTAGCTGGAGTGATAACAGAGATTCAACTTATTCAGAAGAATTTAAAAGTGTTAGCAAAACTAACTCAAAGTAAATTAGAGTAACACTATGTTCATATTAATTGTGTTTAGTCTAAATTTGGAACTAACGTTTGTTTTTTTAATCTCTTATCACACAAACAAGGGGAGATGCAAGGAGTCAAACTACAAGTGCAAATAAAGTAGTGGGAAGGAGGCCGCAACAATAGAAATTTAAAATTTTAAGTGCACTTAAATGTTTGAACTTTTGTTTTTATTTGTGAACTTTGAATTTGGTGTGAACTATGTGGACTTATTTGTGAATCAGGATTCTTTATGTTTCAGTGAATTAGTAATTCCTGATAATTTGTATTTGTGTGGTAATAATTCAAAGGGGGAGATTGTTAATGTTATATTTTAGGATTGTGTTAGATCTATTTTAAAGTTTCAGGTTGTTGAGAATCTCAAGCAGAAGAAATACAACTCAGTTATTTTCAAAATTCAAATTGGAAGATAAGAGGAGTCAAACTAGAAGAGGACGAGAAGATATGAAGCAGATGAAGCTGAAGACGAGAGAATTTGTTCTTGGATTTATGTGAAAATTAGGTGTGGAAACATACTTAATAAAAGAAGTTGAAAATCTAGGTTTATGTATCGAGAGAGTGTCGCAATAAGTGATATTTGATCATTGAGTATTGCAAGTGTAGTTGAAGAGAAACAAGTTACAAGTGTGAGAGAGAGAAACAATAAGTTGATTATTTACGATCTAACTGAGAGGAAATTATTTGAGAAGGTCTTAAGTACATTTTTACCGCAAGGGTATAGGAATGTTATTAAGCTCGTGATTCGTCTACATGAGATTTCACTCGGTGATTCGAATTGGTAGACCACTACGACGATCGAAAAAGCAGCTCGGGATGGCAAAAATTTTGGATTCGCTCATCGCTTTTACTGGTGAATTTGGGTATGAACATTCGGAAGCTGAAAATAGTGGTTTGTCAATATGGAAATCACAGAGGTTCATTTTCTGGTTTAGTGGGAAACAGATCTGAGTTGCACAAAAACATAAGAGTTTTGTTTAAGAGACTAACTGATGACGAAACATACGAGAGGCGGAGAAAAAGGCTTCGTTTCCCTTGTGAAAAACAATATTTTATAGGTTATCAGTGCAAAAATAAACAATTATACATTCTTCTCTTTCATAGGGAAGATACAGAATTGAGTGTAGAGGGTCCTTTGGTTGAAGACACTGCTGAAATTATGGAAAATTCGTCACCTATTCCGATAGGTAATTTGGCAAATATCTCGATGAATTCGGTCATTGACATCTCTTCTTAACTAAAGTTGGAACTTAAATAAAAAATTGGTGCTCAAGACGTGGTTGTAATGGTGGAAAGTGGAGCCCCCATAACTTATTTTCTATTGAGATAATTCAATTTTTAAATCTTCAAACCAAATGAACAATGGGGTATGAAATATTTCTTAGTACCGAAGTAATGGTTAAGGGCAAAGGGAATCACAAGAATATTCGTCTTCAATTGTAAAATCTGGATTTTGTGGCGGACTTCTTTCATTGGAGTTGGGAGTGCATATATTTTATTCTTGGTATTTAGTGGCTCTGAACTCAAGAAAAAATCCATTCGGCTTCGAACAACTTGAAATAAAATTTCAAAGAGACGCTATATGGATCACGTTATGGTGATCCTACACTTCATAACTTATTGGTATTGCTCAAGAAATTATGACATGCGGTTTTGGAGGTGTCGAATGTGTTACTGGTGAATGATAGAGTTTTAGGGCCGATAAGATAGAAAATTCAACAAAACTTGCAAGCTCTGTTGGATTATCGACTTTCGACACCACCTTTTCTTAATAGGTTGGTAATTTCCAAAAAAAAAAATCTAATTTAATTACACTAATACTTCATGAATTCCATGATAGCCCATTGGAAGGACATGTGGAAATTTTGAAGACGTTGAAACAGATTCAAGCAATTTTCTTTTGGTACAACATGTGTGCATATATTCAAAGGTACGTCGTTAAATGTGTTACTTGCCAAACGCAAAAATATTTTGCTCTCTCAATGAAAGTCTACTACAACCTTTATCAATTCCGGTGAAGATATGAGATGATATTTCGACGAAGATTTACTATGAAGATAGTTCGTTTACAAGGGTTTTTGAAATTAATTGTGTTAGATAATGATATGATCTTTACATGCTAGTTTTGGAAGAACTTATTTTGTTTATCAGAGACTCAATTGAAATTTAGTACGCTCTCAAATGGATGGCCAAATTGAGGTCTTTAATAGGTGTGTAGAGACGTATTTGTAATGCTATGTGAATGCTCACCCTTAGAGTGGGCATAATTTCTAGTTTGGTCGGAATTCTCTTATAATATTACGTATTAGTTTACACCTAATACTACACCATTTAATATGATATATGGTCGAGATCCTCCTATGTTACTTGGGTTTGAGGAAGGTTCTATAACAAAATATGAATTGGAGATTAAGCTTAAAGAAAGACGTGTTATGATACAAGAGTTTCAAAGTAACTTGTTGAGACTTCAACAAAAAATAAAGAATATTGTGAATCATTCGAGAAGAGATGTTTCGTTTGTTGTAAGAGACATGGTTTTTCTGAAATTGTGTCCTCATAAACAAAAATCCATCGCATTTTGTCGATTTCAAAAGCTGACGGTTCATTTTTATGGTTTATTCTGTATAGTGGCTCGTGTAACGTTGCTTATCATCTTAAGTTGTCTCTGCACTCCAAGATCCATCTCGTCTTTCACGTTTCACAACTCAATTCGGTTGTTTGCAACAACTTCATTCCAACATCGATTCTGAAATAGATATAGTCTGATTAATACATAATGCAACCAGTAAAGTTATTAGACACAAGATACTTGAAGTTTGTCAAATATAAGTCACTTATACAATGGTTTTTCTTACCTTATTACGATGTTGCATTGGAAAATTCACAGGTGTTGGTGCGCAACATTCCGACATTCCACTTGAAGACAAACTACGTTTTCATGGAGGAGGTATTATACTCCATTCTGAGTAAACAAGAAACAAGTCAGTCAAAGAGCTAGATGAGCATGCTGTAATGGAAATTAAAGGCCAGGAGAAAAAATAAAATGAAGAACAAGCTGTCATGAGGATCAAGGATCAAGTTGTCGTGATACCAGACTACTATATCCTTCCTTAATGAACATTATTATATTATGATTGTTGTGTGTTTTACTACAATTTGTGTGTGTCGTTAATTTGGTAGACACTATTAGAAAATTCAATATTGCAAACGGATTTTGCGGACTGCGAGTTCCGTCCCTAAATTTAGGGACGGATTATAAACGAATTAGGGATGGATTTCATTATCCGTCCCTAATCCGTCCGGAATTTTGCGTACGGATGAACCGTCCCTAATTGTTCTGCAAATACTGACGGATTAGAAACGGATGAGTAGGGCGTCCCAGATTAGGGACGGTAGAGCATAGGCATCCGCAATTTGCGGATGGCGGCACCTTCCGTTCCAAAAATTTGCGGACGGTTCCTCCTTCCGTCCGGAATTTTGCAGACGGCTTTACACCCATTCGCAATTTTGTGGATGACGCAGCAGTCGTCCCTAATCAGGGACTTTAAAAAAACCAATTTAGCGACGGATTCAGGACGACTCTTCGGAAACTATTTTCTTAGTCCATAATCTGTTCTTAGTTCGTCTATAAATAATCTATTTAACCCCTCAACCATTGATCCGTTTTTCATAAACAACTCTCATATCTTTCACCACATATCTTTTTCTTGTTTACGATTATAATGGCATCTTCATCAAGATCGGATATTTTCGTTTCTAGACAATGGATGTATAGAAGAAGTGATCCAAAACTCAAGGTTTATCGAAGGCGTCACACAATTTATGACAATAGTGACAAATCAATAAGTTTACAAAGAAACGGCTACGTTGGTTTGTCCATGTGTCAAATGCAAGAATGATTTTTTTTATGAGAGAACTGTTTGGAAGCATCTTTATTTAAGAGGTTTTACTCCGAATTATTTCATGTGGTTATGTCATGGAGAAAATTTTGCACCACGACCTAGTAATGTTGTGGAAAACTTTAGTAGGGGCATTGTACATCATGAAGTGTTTGAGACTTCTCAAGATGTAGAAATGAACCCTTATGTGGAAATGATGCAAAATGTATTCTATGACAGAAATGAAAATATTGAAGAAGATCCGAATGAAGAAGCAAAAAGTTTTTTTTGAAATGCTAGAAAGTGCTAGGAATCCACTTTATGATGGTTGTAGAACTGGTTTATCACAGTTAATCTATGTCTGTACGTTTGATGAATTTGAAGACTGAAAATAATTTGTCTGAAAATTGTAGGGATTCGATATTACAATTAGTAAGAGATTATTTTCCAGAAGATAATAATGAAGTAGACTCCTATTATGAGACAAAGAAGATGATGAGATCTATGGGTTTATTGCCATATCAAAAGATTGATATTTATCAAGACAATTGCATAATTTTTTGGAGAGAGACATCGGATATGAGTAATTGTCGATTTTGTGGAAAATATCGGTTTTATTTAACAAAGAATTGAAAATCGATTCCATATCGTCATATGTGGTATTTACCAATTACAGACAGATTAAAAAGATTGTATCAATCTGTGGAGACCGCAAACGACATGAGATGGCATGCTGAGCATTCAAGTCGTGAAGGAGAGATGTGTCATCCCTCAGATGGTGAGGCATAGAAACACTTTAACAAGGTATATCCTGATTTTGCAGCTGAGAGTCGAAATGTCTATTTAGGCCTTTTTACCGATGGTTTTAATCCACTTGGGATGTTTGGAAAGAATTATTCATTGTGGCCAGTTATAATGGCACCTTACAACTTACCACCGGATATGTGCAAGAAAAGAGAATTTTTGTTCTTAACAATAATGATTTATGGGCCTAATCATCCGAAAAGAAGTTTGGATATATTTATTCAACCACTTATTGAAGAATTGAAAGAATTATGGAATGGAGTTCAAGCGTACGATGTCTCGAGGCGACATAATTTTATGTTACGAGGTACTCTCATGTGGACAATAAGTGATTTTCCATCTTATAGTATGTTATCTTGATGGACAATGCATGGTCGATTGACTTGTCCATATTGCATGGAAGAAACAAATGCTTTTCAGTTGAAACATGGACAAAATACGAGTTGGTTTGATTGTCATCGTCGTTTTCTTCCAGTTGATGATGCATTACGGTGCAACAAGAGAAATTTCGAAAGGAATGTAGTTGTGTGGAAATCTCCTCCTGCAGTTTTGACCGGCGAAGAGATTTATATGAACGTCTTCTTGCTTTGGAAATTCCTAGGAGTATAGATTGTGGAGGGAACAATCATCCAAGAATTGGTGGTTATGGAATTACTCATAACTGGTACAAGAAGAGCAGATTTTGGGATTTATCGTATTGGAAAAATCTGAAACTTCGACATAATCTTGATGTCATGCACATAGAAAAAGAATTTTTCGATAACATCATCAATACGGTATTGAATGTCACATGGAAGACGAAAGACAATATTAAATCACACAAGGATCTAGAAGAGTATTGCTCACGAAAGGAGTTACATATAAGTGATGACAGTAAAGCGCCAGTTCCGATATTCAGATTGTCAAATGATAAGAAATATAAATTTTTGAAATGGTTGAAAGAAGATGTGAAATTTCCCGATGACTATGTGTCTAACATTGGAAGGTGCGTGGACATTCAAGGAGGAAATTTATTAGGGATGAAAAGTCACGATTGTCATGTCAACATGCAAAGACTACTTCCGATATATTTTTCTGAATTGATGGACAAACATGCACACGAAGCTATTGGAGGTATGCGGACGGAGAGGCCTTGGCCATCCGCAATTGGGGACGGCTACCTAAAGCCGTCCGTAATTCCGGATGGGTTACGACTCCCCGTTCGCAATTTTCTTTAAATTCCAACGGCAATCCTAATTAGGCATTTTCCACCGTCGTTTCTCCCTTCGAAACTCTCTCCCTCCTCGTCGCGCCGCCCCCCGCTTGCCCCTTCTTCGCCACCAGCTGCGTCGTCGTGACACTGCCTACGTGCCGCTGCGTCTCCAGTGCTCATCTTCGCCCGCAGCCGTGTGCCGCTGCGTCTCCACGTCTTCGCCCACAGCCGCTGCCCGAAACTCTCTCCCTCCTCGTCGTGCCACCGCCCACGTCATCTCCAGTGCCGCGGGTCGTCTCCAGTACCGTGCGTCACCCGCAGCCGCCTGCAGCCGCCGATGTCTTCTCCACCAGTTGTCTCAAGTCTACACCGGTCCTCTACGGAACTAAATGTTCAATTCGAATCGTTCTCGTAATTTAGGCGAAAAAATTGGCTTAGGAATTGAAAATTTCTTAGTAATGTTGTCAAATTTAGTCCAAAATTTTAGTAGGAATTGAAAATTGCTTAGGCAAAAAATTTGCGAAGAATTTAGTTGGATTTTACTTAGGAAATTGAAAGTTGATTAGTAATCTTGTCCAAAATTTTATTAGGAATTGAAATTGGCGAAAAGGTTTGTTGGATATTGTTTAGTTATGTTGTCAAAAATTTGATTAGGAATTGGAATTTCATTCTATATTTCAGTATGTCGAGACGCGTTGGAAGAGGCGGTAAAACGAGAAACCACCCTCAGTCTGAGGAAAGTGGTAACCTGTCATCTCATTCCTGACATTCCATTTCAGGATTTTCGGAATATATGAATCCAAATTTCTTCCGGAACACTGGATCGACACAATCGGCGCAATATACTCCTTATTATCCGCAAATCCAACCACCAGTCGATCCAGTAATGCATCACGAACCTGAGATGCACAATGAACCAACTGTAGAGGAAATTTTATCAATGGATGAAGAACGACGCAAGCTTCCTCGTTTAGACCTTATTCGTGGAGACGACGTACTATGGTACATATACTTACGTTCAAATGTCAATTATAAGCATTTAATTAAATGTTAATTTATTTTAAATTTTGATTTATAGGTTTGGATTCAATCAACTTTCTCGTCACATAACAAAGACTATGAAACCTGATTATGATCGACCTTGTTACGATTGGACACACCGATCAAGAAATTAAGGAACGATGGTGGAAATCATTTGTCGTATGTTTGAACCAATTTTTAATTTTATCAATTAATTGAAATTATAGTTTAAACATAATAAGTTTTTTATTATTTCAGCAAAAATTTTATTGGAATCTCGAACTTTACGGACTAGTTACGTCCGAATTTGAACGGGTTGCGGAAGTGCATCTCAACTCTATCGTAAATGACTGTAAAAAAAGAGAGACGAAAGGAAAATCCTTTGGATAGCGGAAAATGTTTGGGATCCAATGTGCACATATTGGGATGATTCAACATTTAAGCAAAAAAAGCGAGCGAGCAAGTAAATTCTGGCGTTCTGATAGAGAAAGATACGTGATGAGCGTACATTCGGTAGGATCTCGTTCTTTTGAGGAAGTATACGAAGATTTGGTGAGCTTTACAATACTTTTTATGCATTTATGAAATTAACATTTCATTAAACTTATATATTTTTTATTTGTTTCAGGCGAAAGAGATGGGATCCGCACCGTCGTACCTAGAATTGTTGGAACGTACGCACG
The DNA here is from genome assembly GCA_036759665.1 of Gynandropsis gynandra. NCBI lineage: Eukaryota > Viridiplantae > Streptophyta > Magnoliopsida > Brassicales > Cleomaceae > Gynandropsis > Gynandropsis gynandra. The sequence goes on along the minus strand of CM071872.1, from coordinate 24,219,969 downwards.
TTAAGAAGTCTGATGGTTTGTGGGTAGATCCCAAGGCGAAACGTCTTCACGATGAAGTTGAAAATATGGCAGCGAACGAGTATTCGCAAATTCCCCTAAGAGAAGACGGAACACAAACTACCCTTAGTCAGGAAGAGTACAACGAGTTGTATCTCGAGTTAAATTAATGACATTTCAATATGATACAATTTTACTATTTATAAATGTCATTAAATCTCGATATTTCTTTTACAGCAAGTTACGCCATACAAAGGTCGTATTTTCGGACTTGGAGGAATGACCTCAAAACATTCAACTTCCTCCAAGGGTAAAGAAAAAAGTATCAGAGTACGAGTTCCATAATACGTTACCAAAAGTGTTCGAGGCGCAACAAGAATCCGAAAGACGCGTTGACCAAGCACTAAAGGTGGTTGAACGATCACAAAAGCTAGCTGAACGATCAAAAAGGCGAATGTAACAGTTCCTGCGCATGATGAAATCGCAAATGCCTAACATCGATTGAGATGCATTTCAGAACAATGATTCCGTTCATGACGATTCGGAAATTCTCAAACCGATTAGTATTACAAATTTAGTCATATTTATGCTTTTTAATTATTATTATGTACTATTTTTAATAATTTAATCTAATCAAATTTTATTTCAATTTTTTTTTATTTTTTTAAAAAATTTACGGACGGAATCAAGGTCGTCCCTAAAATTGCCGACGACCCGAGTATGTCCGCAATTTTGCGGACGACCAGCCATCCGTCCCCAAAGGTTACGGACGACCAAGCATCCGTCCGCAAATATTGCGGACGACCCACCATCCGTCCGCAATATTTGCGGACGAACCATGTCATCCGCAAATGCCGACCGGCAACCCGTCGACAATTTAACAGCATATCGGAGTCCTTTTCTGGTCTTTTTTTGTGGATCGTTTGCAGACTGAAATTCCGTCCTTAATTGCGTACCCGTTTGCGGACTAAATTTTTCGTCATTAATTGCGGATGGATTGCGGACGAATAATATTTGGTGACGCTCGTTTGCAGACTACAAGTGGGGTTCCCTAATCCGTCCCTTTAGGGACGGATTCTTCAGTTCCTAAATCGTGATTTTCTTGTATTGAGAGTTACTTTTTTGTTTAGGAATCGTTAACTAAACATTTTGTGAATCCAACAACAAATTATCATATATGAGGGTATTAGAAGGTTTTGGGGAGAATAGTTCATTTTTATCGATCTTTTTGTAGAAAAATTGTAAGGGCAAGAGTTGGACATCTTTTCAAAGGCTCCATTATGTTCTTTCTTTGCTTTGGTGAAATAAAAATTTGCATTTCTCTTATCATTGAACAAAAGAAAAGCTAGTGATGGTGGCTCTCACTGAAGCAACCTGCTAAGTGTAGGAAATCTTCATTTTAGCGCTTACCACTATATGAAGCTTTGCTAAGGAAAGCAAATTTTCTTCCACGACTTTGAACCTTGGTCTTGAAAGAACGCCAAGCCATGTGTAGTCATAGAGACTATTGAAAGGAGTCCAAGCGTCCAACCAAAACATTTCTTCCGTTTGTGACCTTGCATCTTACAAAGTCTTTAACTTCATCTTTAGCCTCATCCCGAAGTTTTATCAACTTCTAGAAATTCCAAGACATGTTTGCAGAGAGTGAGAGTAGTACCCCCACAATACCTTTTGCGTAAAAACACTAACTTGAAGCCAAGCAACCCACAAAGAGAGAGACCTATCAAATTTTTTCGAAATCAGTTTTAGATGGAACACCATTTGGGTAACTCCAATAAGAAAATAAAATTTAAAAAAATTATTATGTGTTAAATGTCTTATAAAGACATTTTGACTTCAAATCATATATATATAAAAGGGTTTTTTCCTCCTCCCTTCTCAGGCTCCCACGTCAGCCAGGGAGGAAAAAACCCCCTTTCACACTGAACTTTACAACCTGCTTCACGCCCCTTCGTTTCTTACCTCTTTGCCTCCCGTTTATTTCCACTTTCCCTCTTTCTTCCCTTCCTCAGCCTCTCCCACCACGATCTCTCCTCCGTCCAGATGGCCAAAATCATTACCCACGTCGTTAATCGCCTCAAGGATGCGGCCTCCGGCGTGCATCCAATCGAATCGGCGGTGCGAAGGGGAAGGCAGAATCTGGCTGGAATTGAGCGCTCCTCTTCCCCCAGCAAAATTAAGTTCTTCCTCTTCTCAAAAGCCCCTCGGATTCATTGTCCCTGCATCGTTCGTATCTCATGTTCGTTATGCTCACGTAAAACAGGAGGGCAGTGGAAGCGGCAAAATCGGTCGCTGCGAAGGAAATCGGAAAATTACTTGCGATTACGGCATTCGAAGCAAACATGGGGCCGGGTGCGGCGCCGCTGGGTTACCCTCTGTTCTCCTGGATCTGGCTCGCGCCGCCGTCTGACGTTCCCTTCATTCACAAGTTCATTCACCGAATGGCGATTTTAAAGAGGTTAAATATGTACTGATAAGATGACTCTGGATTTTAGATTGAAAACCGAAACTTCTGATGATGATTCTGCTGATGAAGTTTGTTGAAGAAGGCCGACGAGGGAGAAGAGAAACTGAAGAGGGAGGAGGAGCGACGGTGTGGCCGAAGTTGAGGGAGGAGGAGCGGCGGTGTGGCTGAAGGTGAGGGAGAAGGAATCAAAAGCTGATGACAACTTCGAAGCCACTTTGATCCGGCGCATAGTTCGTCCCTCTCATGGAAAGGTGAAAAGCTCGAGCTATTGTACTTTTGCGCCATCATTTTTCAATATCCAAACAAATACCCAAATCATCCTTGTTCGATCTATACTGTGACAAACTTTGGAGCTTAAGCTCAGTCACGATGGAGCCTGACTAATCTGCATCCAACACCAGCTATTTATGGTTGCCCAGCAGAGTAAGCTCGGCTTTTGATAAAGGAAATCATTATGTTCTTCTATTCTACTCTCTTTATGGTTTTTCGGCCTAATTTTTTTTTTGAAAAACATATGATAGAGGAACTATCTATTAACTGTGTGTGTTGCTTTGTGGTAACTTGTAAGAAGTAAGGATTTATTGTTTGTTCATTATAAGTTCCCTTTGTTGTATCATGGCTTTTCTATGTTGATGAGCATCACAAAAGTCAGCTTTCATTCTCTTCTTCTACTGCCTATATATATGTTATTTTTCTTCATAAAATACGAAATTGAATATTTGCATTTAAAGGTCATCTAATTTCCGTATCCTCTTTGATTTTTCCAATTAGATTCTCATTTTCCCTTATATTTTTTTTTTGTTTCCGATGTTGGCTAGCTAAGACTACTTACATCTCTTAGAATGCTCTAATGCCAGTTGGTTGTTTCGTCTTTAGGTTAATTTGATTGATTTTTCTTGGTGTTTCTATTGTTACTATTGTTCTTTTGTTTGCTTTTCGTTAGTGAGAGGCTTAAAATTTCATATTTGTTGCGAGTTCGGCTCTGGGTTTGTGTTTTTCATTTGCTCAATATATTAGGGTTTTGAAATCTGGATTACGAATTGCGGTTGCTGCACGTTTTTCGATTTTAAAGTATACTTACATCTTTGAGAATGTTCTAATGCCAGTTGGTTGTTTTGCCTTTGGATTAATTTGATTGATTTTTCTTTGTGTTTCTGTTGTTACTACATTACTTTTGTGTACTTTTCGTAAGTGGGTGGCTTAAGATTTCATATTTGTTGCGAGTTCAGCTTTGGGTTTCTTTTTTTTTTCCGATTTGCTCAATATATCAGGGTTTCGAAATCCGGAATAAGAATTGCGGTTGCTACACATTTTTCAATTTTAAAGTACGCTCTGAATCTCCGCAACTATGGAAGCAGAAGGAACCCTTGGGGCAACCTGAAACAACAGTATCTTGAAAAGGTACTGATTACTTAATCTATAATTTTGTTTTTGATAATATATATACATATATAGTCCAAAATATATATTATCAAAACAGAGTGTTTATGGAGGCACAACCAAACGATGGGCTGCTTGAGATATTCAGCTTAAAGCAAGGATGGCACGCATCATTCGTAACGGTCGAGCTCATCTCGGCTAACCACATCGCTCAGGTATGCTATATGCTAAATCTTATCATGCATGATACCCATGCATGATACCCAGTTATGCTATATGCTAAATCTCTGGTACAAAAGTGATTAGCGAGGGATTTGCAGATTTTTTGGCGCTATACACATGTTTAACAATGAATATAAATTCTCCGTTTGAATCAAAACTGAAAAGGAAGTTTAAATCGGTGTTGCAAATTCTCTGCGAATGTTGCAGTCTTGATCCTCAAGCTCGTGTTATGACATATCTATGGAGATGTATCAGTGAATTGATTATGAATCCTCAGTTCATTTCTATGATTGGATTTAATGGTGCAATTTCTGATAAAATAAATGTCACTTTCTTGGTTCTAGATGAATTCAAGCGACATAATGGAAAAAGAATCCATAGAAGGAAGAGTGAGGTTGATACAGATTTTACCAAACGGTTCTCAGAAGAGAAAGGTAAAATCTAAAGAAATGTGTGATCACTAAGACTGTATTGCTTTATTCTTTTCAAAGTACTAAAGTGTGCTGTAGAAAAAAAGTGGGATACTACCAACATTTTGTTTTGTCTTTAGGTTAATTCAATCGATTTTGTTTTGCGTTGCAATTGTTACTAAATTATTTTTGTGCGTTTTATGTTAGTGGGAGGTTTAAGATGTCGTATTTTTTTTGAGTTTTGAGGAACAGACGATGATGGATCGCCCTTAGGCACGAACGATTGGTATCTCATATCTTTCTTCGATTATTTTGATTTGTATGATTTGCTGCATGGGCTTTGATGACTCCATTTTTTGACATTAGTGTTACTGATTTCTGATGCTTGGATGGATGCGATATCTAAGTTTTATTCAAACTTCTACTTGGAAAACGGTTCACCTATATATATATATCTGTATGGTGGGGTTTGCTGTTGCAGGGCCTGAAGAACATTGTGAGAATGCACATAAAAAGATAGAGTCATGGGAGTGGAAGAAAGTACTAGTTCCCAAAAGGTTAACTTAGTGAGATTATTGTGTGTGTCTCATTCAGCCTAATGAAGAGAGTATGACAATGGCAATGGCTGGCAGTGGTTGCTATGAATCTCTACACCTATCAGGGTTTTGAAATCTGGAATAAGAATTGAGGTTGCTGCACATTTTCCAATTTTAAAGTACGCTCTGAATCTCCGCAACTATGGAAGCGGAAGGAATCCTTGGGGCAATCTGAAGCAAGAGTATCTTGAAAAGGTACTGATTATTTAATCTATAATGTTGTTTTTGATTATATATATATAGTCCAGTATATATATTATCAAAACAGAGAGGTTTTACGGCGTCCATCTTCCCATTGTGCTTATTATTTACTTATGTAGGCTTTGATACAAACAAAATCTGTTCTGATCAGCTTGATGTCTGTATATTTAATTAGCATAATTGAACTGTTGTAAACAGATCTTCGAAGTTACGAAATTTATGGAGAACCTTGAACAAGGTTACAGCAGATATGCAGGATTTAATGGTAGTTTCTCATGTTTTTGATGAATTGCAGCGCAGGAAGGCTAGAGCCAAGCTTCTGTTCTTACATTTCCATATTGGATGATGCATATGGTAGACACCAAAGAGTATTAGAAAGGTACTTCCTATCATGGAGGCATACTTATATTATGCGATTTTTTTTCCTATTTCATGGAGGTATATCTGAATTACCAATATATATTGGGCATTGTACAACTCCGACTCAAGGTTGATTTCCTTGGTGCTTCTTCCGATGAACCCTTATGTCGATATTGATGTCACAATTTTTTTGTCTAGAATAGTGATTGACGATGATGGAAGTGGGTTTTGTCTTAAATCAGAGTCCCTTTCTTGAGGAGTTCCGTCCCAGGATCCTTATGGCATGCTTGTGTTTCTCAGTTAAATCAAAGAGTGGATGATTGAGTTCGACTCTTCGATGATCTTCCTATCAATTCGAACAGATATGGTATGTCAACTTTCTGATGTATCTCACAATTTTTTTACCTTTTTTTTTCCTTCTTGTGACCAAGGTTTTCTCTGTTAAGGTATCGACTTGGGAAACCTTTAAATCAGTATATTCTATGACAGAACGCAAGAAGGATAATAAAGCTTGCATTTCCTCTGATCCTGCAATCATATAGAGATATGTGGTAGTCCATAGACAAATAATTCTGTCGTCAGAGAGAGATATGTGGTTGTGTATGGACAAAATGTACCTATTTTTATGATTACTTTTCAATTTAAAATCTTTGTATGATTTATAAACAAATTTATCTTTGTAGAGAAATAGAATTTTTCTTTTATTATACTATGTTCAGCTATCCTAATGCATAATAACGAGTCTTTTGTCTTATCATCATTCATGTCTAATGTTATACATTTTTTATCGTAATTTAAATGATATAAAAATCTTTGGATAATATACGGTAACAGTTATACTATTTTGAACCCTATAACATATCTTTTGGCAAAATAAATTCGATTGGTCTAATAAGTTGAAATTTTGTTCTGATCAATTGAATTTTGGTATGAAAAGAAAGTTCTTATTTTTTTCTCTAATGGATAAAGTTTTTTATATCAATTATATTTTTGTTTTCCTTGATAAAGTTTAATATGGTGTTAACTGTTTTTATTGTATGAATATCAATGTTTAGGAAATAAATAGACCACATATTATTCTTTTGATATATTTGGATAAATTTAATCTTTTTATGTAGAATACTTCTTGAATATGTATGCTCTTTTATTTTTCTAATAAATTCATAAGTTCAGTGATTAATACTTTTATTTTTGAATAGAGTCATTTTAGGTTGTTCCTATTGATAATGTTTTTGTCAGCTTTATGCTTTTGGTACTATAGGAATGACAACATTCATCAATATAACACTAACTCTATTTATGATTTTATTTGTGCTATTTATAATTTTATTTGTGATGTTACACAAGAATCGTTTAAGTAGATGAAATATAAGTCAATATCCAAAATGTTAACCCCTCATATAATTAGAACGATTCATTTCATAACATTTTCTTTGTATTGTTAATTATTGGGTATCATCATTATGTTGCAAAAATATTTTACTCTTTATCCCTATTTAAATGAAAACTATCTGAGTATGAAATATTACCTTTTGTATTATTACTTTTTGTGTATTGATAACACGTAATTCGTTATAGTTTTTATATCATTCTTGGGTCTAGTTTAGAGTAGATTATTTATATTTCATTCATCTATTGAGTATATTCGAAGACTTTATCCACATTTCGTGTTTTGTGTAGGAAACGAAGACTTGAAGAGAAACACGAGTGATTATGCAATCTAACCCCGAAAACGAAGTTGTGTAACAAGGTTCGACTTATGCAATGCCACGGATGGAAGCGAGCACTCAAACACCGAGCGGAAGGAGCGGAAACTACACTTCAAGACATGCCCGCTCGGGTGGATTGAGAGTGCCCGGTCGGGCTAATTAATGCCAAGCAACCCCGTAAGTCTACACGACTCGGGTGCTCAAGGGACATGCTCGGGCATAGGTGCCCGCTCGGGTGGCTTTACAATGCCCGCTCGGGCCAATTCATCCAAGAAATCACCGTGCGTTTTACCCGTTCGGGCTGAGAGTCTACACGATCGGGCATGGGTGCCCGTTCGGGCTTGAAAGAGACAACACGGTCGGGCAGAGTGGTTGCACGAGCGGGTGCATGATGTGCCCGCTCGGGTCAAGCATTCCAACAAACTTTCCTAAGATCTAGATCGGCCAAATTAAAAGAAGAATGAGATCTAAAAAGGGAGAAAGGAACCAGAACACATCAGAGGAGAAGGAGAGACACTAGGGCAAGAGGAAGAAGGAAGAAAAGACGGATCTACGGATCGGGAGCGAGGAGAATCTACCGAAGACATCGGTCTATGAATAGGGAGTTATCTCTTTCATCATCTATGTCGAAACTAGACTTCTCTTGTGTTTCCTTTTCTGTATCTATGTCTGAGTAGATTCCTTTGCCATGGGTTAGAGAGGTTTGATATGATGTAACGAAGTCGTATGCTTAATGAATGGTGATACTTAATGCTTTCATTACCTGTACGCCACTTGAATGAATGAAATTGGTATCTATCATGTTTTTAGATTTCATGGTTGATTTTAATGCTTTCTCTACCTGTACGCCACTTGATTGAATGATCATAGAAGCCTAATAAACCAACGCCAGGGCATTAGGGTTCGGAACTTAGCCATGATTTAGGGTTTAATCGGTTTAGAATCTACGCCAGGTCAATCGGTTAAATCTAGGGATTAGGATAGCGGTCATAATGCGTCTATGCATGTAAGATACGCAATGGATACATTGGTATATGCATGCTAGATAGTGGACAAGTCTACGCCAGTCAGTTCCTATAGGAGAGCTTGAATTCCCTGAATTCATGATAGTACCTAGACCAATTAACCTCTTAGAACTTCGTTACTTCATTAGGCAAACTCTCGATACCCATGGTTCTCAGCCATAAAGTTTTATCTCTTCGATCTAATTTAGTTCAGCTCAACCACGATTCCAATTTTAGTCTTCTCACGCGTCTATTCAATTAGGTTGTTATCTCATTAGTCGCATTAACTCCTTGTGTTCGACCCTAGTTACTACACGATCCGTATTCTTGCGGAAGCGTTAGTCTAGGTTTTATCACTCGATATAACGCATATCAAGTTTTTGGCGCCGTTGCCGGGGAATTGATTACGGCTTAGGAGTTAGGAAACTTTTAGATTTAGACATTAGGTTTTTAGGAGTCTTGTTTGTTTCTTGCTATTTCGTGTTTATTTTGTTTGTCTACTTGTTTAGAGTCGAGTTTTTATGACGAGATTCTTCCCTCAAAACAAAGCTCAGCTAGCCAAGAATAACATCAACACATTTGTGCAAGGGGCAGCCGAGAGCTTATATGAAGCATGGGAGCGATTCAAAGGCTACCAACGCCTTTGCCCACATCACGGTATGGATCAAAGTTACCTCATATGCAATTTCATGCAAGGTTTATCGGACAATACGAGGATCTTGATCGTAGCCGCTGCTGGAGGTTCTTTAAGCAACCTCACCTTCCCACAAGTCGAGGATCTTATAGATCGTATGGCTTACGAGGGAAACCACAACGCCGGAGAGTACAATCGCAACGCTCCAGCAAGGGTAGCCCATGTGGATAATACGCACACTATACATGCCGAGCTATCCGAAATGAGAGCTGAGATGAATGGTAAAATCAATGGGCTCTACGAATTGATGTCCGGAGTAAATCAACAGCAATATTATGAGCAGCCGGACGAACAAAGAATTCAAGCGTACGAAGGGGTGAATTATGTAGGTAACAACCAACCTTTGGGTAATACCTATACCCCCGAGTGGAGAAATCACCCCAATCTCTCGTACAAGAATTCCGACGGTGCATTCAATGCACAACGTTCATGGGGGAATTTTCAGCCGCGTTTGATGCAACGCAATCAGAATTTTCAACCAAAGACGCAACCCCAAGATCAGTATTACCAACCACGTACACCAGCCCCTCCACAACAAGAAGCTAGCCCCGATATTGCATCAATGCTAGCTCAAATCATTCAAGGGCAGAAGGAGCATTCCGATAACTTCGATTCGCTGAAGAGAGAATTTAATGAGTTAAGGACGCATGTAAAGATCTTGGACACTCAAGTTTCACAACTCGCTGCGCAAACATCGCGACCGCAAGGAGTTCTACCGGCGCGGCCGGAAGCGAATCCTCGCGAACACGTCAATGCCATATACCTTCGGAGTGGCAAAGTGGTGGATCAGCCCACTAATTTGATGCTTGAGACGGATGGAGCAACTAGTACAGCAGTGGAAAAAGGCAGCTACGTTGAAAAGCGAAATATGAAAACCGAGGAAGAGGAAGAGCCAAAGTACGTGAAACCGGAACCAAGACCGCCTCCTCTTCCATTCCCACAACGTCAACGTAAGAGACTGATGGATCAGATCATTCCCTCAACATTTGACGAAGGTGAAGAGTCAAACAAAGCAATGAAAAATGGCAGCGGCAGCAAAGAGCACAAAAATAAACCCGAGGAGGAGGGAGAGCCGAAATACGTGAAACCGGAACCTAGACCACCTCCTTTGCCATTTCCTCAACGTCAACGCAAAAAGGATGATGACGCTCAATTTGCGAAATTTGCTGAGATGTTGAAAAAGATGGACATCACGATACCATTCCATGAGGCGTTGAAGAAGATGCCTTCATACGCCAAGTTCCTCAAAGAGATACTTGCGAACAAGCGAGATGTAGAGATGGAATCCGTTATGGTAACGAATTCAATGCTGCAGCCTAATCTACCCAAAAAGATGCCAGATCCAGGTATATTCGTAATCCCTTGTAAAATTGGAGATTATGAAATAAACCATGCGCTAATTGACGTCGGAGCAAGCGTAAGCGTGCTACCATTATCATTGTATAAGAAACTGGATCTTAGGGGTAAGATGGATCTTCGACCGACGAGAATGGCGTTAACCATGGCTGATAGGAGTGTTAGGATACCTGAGGGAAGGCTGGAAGACGTGCCTTTGCAGGTAGGAAAATTTTTCGTCCCGGTTGACTTCGTTGTACTAGATATGGAGGAGGACGAGAAAATTCCAATCATCCTTGGTAGGCCGTTTCTCAATACGGCAAAGACGATCATACATTGCGCTGAGGGTAGACTCACACTTAAATTCGGGGATGAAGAAGTGGAGTTCAATCTGAACGACACACTTAAGCAGCCATGTATGGTGGATTCGGTATTCCACATCAACGTCCTAGAGGAGTTAGCCAACGAAGTCTTTGAGAAGTTCGGGAAATTAGATTCTTTTGAGATGACTCTTCCAGCAGCTAGAGAGGGGTTTTGTAAGAACCCTAATGGAGTGAAGCTTTATACAAAGCTGCTGGATGAAAAGGGTACAGAAGAAATCCCAAACCCCGAGTTAGACGAACCCCGAGCAGAATTCTGCGCGACCCGAGCAAAGCGGATCGCAACCTCAGATAAGGATGGATTCTCGGGTAATCCTCATCAAGGCAATTTCTCAACTCATAACCACATGAGTACAGATCAGTTGGGGAAGGTTTCAAGCCAAGAAAACGTTGCAAATCAGTGCACAACCCTCCGACGATCCCAGGCAGATTCCAGCACAGCACAAATGGCTTACATCGACAGTTCGTCTATTCTAGAGGTACCTAATAGCCACTGCAAGCGTCCAGCATCAAGTTGGGACATTGATAAGGCATCAAAGATGAAGGTTGAAATGAAGATTAGGGACGACATGACTGATCGGGGAAGGAATTCAATTGAACCGCGTACTACACTCTATCAACCACCTCATGTACGCAGGATGCTACGCACACAACGACGTCAAGGACGTCCATCTAATTGGTAGCACATTTTGGTCAGGCTCAAGACCTTAAACAAGCGCTTATCGGGAGGCAACCCGACTTTTGCATTTCTCATTTCATTTTCGGACTATTTCTTTTTCTTTTCACATTGACTTACTCGGTAGATAGTATTCCTTCTTTTGGGATTGTGTGAATCTTTTTCACAGGTTTTTCAACGTTGATATCATCCTTGAGGAGGAGATGCATACAATGTCCGGACTCGAACACGGGATTACAAGATACACAAGGTGCACACGTTCTAACCCTTATTCTTCCCGTTGTTTGGTATGCGAATTTCTCTTAGGTTTTGAACACCGGGACGGTGTTTCATTCAAGTCTGGGGGGGGTACTCTCATCGAGTATTGTCATATGATTAGGATTAAATGATTTGGATTAGATGTAGGTTTTTGTTTTTAGGAATAAACGGATGGATACTTAGCATGGATTTTCGAGCTTTAGTCGTTAGTGCAACTTTGTCGAATCGTGAACAATGGTCTAGGTTTGCTTAGAAGTCTTCTTGATCCCGATTAGTTA
>CM071872.1:24169836-24207294 GCA_036759665.1 Gynandropsis gynandra | reverse complement strand
GTCGGGCTGCCTCCAGCAACCCGGAGCGTCGTTTATCTCGAAAAGATGAATGAGCTGTGAAAAACTCATGTAATTTCGCGCTTCTTACGCAAAGTTATGGTATTTGATAACACGTAATCCGTTATAGTTTTTTATATCATTCCTAGGTCTAGTTTAGAGTAGATTATTTATATTTCATTCATCTATTGAGCATATTCGAAGACTTTATCCACATTTCGTGTTTTGTGTAGGAAACGAAGGATTGAAGAGAAACACGAGTGATTATGCAATCTAACCCCGAAAACGAAGTTGTGTAACAAGGTTCGACTTATGCAATGCCACGGATGGAAGCGAGCACTCAAACACCGAGCGAAAGGAGCGGAAACTACACCTCAAGCCATGCCCGCTCGGGTGACTAGGGAGTGCCCGGTCGGGCTATTTCATGCCAATCAACCCCGTAGCCTTACACGACTCGGGTGCTCAAGGGATATGCTCGGGCATAGGTGCCCGCTCGGGTTGCTTTACAATGCCCGCTCGGGCCAATTCATCCAAGAAATCACCGTGCGTTTTACCCGTTCGGGCTGAGGGTCTACACGATCGGGCATGGGTGCCCGTTCGGGCTTGAAAGAGGAACCACGGTCGGGCATAGTGGTTGCACGATCGGGTGCATGATGTGCCCGCTCGGGTCCAGCATTCCAACAAACTTTCCTAAGATCTAGATCGGCCAAATTAAAAGAATAATGAGATCTAAAAAGGGGAGAACGCGAACCAGAACAGAGGAGAGGAGAAAGGGAGACACTAGGGCAAGAGGAAGGAGGAAGAAAAGGACTGATCTACGGATCGGGAGCGAGGAGAATCTACCGAAGGCATCGGTTTATGAATAGGGAGTCATCTCTTTCTATATCTATGTCTAATTTAGACTTCTCTTGTGTTTCCTTTTCTGTATCTATGTCTGAGTAGATTCCTTTGCCATGGGTTAGAGAGGTTTGATATGATGTAACGAAGTCGTATGCTTAATGAATGGTGATACTTAATGCTTTTATTACCTGTACGCCACTTGAATGAATGAAATTGGTATTTATCGTGTTTTTAGATTTCATGGTTGTTCTTAATGCTTTCTCTACCTGTACGCCACTTGATTGAATGATCTTAGAAATCTAATAAACCAACGCCAGGGCATTAGGGTTCGGAACTTAGCCATGATTTAGGGTTTGCCGGTTTAGAATCTACGCCAGGTCAATCGGTTAAATCTAGGGATTAGGATAGCGGTCATAATGCGTCTATGCATGTAAGATACGCAATGGATACATTGGTATATGCATGCTAGATAGTGGACAAGTCTACGCCAGTCAGTTCCTATAGGAGAGCTTGAATTCCCTGAATCCATGATAGTGCCTTAGACCAATTATCCTTTTAGAACTTCGTTACTTCATTAGGCAAACTCTCGATACCCATGGTTCTCAGCCATAAAGTTTTATCTCTTCGATTTAGTTTAGTTCAGCTCAATCACAATCCCAATTTTAGTCATCTCACACGTCTAATTCAATTAGTTTAATAGCTACGAAGTCGCATCAATTCCTTGTGTTCGACCCTAGTTACTACACGATCCGTATTCTTGCGGAAGCGTTAGTCTAGGTTTTATCACTCGATATAACGCATATCATGTATCATAATTATACTTTAACAATATTTTACGAAATATAACAATATTCGAGAAGTAGTTTTCACACATGTGCTACAATCCAATTCCTTCTCAGTTTAGGTATCATTATAAACAAATTGCATTATTAGTTTTAATTACAATTTATAAACCTATTGTTCAAATTTATACATTGAAAATTTTATTTCGCGTGTTTGTAATCCCCCGTATGCATATCAAATCTACTGACGATATTCAAATTAATGAATTATATACCAATATAAGATAAATATATTTAAATTATCACAATCCGCGCGTAGTGCGAGTATCATCTAGTTGGAATTAATAGAATGGTTGGAGATATTAATTGGAGCTGATGGAGGCTAAAAGTTTGTCTCAAACTCATGGATAAAAGGGGAGAAAAGAGAACGTTAAGAACAAAGAAAAGGGTTTTCAGTAACATTCGATCGTTACCAAAGGATCATCACTGTCACTTAGACAACATTGTCACCGTCGACGTCGCCGAAAAACAAGATGATAACCTTCGTCATTTTTAAAATTTTCCAGTGATGATGAACTCGTTAGGGGAATGTTTGGTTGGTTATTCATCAAAATGATTATTCATCAGAGTGATAAGAATGTATATTTAAGGTATAAAATTGTGAGATAAGAGTCGTGTCTCATCATAAAATGTTTTTCCTTGGCAAATTTCGCTATGTACAATGTTCGGTCTACCACCTAAACCACTCGGCCCAATACAAAATAGAGAAGATGATGAAACTGACGGTTTTCTGGGTGAATAGAAAGCTTTAGAAAAACCACTCAGCAAAGCCTTTTTGTTGCTCGACCAAACGATGGGTTGCTTGGGCTTAATAAATGGTCTGAGCGTTTCTTGGGACATTCTAAGTGTCGGGACCTCTATTGCATGGGAAAACGTTGGGGTGAACCTCATGTCTTACGAAGTGTTTGAAGACCTCAACGAGTACAAAGGAGGTTGTGAAGGCTTTGAGAATACAATGAGACCACAAGGGTTGAGTTTAGGGTCATGGTTCTTGTGTGAGGATAAAGCCTTGATGACAGACACGAGGGAAGGCGAGGTAAGTATGTCGTATGAGAAATATCGGATCAGAGACGATAGTGCTACAGTGTTTTAGAATTACAACGGAAGGGGCAAGCTATGTTTGGAACTAGTGGGATATTACAAGCGTTAGAGTTAGGCGATTGGATAATCCTTGCAAACGTTGTGGCTATGCTAGAGTCCAACGAGACTATATGAGTACTTGTTATGCTGGCTAAGATCCATCCAGTGGGTCTTTCAAAAGTTATTTTTGGAGGTTGGAGGTAATATAGACTTCGTGACTTCTACGTAATTGGATCCAGTTGGACCTTGCAAGCAGCGATGATGACGAGGTACTAGTCTTTGACTATGGGTATTTGTTCAAATGCGGGTTTGGAAATTGAGTGTTATATGTTATATTATGTTTCTTATATATATATTGTGAGTGGACGATTGAATGTGCAAAGATCTTGCATGCAGCGGTTTCATTGGGTGTGATTAATCGTAGTCACACCTTTATAGACTGTCGTGGATGAAAATGAAACTTTGACTCGTATGGCAGTCTTTCAAAAGTTATTCTGGGAGGTTGGAGGTAATGTAGACTTCATGACTTCTACTTAATTTGATCCAGTGGGACCTTGCAAGCAACGATCATGACGAGGTACTAGTCTTTGACTATGGGTATTCGTTCAAGGGCGGGTTTGGCAATTGAGTGTTATATGTGTCTTATATGTATATTGTGAGTGGACAATTGAATGTGCAAAGATCATGTATGCAGTGGTTTCATTGAGTGTGTTTAATCATACTCACACCTTAATAGACTGTCGTGGATGAATATGGAACTATGACTCGTATGACAGCTAGGAAACAAATATCGATAGTTATGACGGATTCTTCTGAAAGAGCATTTACTTTTTTTATGTATATTGATTTAATGTCTCGAAAAATATATTTATGAATTTGGATTTTCTGGGTATTGGAATTTAAATTTTGATAAAGCATTATTAATATTATTTGAATTAGTGATACACAGAGGGTGATGGTGGACATTTTCAGTCTCAATGGAAGATTTCGGGATGAGAGTATTACAACTTGAACCCTGAAAAGGTTAATATGGGTGACTCGACATAATGTTGTGTTAGCGATTGATGACGTTTTATTGCATTTTTTATTGATTATAACATTACGTATGGTAATGATAGTGCTTTGGAGCAAATGAATGCAACCGATAGAATGGTAACTTTTAGCAATAGTTTAAAATTATTTATATATGAATATGCACATCCATATATATACACATATACACATATATACATACTTACAATAGATATACATGCATATATTCTACTTATAATCCAATGGTCACTGTTGATACAAAAAATGATCGAACTACCCACATAAAAACTAGAATGCGGAAAAATGTGTTGATCGAACGACCCATGATAAACCACACCAAGTGACACTGAAATCGAACGACGTGTTTGACACGTTATTGAAATCCTTGTTCTGTTAGGATTTTGTAGTATTAGGTAATATATATATATATATATATATACATGATAGTTTCTAAGGATTCTAGGAGACTTAGTGACATGTTATCTAATGACCTACCTTCTGAACTTACTATCCAATAAATTTACCTTTTTTCGAAGTCTAAATCTCTATCAAACATTTGAACCATTGATGTCTTCATCTAATTACCTGTGTGTTGAATGCATTATCATCTAATATCATCATCCCAAGATCGATTCATGTACCTTTCGATATGATCATTCGTTCTATTTAATGCATACGATCTACTGTACTCCAATAAGTCAACCGAGTTGTGGCAGTTAGGACCGAGCGGTTGGTTGTTCCACGTGTTTTCTATGAAAATCATAGCAAACTTTGTGGTTCATCGCTTGATTGAATCGAAAAAAACTTGGGTTGAACGAACCTACGGGGTAAAAAATCCTTCATTTTCTTACCCCTCGACCAAGTTGGTCACCACTGGGGTTGAGCCAATCTACGACAATGACTTTGATGCTTCGTACTGGCCGAGTGGTTAATCACTCTACCGATATGGTTCTTTGAGAATTTTTGTGCATCTCATTCTTGCACGCTCGACTGAGTTATTATGGACTTGGGTCGAGCATGAATACTTTGTTTATTTCCTCGATACTCATTTTGTGTAGAAAATTTGTCATACTTATTCACAATGTGTTCATTAGTCCTTATGGCCTATAAGATCATGAATGAACCAAAAGAGGTATAAAAAACTATAAACACTAAAATAATCCAAAGTGCATTAGAAACATAAAAATAATATGATCACTCTCCCATCGATATACGTCTTAGCCCGAGGCCTAAGGTTTAGTGGATTGTCGAGCTTTGCACCTTAAATTACACATTTTAGGAAGATCTCCATCTTGTTCGGATTCACAACATGTCTCGAAAATTCTAATTTCTTCCAAATGGTTAAGATATGGCCAATAGATTTATCCGAGAGATCGAAAAAAAAACAAATCGTCATGCATGATAAATGTGAAAATATAGATTGAAACTTCTCTAGTGAGGTTTAATGTTGATATATTCATTGTTATTTGTCAATAAGGTTTGATGTTGATAAAGGTTTGATGTTGATATTTTCATTGTTATTTGCCAATAAGTAAGTGTTTAAGTATTTTGTAATTGTAAAGCATCTTTACTTTTTGAAAATGTTAAAGAGGAAATTGAGGTATTGGCTCCAATCCTATTCTTGGATTATTTTATTTTGTGGCATTTTACTAGGAGACGTGGAGTACAAGCTACCGATCTTATTGTGTTTAAGTAGAAAGTAGGTTTCCCAATTGAAATCATGAGATCCCATTTTTAAGATAAACATTCCAAATTTAGTATCTACGAGAAAATAAATAAATTACTCTAAAACCTTTTATTTTAGAGATAATGTTCACATCAATCAAATTCAAATCAGCCAATAAATTATATCGGTATATCTATAACTACTAAAGAAAAAGTTAAGTTAAATTGTGAAACCAATTATAAACTTATCTAATAATAGAAACTTGAACTTCAGAAAAAGAATTGTGCACAAATGAAATAATTAATAAGAATATAATATCACATAATATTCGAAACAAATGGAAGTAATATGTAATGCCAACTAGTCCTTGGATCCAAGAGACGTCAACTCGCATTAAGATCGATAAATAATGAACTAAATTGCCAAGTAGTCCACATGGTTGACATTTTTCTGTAGTTTTCTTGGTTTTATTTTTACTTTATGAACATTTTAAAAAAAATCAACATGCAAAATATAATATCTTTATGAACATTTTAAAAAATTCAACATGCAAAATATAATATCGTTAACAAAAACAATGGCCTTTTATATAAGTCAAAATAGAGGGATTGACTTGCAATTTAAGCCATTTAAATTAGTAATTTACCTCTTATTATTACAAAGCATAGACAAAGTGAAGTCTCTAGCTTTAACAAGCAACAAAACCCATGTGTTCACTTAAAGCTCATTTCAGTAGCAGTTCCGAGGATTTAGCTCTACTGAGCTCATTACAGAGCTTCAACATTGCTCATGAATCACTAAGAAACAAGCCATTTTCTTTTAATATGTATATATATATATGAATGTATGTATACATAAAATTCGTCTTCAGTTCACAATTTCATGATGTCACAAAACCGCTTTGCTCGTATAATAGTATCTGTTCTTACGCTTAGCTGCTTCATTTGTGTAGCATATGCAGCTCCTGCTCTGCACCCAGATGAAGGTTTGCAGAAACGATCATGGTTTTTGCTCATATAGTCATAGAAAAACGGACGTGTTTCTGGATATGTTGTGTATGTTTTTGCAGTGGAAGCACTTAAGGATATAACTATGACACTCGGTGTCAATTATTCCAAGTCGCGTGAAGATCCTTGTGTTACAAAGACTCTCAAGATAACTGATGGGGTACTTAAAGAAGGACAGAACAGTACGATCAGATGTGATTGCCGTTTCGACAACAATAACACCTGCCGAATCACCCATTTGTAAGCTCCTCAATGTCATTATAACTTGATGTTTTCAATTCTGATCATTCATTCATTCATATAATATATATATATATATATATTCATTCTTCTCCTATATGTTTCTTCATATATATGCAGTGTCCTCAAGACATTCAGTCTTCCAGGAAGACTTCCGCCAGAGTTCATCAAGCTCCCGTATCTTGAATCGATGTGAGAGTTTTTCAGTTTTACTGTCGTAAAAGCGTCTCTCAGTGCTAAATTCTCTTTGGTTTTTTGCAGTGATCTTTGTCGTAATTACCTGTCTGGCTCTATTCCGATGGAATGGGCCTCTCTTCCAAATCTCAAATCAATGTGAGTTTCTTGTTTGTTAAGAAGGGACTATGGCAAGCTTCTGAGATATCCTGACATGTTTTTTTCTTCTTGCAGCTCACTTTGTGCGAATCGCTTATCAGGAAATATTCCCAAAGGATTGGAAAAGTTTATCAATCTCACTAATTTGTATGTTTCTCCTTCATTTTTGCTTTGTCTTTCGACCTTAAACATAATGTATCTTACATGGTTTTTCAAAACGTTGTGTAATTTCAGGGTCCTCGAAGCCAATCAATTCTCTGGAAGTATTCCTAAGGAACTGGGGAAATTGGTTAACTTGGAAGGATTGTATGCAAGAAATTCTTATTCTAATCAAATCATTGTCGAAAATAAACGAAAGAGATCATCAGTTTGGTGGTTAACTCATCAAAATGCTTCTACTTGCTCTTCTTTTGCTTATCCCCAGAATACTTTCTTCCAACCAACTAGTCGGAGGCATCCCCAAGACGCTAACGAGGCTAACAAGACTGAAGGATTTGTATACACAAACTCTCGATATGTTTTCGTATTTTTTGTTTTAAATCCCTTTCAAGATCGATGCTGACTGATTTTTACTTGTATCATTTGCAGACGTTTAAGCGATAATCGATTAAATGGATCCATTCCAGAATTTATAGGCAATTTATCGGAGCTTCAAAGATTGTAAGACAACTCTCTCTGCAGTACTACGCTTCACAATATGTTGTGTTATATAGTTCTGATAGTTCTGATATTTATAATCAGAGAACTATATGCGAGTGGCCTTAAAGGACCTGTTCCAGATTCAATTTTCCATCTACCAAATCTCCTTGATCTGTATGTAATCGTTCATCTTTCGAAGCAAGAAATATTGAAATGCATTAGCTGCTCTTTCAAGATTAACCCGTAAAATATTTCTTGATGATACGCAGGAGAATAAGTGATATCGTTGCAGGATCCCGCAGTTTTCCAGATATAAGAAGCAAGAACCTGAAATTTATGTGTGTCGCATATCCCATCCCATCTTTACAGTTCACTTGTCCACTTAGGCTGTCTGTAATATTAAAAGATTTAAATTTCAGGGTTTTGAGGAACATGAACTTATCAGGACAACTCCCATTTAGTGTTTGGGAACTGCCCCTCATGACTCTGTAAGTTCAATACGACTTCAGTACATATCATATCAGTGAAACAATCCATTCTTTTTGACAATGATTGGTCTTTTCGGTAGCGATGTATCGTTTAATAGATTGACTGGAGAAGTACCAGCAGATGCAATAGCACCAAAATACATGTATGTTCCTTCAGTTTTTCCACATAAACAATACATTTTGATTCACAAACTTAAGCTTACATTGCATACTCAAATACTCTTCTTTCAGGTATTTGACCGGAAACATGTTTTCCGGCGAGGTTGATACGGGTCCCTTCCTCACCGCAAGCACAAATATGTAAAAAACCCAAATACCTTCTTTTGTAGCCAAATCTAATCCTTCTCTGTTTCTTGATTGTTTCATGATTGTTTTGTTGCAGTGATCTTTCTTATAACAACTTCACATGGTCTGCCAACTGCGAAGAGAGGATGTACGAATCTTGGACAGTCCCATATTATCTTTAACTTGTCCAAATTTAACAATATGTTGTTAATGCAGGAACGTGAACACGTATCATAGCTCATATTCCAATAACAACCTGTAAGAACATCTTTACAATCTTACCAATGAATCTTTCGTGTATCGTTACTAAAATCCATCGTTTTATACAGCGGGAGACTTCTTCCTTGCGCAGGCATCAACTCTTGTCAAAATTGTAAGTCCAGTGAGCCGCTGATCAATGCCGAACATTCTTTCTGAAGGGCTAAAACTGTCTTGATAACTTTCATTGTGTACAGATAGTAAATCACTGCATATAAACTGTGGAGGGGCGGAAGTGACGATAAGAAGTTCTCGCGGAAACATCATGTATCAGGGTGATAACTATGGACAAACCGTCTCAGCCACGAGTTTTCATGGCGAGAATTGGGGATTCAGTAACACTGGTGACTTTATGGATGATGCAATAACTGAAGATACATATTCGCTTTCATCTGATTCTGTAGTATCAGCAAAGTACCCTGAGCTTTATCAGACAGCACGGCGTTCTCCCTTGAGTTTGGCTTACTATGCGTTCTGCATGGAAAATGGAAGCTATACTGTGAAACTCCATTTCGCCGAGATTCAGTTCACAGATCAAGAAGCATATAGCAGAGTAGCAAGACGCATGTTCAATATTTACATCCAGGTACAACATTAATCTCTCTGCTCAAGAACCACTCTTTTGCTTCTCTGGTGATTTTACGTTTGTTTTTGACAGGGGAAGTTGATTTGGGAAGATTTTAGCATTAGAGATGAGGCTAATGGAACACACAAAGAAGTGATAAAGGAAATGAACGCGACTGTGACAGATAACACCTTAGAGATAAGATTGTATTGGGCAGGGAAAGGCACAACTATTGTTCCTCGAAGAGGCAACTACGGCTCTCTTATATCTGCAATCTCAGTTTGTCCTAGTAAGTAATGAGATATTAACAATTCATAATCTCGGAGCTATAAAATTATCTACTAATAGTTTATCTAATTTCAGGTTCGGAATCCGAATGTGGAGGTAAGATGTTAATGCTTTCTCAAGTACCCTTTTCAGGTCAATAGCTCTATCTGCTGTAATTATGTCTATCTTTCAGTGTCAGAGCAAATTCTTCCATTCACAAAGCATCATAAGGCAACAAAATACAGTCTGATTCTTGGCATAACGGGATCGGTTCTTTGTCTCGTTTTCTTGCTTTTGGGTGTGTTTTGTTGGAGAAGATGTGTTAATGGGGAGAAGAAAGGAGAAAGAGGTATTGTTTGTACAGATAGAATTATTGATTTCTGGTGGTGAAATATCTCACAGTGACTCATCTTTAAAAAACAGGTTCATTTACTCTGAAGCAACTAAAAGCTGCTACAGACAACTTTGATCCTGCAAACAAGATTGGAGAAGGGGGCTTCGGATCCGTATTCAAGGTACAATATGTTATGTTTTCAAATATCATTTTGGAAACTCTTTGTCTTTGTATATATATTTATCGATTAACTGAATGTAGGGTCGGCTATCGGATGGAACATTGATTGCCGTAAAGCAGCTTTCTTCAAAATCAAGCCAAGGAAATCGAGAGTTTGTAAATGAGATTGGCATGATTGCTTGTCTGCAACATCCAAACCTTGTAAAGCTTTATGGCTGCTGCGTTGAGAAACATCATCTCTTATTGGTCTATGAGTACATGGAGAACAATTCCCTCGCCGGTGCATTATTTGGTATGGTATATATATATATATATAATCGTAATTGATATGGTACAGCAGAAGGTAACATTAAGTCTTTGTATAGGAAGAAATTGTCTGAAATTAGATTGGAGAACAAGGCACATGATATGTGTGGGAATAGCGAGAGGGCTTGCATTTCTTCACGAAGAATCAGCGGTAAAGATCATTCACCGAGACATCAAAGGGACCAATGTACTACTAGACAAGGACTTGAAAGCCAAAATCTCAGATTTCGGCTTGGCTAGGCTCCATCAAGAAGAGCAGAGTCATATTAGCACCAGAGTGGCAGGAACAATGCAAGTCATACATATGCTTTATGTGCAACATTTGGACAGTAGTACTAAATAGACTGATGCTTATTTATGTTATTGCTGCAGAGGATATATGGCTCCTGAATATGCAATGAGAGGTTATCTGACAGAAAAAGCAGATGTTTACAGCTTCGGCGTGGTGGCAATGGAGATCGTCAGCGGGAAGAGCAATGCGAATTACACGCCTGAAAGCGATTGTTTTGTTGGCCTTCTTGATTGGGTACTGAAAATACTCTGAAAACATTCACTGCCCACAAAGAAAACAAAATCAAATCAAGGGTTCTTTTCAGATTCATTTGAGTATCTCTTCTTGATTTGGATTTCAGGCATTTGTGCTGCAGAAGAAGGGAGATTTTGCAGAGATATTAGACCCCAAACTCCAAGGCAAATTCGACCTCACCGAGGCCGAAAGGATGATCAAAGTCTCACTTCTCTGCACCAACAAATCTCCGACATTAAGGCCAAGCATGTCTGAAGTCGTGAAAATGCTCGAGGGAGAGACCGCAATAGAAGAACAGAGTATCTCAGACCCTGTTATGTACGGAGATGACTTGCGGTCCAAGCCACCATCTCAGATTGGGATATCGTCGGATTTCGTCATGTCTGTTACGCCTTCATCTGCGTCTGCATGTGATTTATACCCACTTAGTCCTGAGTCAATAGTTTTAGACTGTAGCGAAGGTTCGGCTTCCTTACCATTTGTTTAGAATTCTGTGTTTTGTGTAGCTTGTTGAACACGCAAGATGCTCTTTATTTTATTCTTGTCCATTAAAAAGAGAAAACAAAACACGTTCTAGCATATCAATTTTTATTAAATTGAATGCCTTCTTGAATTTGGAAATTTTATCATCTTCATCTTTAAAATTTTACTCCCTAATTTTTTTCTTTATTTTCATATTTATTATATATATATATATATATATTCATTTTCTCTATCTTCATTTCATTTTTTTCTATAAAAATATAATTATTCTATTGTATTTCATATTTCAGGTTTTTTAAATTAATATAAGTAATTATTTGTTGATACATAAAATTTTTTATGAATAAATGTAATATCCTCTTTTTTTATATATCTTCATAATCTCCCAAAACTATCATTCTTTAGGCCAATTCACCCTGAACTATCCGACTCAGCCGATTCCCCCTCATTTTACAAAATTTAGCCGATTTCCCCCTCAACTTTGTCAATTCAGTCGATTCCCCCTCCGTTATATAAATCGTGTAATGGCGTTAACCGACCCAATTTTGACACCGAATTTGACTCAATTTGAATACCCGATTTTGACCCATATTATACCCGATTTCGACCCATATTTTAACCCAATTTCACCCAAATTTAACCCGATTTCACCTATTTTAATCTGATTTCATATAATTTGATTTCACCACAAATTTAACCCGATTTCACCTATTTTAATCTGATTTCATATAATTTTTACTCGATTTCACCAAATTTCAACCCGATTTTACCCAATTTTTACTCTATTTCACTCAAATTAACCCGATTTCACCCTATTTTGATCCAATTTTACCAAAATTTAACACGATTTCACTCAATTTTTACTCGATTTCACCAAATTTCAAACCGATTTAACTGAATTTTTAACTCTATTTCACGCGAATTAAACCCGATTTGATCCAATTCTAACCTAATTTCACCCAAATTTAACTCTATTTTACCTATTTAATCCATTTCATCCAAATTTTACTCGATTTTACCGAATTTCAAGCCGATTCAACCGCATTTTAACTCCCTTTCACTCAAATTTAACCCGATATAACCCAATTTCACCCAAATTTAACCTGATTTTACCCTATTTAAATCCGATTTCGCCCAATGTTTACTCGATTTTTATCGAATTTTAACTCTACGTCACCCAAATTTAACCTGATTTCACCCAATTTTAATCCGTGTTCACCCAATTTTAATCCTTTCACCTAATTTTTACTCGATTTCATCGAATTTCAATTCGTTGTAACCGAATTTTAACTCTATTTCAGTCAAATTTGTCTGAGAAAAACTTATGAACTCATATTCCTCGGTTTGAATAGTGCATACATGGAAAAAGAAATGAGCTAAGCTGGATGGATTTTATCATCATGGATACATTTGAGTTAAATAGAGTTAAAATTCGGTAAAATCGGGTAAAAAATGGGTGCAATCAGATTAAAATTGGGTGAAATAAAATTAAAATTAGGTGAAATCGGGTTAAATTTGGGTAAAATTGGGTTAAAATTGGGTGAAATCGGGTTAAATTTGAGTGAAATAGAGTTAAAATTTGATAAAATCTAGTAAGAATTGGGTGAAATTGGATTAAAATAGGGTAAAATCGGGTTAAATTTGGATGAAATCGAGTTAAATTTCAGTGAAATGGAGTTAAAATTCGGTTGGATCGGCTTGAAATCCGGTAAAATCGAGTAAAATTTGGATGAAATGGATTAAAATAGGTAAAATCGGGTTAAATTTGGGTGAAACTGGGTGAAAATTGGGTGTAATCGAGTTTAATTTGAGTGAAATAGAGTTAAAATTTGATAAAATCGAGTAAAAATTGGGCGAAATCGGATTAAAATAGGTAAAATCGGGTTAAATTTGGGTTAAAATTGGGTGAAATCGGGTTTGATTTGAGTGAAATAGAGTTAGAATTCATTTAGATCGAGTTAAATTTGGCTGAAATTGGGTTAAAATTGAGTGAAATCGGGTAAATTTGAGTGAAATAGAGTTAGAATTCAGTTAACTCGGGTTCAAATTTGGTGAAATCGAGTAAAAATTAGGTAAAATCGGGTTAAATTTTAGTGAAAGTTGATTAAAGTAGGGTGAAATCGGCTTAATTTGAGTGAAATAGAGTAAAAATTAGGTAAAATCAGGTTAAAATTCAGTGAAATCGAGTAAAAATATATGAAATCAGATTTAAATAGGTGAAATCGGGTTAAATTTGAGTGAAATTGGGTTAAAATTGGGTCGAAATCGGGTTAAAAAGCGGCTATAACGTGAGTCAAAATCGGGTATTCGAATTGGATCAAATCCAGGTCAAAATTGGGTCGGTTAACGCCATCATACGGTTTATATAACGGAGGGGGTAATCGGCTAAATAGATAAAGTTGAGGGAAAAATCAGCTGAATTTTATAAGATGAGGGGGAAATCGACTGAATCGGATAATTCAAGGAGAATTGGCGTAAAATAGGATAGTTGGGGATGCTGGAGGCTTTTTTCCCTTTTATTTACTTTTTTAAACTCTATATATCTAAAAATATTTTGTCGTTAATGTTAGAAACATTTTCGAAAAATATTTATTTTTCGAAATATCTATTTTTATCTGAAAAAATATCTATATCCAAACCAAAACTTTGAATATTTAAAATATCAAATATTTTAAAGTTTAGATTCTTTCTCTTTTGATTAAATAGTTTTAAAGTTTTTAGTTGCTATTTGATGTAGAACATAAAAATACATCAGAATTGTGTTGGGTATAGGAGGTTTCTTGTATTAGTAGCTATTTTATTTTAGATTGTATTTATATTATTAAGATGTGTTTTTAGTTAAATATATTTTTATTTTGTTATGGTAGTTTAAAATGGAATCTAGTACGTTTAAAAGAATTCAAAGATTATAATTAGAATATATATTTAAATCTCTACTATAAAAATTAATATGAAGATTTTGCAATTTTGTTTTATATAGATACAAATTTTTGTGTTGTATAATTTTTGAATTTTAATTATATTTTTTATTTTAAATTCGAATGTGTATATTTGATTAATATAAAGATTTGTATCTAATTTAAATTTTCTGATATCTATTTATTAATATAAATAATAATATTTTTAAATATAAAAAATATAAAAATTTGGTTATTTGTCCATTTTAAATTTTTCTGTAAAATTTCAATTTTGAAATATTGGAAATGTGATGTTTCTATTAAAAGTTTCTATTAAATATCTTCTTGTTAAATTTTCTTTTTTTTCTTTCTTTAATAATTAATGATCTCGAATTGTTTAATTATTGATCTTGAGTTTATTGTTTATTATAAATACACATGATTCATAGTATTTTATCATCGATCATAAAAATAATCACTTTCTTTCTTTTGATATGGTAACGGAGCAAATTTTTCAGCTGAATTAATCGACATATATTTTTTTCGTGTTCATCTAGTGTATCTTCTCTTTTTTCTTATCTTCCCTGTTTTTCTCTTTCATCAAAGTTAACTCAGCTTCCATGTTCAACTTCTCTCGTTCTTTGCAGGTACAAAATTTTGTGTTGGTTCTTTTTTTCCAACAAATTCTCCTTCTCTGATTCTTCTTCTTCGTCGGTACAAAAATCAGCAAATCGCGAGTGCTTTTCTTCTTCCTCTTTGTTTCTTCTCTTTCAGCTGACTTAGTCATTTTTTCTTTCTTTTTCCTTGTTTTTCTCTCGGCGAATTCTTCTTCTTTCCGGCAAATTCTTCTGTTTTTCGGTGAATTCTTATTCTTCGTTGTTCGGCGAATTCCATCGAATTCTTCTTCTTCGTTTGCACCTTGTGTATCATGTGAAATAATTCTTCGTCGCTTCTTCTCTTTCTTCTCTTCTCTTTTTCGTCGTTTATTTCTTCTCTTCTCTTTCTTCTATTCTCTTCTTCACCATTTCTTTCTTCTCTTCTTTGCCGCTTCTTCTTCGTTCGGCAATTACAATTTCTTCCCTGTTTCTTCTTCTTCTTCGTCGTTTCTTTTTCTTCCTCCTTGTTTCTTCTTCATGATTTCAATTTCAATTCCTTTTGTTCTTCTTTATTTCTTCTTCCTGGACCGATTTCAGATTGTCTTCAACCTTCGTTCTCGGTATCTGGACTTCCTTCTATCATCGACATCGATTAGTCGGTGGGAGTTTCAGTTCTCGACCTCCATCAGTTACTGGTCTTCAACGGTTACTGGTATTCGATGGCGGAGATTTTGCAATTTGTTCTCTGTTATCAGTGTTCAGCTCTCGGTGTTTGGCGGCTATTTCTAGCTTTCGGTCTTCGACATTTTCTGTTCGGTAGTTTTTGTTTTGCATCTTTTATTGTCGGCTGATTCACTTTTGATAACTGTGGATAGGTTTTGATTCGGTGATTTCTATTCACCATGGCGACGAATCAAGAATGTACAACACCATCTTCCAACATCCATACAGAAATCTATTATATATTCATAACAATGAACAAAAACTATATACTTTTGGTATCAGAAAAGCTTACTGGCAAATTAAACTACATCACCTAGAAATTATAAATGAAGATGGTTTGAAATGGATGAAATTAACTTGATTTTGTCTCTGGTAAAATCTCCAAACCTTCTTTTGATAATCTTGAGCATGATATATGGAATAGATGCAATGATATTGTTTGTTCTTGGATTATCAACTTAGTTTGCAAAGATATTACAGACATCATAGTCCATATGCGTCGTGTCCTTCGTTCGGGTGTGCCACTCGTCATCCGTCTTGCTAGATCAGCTAGCTCTCCCATGCTTTTCTCTTGCCCGATCATGTCGCTGTTCAAGATCAGCGTCTTGTCAAACTTGTCATTCTGAACGGTTGGGCGTATTTTGGTGGGTTTGGCCGAAAATGTTGCACGATTGGGATTTAGCCTATGCTTGGTCGTGCTATGCTTGCTGGTTTGTGCTGGCCGTTCGTGTGCATCCTTTCCTTATGTTTCTTTCGAAGATCTCGAAAGTTATCCGTGCCCGTGGTCATCATCTTGATCCGTACCTCTAGTCGTGGGATCTAGCAATAGGTCACTCGTGAAATCAACGGATCAAATGGACTCTAACCTAGGTACTTTCTTCAGATGCTTATTTAACCCAAACTCCACTATTGCTTCCCCTATCTTCATCGTAAATTTCCCCTCTTTCGCATTGATCACGATGCCAGCGGTATTGAGGAATGGTCTCCCCAAGATAATAGGTATTCTTTCATCTTCTTTCATGTCCAAAACCACAAAATCAACGGGAACATAGTAGTCGCCTACCTTAAATGGTACGTCCTCCACAATACCGATTGGAAGTTTCGATGATCGATCAGCCATTTGTAACACCAACTTTGTGGATTTAATCTCTGTAAAATCAAGTTTCTCGTACAACGACAGCGGCATGATGCTGACACTAGCCCCTAAGTCGCATAGGGCATTGTGGATGGTCACGTTTCTGAGCTTGCAAGGAATGACGAAGGGACATGTATCGGGTAGTTTCTGTGGCATCCCATGTTGAATAACGGCGTATGTTGCATCGGTAACCGTCACTGTCTCCTCCTCTTGAACTTTACGCTTTTTGCTGAGGATTTCCTTGAGGAACTTAGCGTATGACGGAGTTTGCATGATAGCTTCGTGGAAGGGCATAGAGATCTCCAACTTCTTCATCCTCGCTGCAAACTTTTCAAATTGTGATTTTTCAGCTCGTTTCCTTTGGCGTGAGGGAAATGGAAGTGGAGGGCGTCTTGGTGGCGGTGCCACATACAGTTCTTCTTCATCCTCAACTTGTACTTCCTTGTGATGCTCTTGGTCGCTAGGCTTCTTCGTTGAACTCTTTGAGCATTCTGCTCTTTCTAAATTCTGGGGTGTGATGTTCGCAAGTTCTGTCCCGCTTCTCAACATGACGGCGTTGCAATGCTCATGGGGATTCGGCTCAGGCTTTCTCGGTAAAACTCCTTGTCGGTTAGGAGCATTTTCTTTAATTTGTGCTACCTGGGTGTCTAGGATTTTTAAGTGCTTCTGCATTTCCGCAATTTGCCTCATTGCTTACTCTTGATCTCGTCTTACAATATTCAGCTCAGAAGTTATATCTTTTTGTCCATGTAGAATCTGAGTGAGCATAGACGGACCACGTTGTTCCCCTCTTCTTGTTGCGGAATAGGCGCTGGTACTCCTCTCGACTGAAACCCTTGATAGCCTTGCATTCTAGGCTGAAAATTCTGGTGTTGTGGCTGGTTTTGAAATGGTTTTGGCTGGTAATTTCCTTGCAATGGATTCAAAACATTATCGGCGTTCTTGTAGGACAGATTCAGATGATTTTTCCAGCCCGGATTGTAGGTGTTGGAATATGGATTGTTGGCAACGTAGTTCACATCTGTAACATCCTTGAATCCAAGACGACTTTCACGTGTCCTTATGGGACATTCACTTACCGTCGTATGCCTTTTGGCCTCTGCAACGCTCTGGTTACTTTCCAGTGAATCCGTGAGAATTGGGAGACGCTTGGTGCATGTTTACCATTTGTAACTTTAACTCGGCAAGCTCAGCTTGCAATGCAAGCACCTCGCTGTCCACTCCCTTGGCTAGACTGCAGCGATTGAATTCTCCCGACATAATGTTTCTTCCCTCGGCCATCTTCTCAATCTTGGCCTCAATAACAATGAACGGGAGGTCATGTAGAGATCCTCCACAAGCAGCGTTCAACCAATCTCGAACTTCATCACGAAGACCCTCAATGAAAGTAGCAATGAGGTATCTTTTATCCATCCCGTGGTGTGGGCATTCGCGTTGATATCCTTTAAATCGCAGCCACACCTCTAGAAGTCTCTCTTTATCCTCTTGTTCAAACGAATTAATCTTGTTCTCCCGTAGCTGCATTTTGTGGGGGTGAGAAAAATCGCATCATGAAGCGTTCTTCGAGCTGGCTCCACGTATGAGTAGAATCTGGGGGTAACGTGTAGAGCCATTCGAGTGCATGCTCCCTAACTGAGAACGAGAAGGCAAGTAACATAATTGCTTCATCGTTGATTTCGGGGTAAGCTTTCATGTTCGAACACAACATCTTGAACTGAGTGAGATGCTGGTTTGGATCTTCCGTTGATCATCCCCTAAATGGTGATTGACTCAACATCTGAATGAAGGCCGCCTGTAACTCAAATCTATTCCGATCTATCTCGGGCCTTCGAATGCAGGAGAGAAGTTGCATGTGTTTAGGCGCTGTATACGCCCCGTAGGTTTCCGGTGCTTCCTCCTGTGCCATCTCTTCTTCACTAGACAAATCTATTTCTCGCTCACTTGTTGTTTCCTCAATATTCTTTCGATCACTACGCCTCGCTTTTTGCTGTTTCTTTAAGGCTCGCGTAGTCTTGTCAATATCAGGATCGAAGAGAAGTTCTTTGCCCCCCGAACTCCTAGACATCTACCGAATAGTCTGCACGTGCGGAACTTCTAGATGCATGACGAACGATGGGGAATTCAACCTCTAATGTCGGATGGGGACTCGACCTCTATAAAAGAAAATGACTCTTCCAAGCCTAAATCCTCTATCTAGGAAATCAATGTCGCTCATATCCCTATGCAACGCGGAACTTCTAGATGCATTAAGAACAATGGGAATTCTACCTCGATTATTACCGTTCCTAAATAGATTAATCGATCGGTCTCATTAATCTAATTCATTCAAAGGTTAATTCATGAGACTCAAGCCTGACTCTCCCAAACCTAGACGAATCTCTAATCTCCATCAAACGTGTCTAATCTCAGTAGAATAGATCTAGTCTTATCCAAACTTGAAATCAACAACGTATGAAGGCATTACGCACAAATCTATAACCTATTGAACCATTCAATTGAACATAACCGAAAATCAAGCATTAATAACTCAAACAATCCATTACAATGGCATCCCTAACCCATGACAACAGATCTACTAAGAATACATAGAGAAGCAAACAAAAACGAAGTAAGTGTTCGACTCCCCTATCATCCCGAGCGTTGGCTTCGGATGAATCCTTCGGATGCCCAAAGTCTTCAATCCGTGTTCTCTCCTCTTTCTTGTGTGTCTCTAGGTGTCCTCTTTTGTCTGTGCTTCGTCCCCTTGCCCTAGATGGCTTGTTTTTCCTTTAATTGCCCGTTCAAACCTTCAAAGAAGGTTGTTCCGGATTAGGCGGCCCACTCGGGCACAACCTCCACCCGCTCGTGCAGACTTGAGCCCACTCGTGCACCATACTTAGCCCGGTCGGGCTCCCTTGCCCGCCCGTGTCAACTACCAACCCTAGTCGGGCTAACTCTCGGAGAATTTCTGGTTCAAATTGCAGCCCGATCGGGTGCAATACTCAGCCCGAGCGGGCACACATGCCCAACCATGTTGTCTTTGTACCCGAGTCGTGCTTGCTCTTGGGGATTTTTGGCTGTAATTTTGAAACCTCAGCCCGAGCGGGCTCACTCCATGCCCGAGCGTGTACACATTCATTTGCTATTTCCGCTCCTTTCGCTCGATGCTCGAGTGATCCGTTTGCTTCTATGGCCGTGCACATACCGTCTCTGCTCACTTTGTCACGTTTTCGGGGTTGATTTGCCGTAATCTTTCGTGTTTGCTTCAAGTCTCGTTTCCTACGCAAAACACGAAATAGTAGATAAAAGCCTCGAATAAACCCAAATAATCAGTAAAGTCCAAGAAATCTAATCAAAACTAAAGCTAAGAATGATGTAAATACTACGACGGATAACATGTTATCAAAAGTTATGGTATTTCAAAGCCTGTCATACAATTCATTGTTTTATTCGTCTAATCACATGAAAACAAAAACAAAAAGCGGAAAAGGGGTGCAACACGAAAGACAAACGCAAATAGCAAATAGGAATCAAAAGGAATATCCAAGAGACAAACGCAACGCAAGCGGCATATTGAAAAGAAATGACATTCGTATCCTAACAAACTCGAAAAGGGCATCTTCCGGCTCTAAAAATCCATCGTATCAACCTAAATAAAGCATTTATCTCGAAAAGAGGAATAAAATGTGAAAAAAATCATGTAATTCGACGCTTCCTACGCAAAGCTATGGTATTTCAAAGCCCGTCGTACAATTCATTGTTTTGGTCTTCTAATCACGTGAAAACAAACACAAAAAGCGGAAAAGGGGTGCAACACAAGAGACAAACGCAAATAGGAAATAGGAAGAAAAAGGAATATCTGAGAGACAAACGCAATGCAAGCGGCGTATTGACAAGAAATGACATTTGTATCCTAACAAACTCGAAAAGGGAATCGGCGTATTGACAAGAAATGACATTTGTATCCTAACAAACTCGAAAAGGGAATCTTCCGGCTCTAAAAATCCATCGTATCGACCTAAATAAAGCATTTTGAGCTTGAAAACGGGGACGGGCTGCCTTCAGCTACCCACAGCATCGTTTATCTCGAATAGAGGAATAAAATGTGAAAAAATCATGTAATTGGGAGCTTCGTACGCAAAGTTATGGTATTTCAAAGCTCGTCGTACAATTCATTGTTTTAGTCGTCTAATCACATGAAAACAAAAACAAAAAGCG
Source organism: Gynandropsis gynandra (assembly GCA_036759665.1). NCBI lineage: Eukaryota > Viridiplantae > Streptophyta > Magnoliopsida > Brassicales > Cleomaceae > Gynandropsis > Gynandropsis gynandra. The sequence continues at coordinate 24,186,378 of CM071872.1, read as the reverse complement.
GAAAAGGGGTGCAACACGAGAGACAAACGCAAATAGGAAATAGGAAGCAAAATGAATATCCAAGAGACAAACGCAACACAAGCGGCATATTGAAAAGAAATGACATTCGTATCCTAACAAACTCGAAAAGGGCATCTTTCAGCTCTAAAAATCCATCGTATTGACCTAAATAAAGCATTTTGAGCTCGAAAACGGGTCGGGCTGTCTTCATCAACCCGCAACATCGTTTATCTCAAAAAGATGAATAAAATGAGAAAAAAATCATGTAATTCGGAGCTTCGTACACAAAGCTATGGTATTTCAAAGCCCATCGTACAATTCATTGTTTTAGTCGTCTAATCACGTGAAAACAAAAACAAAAAGCGGAAAAGGGGTGCAATACGAGATACAAATGCAAATAGGAAATAGGAAGCAAAAGGAATATCCGAGAGACAAACGCAATGCAAGCGGCGTATTGACAAGAAATGACATTCCTACCGTAACAAACTCGAAAAGGGCATCTCCCGGCTCTAAAAATCCAACGTATCAACCTAAATAAAGCATTTTGAGTTTGAAAGCGGGCTCGGGCTGCCTTTAGAAACCCGCAGCATCGTTTATCTCGAAAAGAGGAATAAAATGTGAAAAAAGTTATGTAATTCCGAGCTTCGTACGCAAAGTTATGGTATTTCAAAGCCCGACATACAATTCATTGTTTTAGTCGTCTAATCACGTGAAAACAAAAACAAAAAGCGGAAAAGGGGTGCAACATGAGAGACAAACGCAAATAGGAAATAAGAAGCAAAAGGAATATCCGAGAGACAAACGCAACACAAGCGGCGTATTGACAAGAAATGACATTCGTATCCTAACAAATTGGAAAAGGTCTCTCGGCTCTAAAAATCCAACTTATCGACGTAAATAGAGCATTTTGAGTTCGAAAAAGGGGTCGGGCTGCCTTCAGAAACCCGCAGCATCGTTTATCTCGAAAAGAGGAATAGAATGTGAAAAAAGTTATGTAATTCGGAACTTCGTACGCAATGTTATGGTATTTCAAAGCCCATCGTACAATTCATTGTTTGAGTCGTCTAATCACGTGAAAACAAAAACAAAAAGCGAAAAAGGGGTGTAACACGAGAGACAAACGCAAATAGGAAATAGGAAGCAAAAGGAATATCCAAGAGACAAACGCAATGCAAACGGCGTATTGACAAGAAATGATATTTGTATTCTAACAAACTCGAAAAGGGCATTTCCCGGCTCTAAAAATCCAAAGTATCGACCTAAATAAAGAATTTTGAGCTTGAAAACAAGGGTCGGGCTGCCTTCCACAACCTGCAACATCGTTTATATCGAAAAGAGGAATAAAATCTGAAAAAATAATGCAATTCGGAGCTTCGTAAAGTTATGGTTCTGAAAAAATAATGCAATTCGGAGCTTCGTACGCAAAGTTATGGTATTTCAAAGCCCGTCATACAATTCATTGTTTTAGTCGTCTAATCACGTGAAAACAAAAACAAAAAGCGAAAAAGGGGTGCAACACGAGAGACAAATGCAAATAGGAAATTGGAAGCAAAAGCAATATCCGAGAGACAAACGCAACGCAAGCGGCCTATTGGCAATAAATGACATTAGTATCCTATCAAACTCGAAAAGGGCATCTCCCGGCTCTAAAAATGAAACGTATCAACCTAAATTAAGCATTTTGAGCTCGAAAACGGGGTTGGGCTGCCTTCAGCATCCCGCAGCATGGTTTATCTCGAAAAGAGGAATAAAATGTGAAAAAATCATGTAATTTGAAGCTTCGTACGCAAAGTTATGGCATTTCAAAACCCGTCATACAATTCATTGTTTTAGTCGTCTAATCACGTGAAAACAAAAACAAAAAGCGGAAAAGGGGTAACACGAGAGACAAACGCAAATAGGAAATAGGAAACAAGAGGAATATCCAAGAGACAAATGCAACGCAACCGGCGTATCGACAAGAAATGACATTCGTATACTAACAAACTCGAAATGGGCCTCTCTCGACTTTAAAAATCCATCGTATCGACCTAAATAAAGAATTTTGAGCTTGAAAACGGTGTTGGGCGGCCTTCAGCAACCCGCGGCATGGTTTATCTCGAGAAGAGGAATAAATGATCATCTCGTTTTCATACGTATTTCTTGCACGATTTAGGAGACGTTTTTGATACATATGTGATGTTTTACGTATGATTCCGTATCCGTTTTACTTGCTTTCGTTCTTTTCATGTTCTTACAGGTTTTTACACGTATTTGGACCATTTTGGAGCTAAAGGAACATGCACGGAGCTAAGGAGCAACTTTGGGGATCATCACGGGACAAACGGGACGAGATTGAGCATGGAAAAGCCTCACCCGGTCGGGCACAACCCTTGCACGATCGGGCAAAACCTACGGCCAATTGTGTGGATCATTTAGCACGACTCGGGCAAGCATTCACGACCATTTTGCCTTGTGCCCGAGCGGGCACACATGCCATGCCCGATCGGGCCTCATTCCAGCAGCACAATCTGCACGAGTTGCCCTAGCCGCACCCGAGCGGGCACACTCACTACCCGAGCGGGTCGTGGCCCGTAACTGCTCAAAACTTAAGTTAAATTGACTTAAGACATAAGGGAACTCGTGGGGCATTTTAGGCAACAATTGGACCGACTTAGGAGGCTTAAAAGGAGGCAAAAAGACGCCGTTACAGCAAGCATACAGAGGAGAAGAATTCAGCGAAGTTAGAGCAGATTCTTGCGAGGAGATAAGCGAGGAGCATTGGAGATCAAGCACCACCACTTCGGTTTTGTTTGGTTTTTATGTTCCTTAGACTCTCTACTATGTTTATGTTTCTTTACAGACGCATGAGCGAGTAGTTTGTTTGTTCTAGGAGAAGGGATTAGCCCTTGGCTATCCCGAGACCGCTTTTGATCTATTTTGAATGCATCTTCCCGTTTTAGTTCATCTATTCTTTATCTGAGTGCTTTAATTTACTTGTGTTTGCACTGATCACGTCGATACATGTGTTAGGGGTTAGGAGAAGGACCGAAAGGAGAATTCTAGTCTTGGAAGATCAGGTTTAGAACAACCGAGGTTAGGCCACGAAAGTAGGGTAGCAACGGTTGAGGGTGAACGGGCGAATCACAGAGTTTATGGGTTTAGTTCATGGTGTCAGCCACGAAAGTAGGGGGCAGCTTGTCTAGATCACGTGTCTATGCCTTGAGAGAGGGTAGATATCATGTTAGGATCGTCCGCCTTAGATAGCTTTAACTGGGATTGCATGATAGATAGGTTGATTGTTGGTTTCGGTAGTCTTGTGGTGAAACCGGTTTCCTAGGACGCTTGTTTTATCGTTAGAACCCAAGTAGTTTAGTTATTTTCAGTATTTCATTCCTTATTCACCTTCTTTCGTTAGCAAGTTTGATTCGTAGTTCGGGTTTAGGTAGCGTTGCATAGTCTCTGTGGGATCGACACCTAAAATACTACACACGTGCCGTGCACTTTCGGGTAGATTAGGTTATATTTAACTCTGATACGCATCAAGTTTTTGGCGCCGTTGCCGGGGACTATTGTCAACGCGTCTTAGATTCGAACCTAGAGTCCTTCTTGCTTTGTTCTTTTTTTTTGTTTTTATTTTTGTTTTTCTTTCGTTCCTTCTACGTAAATTGTTCTTTGTTTGTCCTTTGCAGAACTTTTAGGTCGACAAGAGATGGATAATCAGAACGGCAATGGACAGATGCAATTACGGGCTCCTCCACCACGTCGTCTAAGGGATTACGTGGTGCCGAACATGAACAACGTGCAAACGGCCATAAGGTAGTGTTGATTCCTTTCAGTATTTCATTCCTTATTCACCTTCTTTCGTTAGCAAGTTTGATTCGTAGTTCGGGTTTAGGTAGTGTTGCGTAGTCTCTGTGGGATCGACACCTAAAATACTACACACGTGCCGTGCACTTGCGGGTAGATTAGGTTATATTTAACTCTGATACGCATCAATAAAATGTTAAAAAAATCATGTAGTTCAGAGCTTCATATGCAAAGTATTGGTATTTCAAAGCCCGTCGTACAATTCATTGTTTCAGTCGTCTAATCACGTGAAAACAAAAACAAAAAGCGGAAAAGGGGTGCAACACGAGAGACAAATGCAAATAAGAAATAGGAAGCAAAATGAATATCCGAGAGACAAACGCATTGCAAGCGACGTATTGACAAGAAATGACATTCGTATCCTAACAAACTCGAAAAGGGCATCAACCGGCTCTAAAAATCAAACGTATCGAAGTAAATAAAGCATTTTGAGTTTGTTTTAGTGGGTTTGGCTGCCTTCAGCAACCCGTGGCATGGTTTATCTCGAAAAGAGGAATAAAATTTGAAAAAAAATAATGTAATGCGTAGCTTCGCACGCAAAGTATTGGTATTTCAAAGCCAGTCGGACAATTCATTGTTTCAGTCATCTAATCACGTGAAAACAAAAACAAAAAGCGGAAAAGGGGTGAATCACGAGCGACAAACACAAATAGGAAATAGGAAGCAAAAGGAATATCCAATAGACAAACGCAACACAAGCGGCGTATTGACAAGAAATGCCATTCGTATCCTAACAATTTCGAAAAGGACATCTTCTTGGTCTAAAAATCAAACGTATCGACCTAAATAAAGCACTTTGAGCTCGAAAACGGGGTCGGGCTGCGTTTAGCAACCCGCGGTATGGTTTATCTCGAAAAGATGAATAAAATGTGAAAAAATAATGTAATTCGAAGCTTCGGACACAAAGTTATGGTATTTCAAAGCCCGTCGTACAATTCATTGTTTTAGTCGTCTTATCACGTGAAAACAAAAACAAAAAGCGGAAAAGGGATGCAACACGAGAGACAAATGCAAATAGGAAATAGGAAGCAAAAGGAATATCCGAGCGAAAAACGCAACGCAAGCGGCGTATTGACAAGAAATGACATTCGTATCCTAACAAACTCGAAAAGGGCAACTTTCGGCTCTAAAAATCAAATGTATCGACCTAAATAAAGCATTTTGAGCTCCAAAATAGGGTCGGGCTGCCTTCAGCAACCCGCAACATCGTTTATCTCGAAAAGAGGAATAAAATGTGAAAAAATTCGCAATTCGGAGCTTCGTACGCAAAGTTATGGTATTTCAAAGCCCGTCGTACAATTCATTGTTTTAGTCGTTGATAACAAGTAATCCGTCGTAGTATTTACATGTTTCATAGGTTTAGATTAGATTAGATTTCTTGGACTTTACCAATTATTTGAGTTTATTCGAGGCTTTTATCTACTATTTTGTGTTTTGTGTAGGAAATGAAGACATGAAGGAAAACACGAATGTTTACGGCAATTCCACCCCGAAAACATGTTTGAATGACAAGATACCTCATGTGCACGGCCATGGAAGCAAACGGAACACGCAAACCTCGAGCGAAAGGAGCAGAAACAGCAATGGCATGTGTGCCCGCTCGGGCTGTGGATGTGAACCCGATCGGGCTGCAAATTGGAGCAGAAAAACGCCGAGAACCAGCCCGACTCGGGCTGGTAGTGAACCTGCACGGGCGTGGGAGCCCGACCGGGCTGGAAGTGCTGCACGAGCGGGCATGGGTTGTGCCCGAGCGGGTGGAGGTTGTGCCCGAGCGGGTCCACCTTTTTCTCAACAACTTTCCTTGAATTTTGAACGACTTGCATTTAAAAGGAACAGAAGGGGAAAGCCAAGATCAAACTGGAAAAGGCAAGAGAACAAGGGTCACGAATCAGGCAAAGGAGAAGAGAGAGAGCACGACCGAAGAAGGAGATTTCAGGGAACCGAAGGATTCGTCGGAGGTTACGCTCGGGATGATAGGGGAGTCGAACAATTACTTCGTTTTTGTTTGCTTCTCTATGTATTCTGAGTAGTTCTGGTTGCCATGGGTTAGGGATGCCATTGTATTGGATCGTTTAAGTTATTAATGCTTGTTTTCGGTTTTGTTCAATTGAATGGTTCGATTCGTGCGTAATGCCTTCATACGTTGTTGATTTCAAGTTAGGATAAGACTAGATCTATTCTAATGATATTAAGCATGTTTGAAGGAGATTAGAGATTCGTCTAGGCTTGGGAGAGTCAGATTTGAGTCTCGTGAATGAACTTTCGAATGAGGAATAAAATGTGAAAAAAATCATGCAATTCCGAGCTTCGTACGCAAAGTTAAGGTATTTCAAATCCCGTCGTACAATTAATTGTATTAGTCCTCTAATCATGTGAAAACAAAAACAAAAAGCGGAAAAGGGGCGCAACACGAGAGACAAAACACAAATAGGAAATAGGAAGCAAAAGGAATATCCGAGAGAGAAACACAACACAAGCGGCGTATTGAAAAGAAATGACATTCGTATTCTAACAAACTCAAAAGGGCATCTTCCAGCTCTAAAAATCCATCATATCGACCTAAATAAAGCATTTTGAGCTCGAAAACAGGGTCGGGCTGCCTTCAGCAACCCGTGGCATGGTTTATCTCAAAAATAGGTGATGTGGTTAATCTCAAGTAATAATTTACCTAGATTAATGCTTCCGCAAGAATACGGATCGTATAGTTCCAGGGTCGAACACAAGGAATTGATGCAACTCTAAAGCTAGTAACTAATGAATAAGACGTGTGAAATCAATGAGTGAATGGAAATGTGAATGCAACTAAAGTAAACTAATGAACGGAATGACTAAATCACTAAACACCATGGGGTTTGAGAGATGCACGATGATGCAATGAAGTTCGAACAAGATCATTGGTCTTAGATATTATCACGAGTCCAGGGAATTGAAGCTCTTATATAGGAACTGACTGGCGTAGACTTGTCCACTGTCTAGCATGTGTATACCAATCTCCCAATTGTGTATCTCACCTACTAGACGCATTAAGACCGCTATCCTAATCCCTAGATTCAATCGATCAACCTGGCGTATATTCTAAACCGATTAAATCTTAAATCATGGCTAAGTTCCAAAGTCTAATCCCCTGGCGTAGATTCATTAGACTTCTATGATCATTCATTCGAGTGGTGTACAAGAATGAAAGCATTAAAAACAACCAATCAATTTGAAAACAATTAAATGCCGAAATCATTCATTCAAGTGGCATTCGAGAACAAAAGCATTAAGAACCACCAAGCATTAAAAACAAGACTTCATTACAAATCGGCAAAACTCTCTGACCCATGGCTGTGGATCTACTCAGACATGAACTCAGAAAACGAAACACAAAAGATAACTATATTCAACATTGATAAAGAATGAGATCCCTCCCTATTCATATACCGTGTCTTCAATAGCTCCTCCATGCTTCGGATCCCTCGTTCTGTCCTTCTCCTCTTTCTCTATGTCTCTATGTGTGTCCTCTGATGTCCCCTTCGTATCCTAGCCCTAGAAGGCTTCTTATTTCATATTGGCCGTTCAAAATTCAAGGAGTTTGTTGAGAAAAAGGTGGACCTGAGCGGGCACAAGTACAGCCCGGTCGTGCACAGCCTTAGCCAGAGTGTGCATCATAGTAAGCCCGAACGGGCACCCTTGCCCGTGCGTGTACACTTCGAGCCTAAGTCGGGCTAAGTCTCGACGATTTTCTGGTTCCAATTGGAGCCCGAACGGGCACCCTTTTGTAGCCCGAGCGGGCATGGTCACCCGACCATGTTCAAGGCATGCCCGAGTCATGTTGATGTTCGGGGATTTGTGCGTAGCTTTAGCCCGAGCGGGCATGGTCCAAGCTCGAGCGTGCAGTACCTATTTTGCTGTTTCCGCTCCTTTCGCTCGGTGTTTTAGTGTTTGATTTGGATCCGTGGCTTTGCACATGTTGTACCTTGTCATTCAATCACGTTTTCGGTGTGGAATTTCCATAATCACGCGTTTTTTCCTTCATGTCTTCATTTCCTACACAAAACACGAAATGGTAGATCAAGTCCTTGAATATGCTCAATAACTCGGTAAAATACAAGAAATCTAATCAAAACTAAACCTAAGAATCATGTAAATACTACGACGGATTACGTGTTATGAAACTCCCCCAGACTTAACCTTTGCTCGTCCTCGAGCAAATCTAGAGTCGAGTACAAGAAGAGCTAAACAACAATGGACACTAGCACAAATACTTCGAAAGATTAGCCATCATGCAAAACAACACGTCACATGAACGCAAGTCTAAACGCACCTAGTGCAGACTTCTATCAACCGAAAGTCACGATCCATGCAATACTACCAATGACCTAAGTCTACTTCATACCCCTAGACAACGTCCAAGCGATCTCCATACCAATTCCCCTAAGCTTGAGATATCATTAAACTCGTATTCTCGTTCTTTATCTCTTTGCTCTTTCTTTTTTCTTTTTTTAGATCCACGCTTGGTTCCTAGGATGTCGAAGTCGAAGAGTGATTGCCTTCTACTTAGACCCAGGCTGCCTACGGCACACTCATAAGGTCTTGTAACCTTAGCGAGTGAAGAGTTGCGTCAGTGAAGAACATTTTTCTCTTTTTTTGCGAAGAATACGCATCACTCTAACCCTTAGGACGTAGAATAGCTCCTCAACCCACCACTTAGACCCAAACCATCGATCTCGATGTACTCTTGTCAATGTAAACCTGAAATAGTTAGAAACTTATCCAAGATGACAACGAAGTATAAGCGTGTGAAATCTAATAACTCATGAACGGTAAGATATATCAAACAAAGCAAAGATCAATCGGTATACACGGAGATATGGATACTTGGTACTGAAACCTAGGAGGTGAATGCAACTATAGATCATGGTTTCAAGCACAACTACTCGACTAATCGGTATCCAAAAGACTTCTAAGCAAACCTAGACTATTGTTCACGATTCGTCAAAGTCGCAAAATAATGACGAAATCTCGAAATTTCATGCTAGGTATCCATCCGTTTATTCCTAAAAATAAAAAAAAATCAACATCTAATCCTAATCATCTAATCCTAATCACATACATGATACTCGACGAGTACTCCCCCCAGACTTGAATGAAACACCGTCCCGGTGTTCCAGACCTAATAGAATCTCGCATACCAAAACACGGGAAAATAATGGTTAGAACGTGTGCACCTTGTGTATCTTGCAATCCCGAGTTGGTGATGTAGCTGGACGTTGTATGCGTCTCCTCCTCAAGGATGATATCAACGTTTAAAAACCTGTGAAAAAGAATCACACAATCCAAAAGAAGGAATACTATCCCACCGAATACATCAATGTGAAAAGAAAAAGAATAGGTCTGAAAACAAAATAAAAAGAAAATGCAAAAGTCGGGTTGCCTCCCGAGAAGCGCTTGTTTAAGGTCACGAGCCTTACCAAAACGTGCTACTCATTAGGTGGATGTCCTCGACGTCGTCGTGTGCGTAGCATCTCGCGTGCAATATGTTCTCAATAAGGTGTAGCACGCGGATCAGTGGAGTTCCTTGCACGATCAGTCATGTCTTCCCTAAGATTGGTCATGATGTTCTCTAAGTTGGGGGCTAGATCGTGCTGTCCAAAAATTCTGGTCGAGCTGTCCATAAGTCCGGTTGTATACTCCATGAAACCGGTTAGGCGTTCATCGCTTGTTTCCTTCAGCATCTCCAGAGATTTTTGGTGCGTGAGCCTTTGTGGTGCAGGCTTCAGCTTCACCTTGGGTGCCTCGTCAAAGCTCCAATTGTGTGCTGGACGTTTAGTGTAGCTTCTCGGCATCTCGGGGTTGTTTATGCACTGATTTGCACCGCATTTAGCTCATGTTGTGCGGAAGTCTCGGTCGGGGGATTCCTCCTTCTTTTCGTTGTCGAGCAGCTCGTATGGTACCTTGTATAATCCTTCTCCAGCTGCTATGAGATTCATATCTAGGGAATCCGTATTCTGAAATTCCTCACAAACTTCCTCGGCTAAATTCTTCAAGATGCCGTGGGGGAACACAAAAACGATAACGCACGGTTGCTCAAATGTGTCCATTAAGCTGAACTCTACTTCCATATCGGGTTTCTTCATATGCTTATCAATGTTTGTAGCCTTATGTGCTGTCGTGTTAGATTCATCTCCTTTTTCAAATATCGAGGGATTTGGCTGATCTACCATGTTCATGCGTTGACGTTGTGGGAATGGCAATGGAGGTGGGCTCGGATCTGGTGTTACATACTTTGGCTCCTCTTCCTCCTCGAGCTTCTCCTTTAGCTCGTTGACAGCCGTTTCCGCTACTATGATAGATGCTTCACCCCTTTCAGACATTGAAGTAGGCTGATCAATCGTATTACAATCCCTTAGGCAAATTTCGTTGCCATGCTCACGAGGATTTGTTTCTGAACTTCCTGATATAACCTCTTGTGGTTGTGATGCCTCTTGTGTAGGTTGTGCAGTCTGCGTGTCCAATTGTCTAAAGAAGTTGTCCATCTGCTCCTTGGCGCTTTCTTGTTCCGCTTTCATTTCCATCAACATGTTGTTTTGAATCTCATATACTTCAAGGAGACGGCTGAACATGGCAGCAAAGTTGGGGGCTGCTTCAGGTTGGATTGGCTGTGGCTGAGGCACATATGATTGATAGTTCTGGGTTTAGGGTTGCGTCCATGGCTGAAAGTTCCCAAATGTTTGTTGTGCATTCAGCATACCATCGGTGTTCTTATACGGGAAATTTGAGTGATCGCTCCATCCGTGATTGTATTGATTCCCGAAAGACTGATTAAAAGTCTCGTAGATCTCTTCTTCATACCCCCAAACTTCTTGTTCCCATGATTGTTCCAAGTAATGTGGATGGGATGAGTTAGACAGCATATGACGAATTTCGGAGAGTTGATTTTTCATTTAAGCTATATCGGCATACAAAGAGTTGATGTTGTTCATGTTACCTCGCAAAATAAAGAACACAAAATTCGATTAAGCTTCGAGAGGTAAAACAATTGACCCAATAAGAAAGAAAACAAAAGCAAAAATACGAAAAACAAATGAAGACTCCGGAAAAGACTATGTCGTAGTTCAAAAGTATCCTAACTCTAAAGCCATAATCAAATCCCCGGCAACAGTGCCAAAAACTTGATGTGGTTAATCTCAAGAAATAATTTACCTAGACTAACGCTTCCGCAAGAATACGGATCGTATAGTACCAGGGTCGAACACAAGGAATTGATGCAACTCTAAAGCAAGTAACTAATGAATAAGACGTGTGAAATCAATGAGTGAATGGAAATGTGAATGCAACTAAAGTAAACTAATGAACGAAATGACTAAATGACTAAACACCACAGGTTTCGAGAGATGCACGATGATGCAATGAAGTTGTAACAAGATCATTGGTCTTAGATACTATCACGAGTTCAGGGAATTCAAGCTCTTATATAGGAACTGACTGGCATAGACTTGTCCACTATCTAGCATGTGTGTACCAATCTCCCAATTGTGTATCTCACTTACTAGACGCATTAAGACCGCTATCCTAATCCCTAGATTCAATCGATCGACCTGGCGTAGATTCTAAACCGTTTAAATCCTAAATCATGGCTAAGTTCCAAAGTCTAATCCCTTGGCGTAGATTCATTAGACTTCTATGATCATTCATTTGAGTGGTGTACAAGAACTAAAGTATTAAAAACAACAATCAATCGGAAACCGATCAAATACCGAAATCATTCATTCAAGTGGCGATCGAGAACAAAAGCATTAAGAACCACCAAGCATTAAGAACAAGACTTCATTACAAATCGGCAAAACTCTCTAACCCATGGCTATGGATCTACTCGGACATGAACTCATAAAATGAAACACAAAAGATAACTATATTCAACATTGATAAAGAATGAGATCCCTCCCTATTCATATACCGACGTCTTCAATAGCTCCTCCATGCTCCGGATCCCTCGTTCCGTCCTTCTCCCTCTTTCTCTATGTCTCTAAGTGTCTCCTCTGATGTCCCTCTCGTATCCTAGCCCTAGAAGGCTTCTTATTTCATTAATTGGCCGTTCAAAATTCAAGGAGTTTGTTGAGAAAAAGGTGGACCCGAGCTGGCAAAAGTGGAGCCCAGTCGTGCACAGCCTTAGCCCGAGCCTGCACCATAGTAAGCCCGAGCGGGCACCCTTGCCTGTGCGTGTACACTTCCAGCCCGAGTCGGGCTAAGTCTCGGCGATTTTTTGGTTCCAATTGGAGCTCGAACGGGCACCCTTTTGTAGCCCGAGCGGGCATGGTCACCCGGCCATGTTCAAGGCATGCCCGAGTCTTGTTGATGTTCGGGGATTTGTGCGTAGCTTTAGCCCGAGCGGGTATGGTCCAAGCCCGAGCGTGCAGTACCTATTTTGCTGTTTCTGCTCCTTTCGCTCGGTGTTTTGGTGTTCGATTTGGATCCGTGGCTTTGAACATGTTGTACCTTGTCATTCAATCACATTTTTGGGGTGGAATTTCCGTAATCACGCGTGTTTTTCTTCATGTCTTCATTTCCTATACCAAACACGAAATGGGAGATGAAGTCCTCGAATATGCTCAATAACTCGGTAAAATACAAGAAATCTAATCAAAACTAAACCTAAGAATCATGTAAATACTACGACGGATAACGTGTTATCAAGAGGAATAATATGTGAAAAAAATCATGTAATTCGGAGCTTCGTACGCAAATTTATGGCATTTCAAAGCCCGTCGTACAATTCATTATTTCAATCTTCTAATCACGTGAAAACAAAAAACAAGCGGAAAAGGGGTGCAACATGAGAGACAAACGCAAATAGGAAATAGGAAGCAAAATGAATATCCGAGAGACAAACGCAACGCAAGCGGCGTATTAACAAGAAATGACATTCGTATCCTCACAAACTCAAAAAGGGCATCTTCCGGCTCTAAAAATCCTTCGTATCGACCTAAATAAAGCATTGTGAGCTCGAAAATAGGGTCGGGCTGCCTTCACCAACACGCGGCATGGTTTATCTCGAAAAGATAAATAAAATGTGAAAAAAATCATGTAATTCGGAGCTTCGTACGCAAAGTTATGGTATTTCAAAGCCCGTGCACGTCGTACAATTCATTGTTTTAGTCATCTAATCACGTGAAAACAAAAACAAAAAGCGGAAAAGGGGTGCAACACGAGAGACAAACGCAAATAGGAAATAGGAAGCAAAAGGAATATCCGAGAGACAAACGCAACGCATGCTACGTATTGACAAGAAATGACATTCGTATCCTAACAAACTCGAAAAGGGCATCTTCTGGCTCTAAAAATCAAATGTAACGACCTAAATAAAGCATTTTGAGCTCGAAAATGGGGTCGGGCTGCCTTCAGGAACCCGCGACATGGTCTATCTCGAAAAGAGGTATAAGATGTGAAAAAAAAATCATGTAATTTGGAGCTTCTTACGCAAAGTTAAGGTATTTCAAAGCCCGTCGTACATTTCATTGTTTCAGTCGTCTAATCACGTGAAAACAAAAAAAAAAGCGGAAAAGGGGTGCAACAGGAGAGACAAACACAAATAGGAAATATGAAGCGAAAGGAATATCCGAGAGACAAACGCAACGCAAGCGGCGTGTTGACAAGAAATGACATTCGTATCCTAACAAACTCAAAAAGGGCATCTTCCGGCTCTAAAAATCCATCGTATCGACCTAATTAAAGAGTTTTGAGCTAAAAAATGGGGCCGGGCTGCGTTCAGCAACCCGTGGCATGGTTTATCTTGAAAACAGGAATAAAATGTGAAACAATCATGTAATTCGGAGCTTCGTACAGAAAGTTATGTTATTTCAAAGCCCGTCGTACAATTCATTGTTTTAGTCGTCTAATGACGTGAAAACAAAAACAAAAAGCGGAAAAGGGGTCAACACAAGAGACAAATGCAAATCGGAAATAGGAAGCAAAAAGAATATCCGAGAGACAAACGCAAGACAAGCGGCGTATTGACAAGAAATGACATTCGTATCCTAACAAACTCGAAAAGGGCACCTTCTTGCTCTAAAAATCAAATGTATCGACCTAAATAAAGAATTTTGAGTTCGAAAACGGGGTCGAGCTGCCTTCAGCAACCCGCGGCATGGTTTATCTCGAGAAGAGGAATAAAATGTGCAAAAAAATCATGTAATTCGGAGCTTCGTACGCAAAGTTATGGTATTTCAAAGCCCATCGTACAATTTATTGTTTTAGTCCTCTAATCACGTGAAAACAAAAACAAAAAGAAGAAAAGGGGTGCAACACGAGAGACAAACGCAAATAGGAAATAGGAAGCAAAATGAATATCCGAGAGATAAACGCAACGCAGGCGGCGTATTGACAAGAAATGACATTCGTATCCTAACAAACTCGAAAAAGGCATCTTCCGGCTGTAAAAATCAAACGTATCGATCTAAATAAAGAATTTTGAGCTTGAAAATGGGGTCGGACTGCCTTCAGCAACCCGCGGAATGGTTTATCTCGAAAACAGGAATAAGATGTGAAAAAAAAATCATGTAATTCGGAGCTTCGTACGCAAAGTTATGGTATTTCAAAGCCCGTCGTACAATTCATTGTTTCAGTCTTCTAATCACGTGAAAACAAAAACAAAAAGCGGAAAAGGGGTGCAACATGAGAGACAAACACAAATAGGAAATAGGGATCGAAAGGAATATCCGAGAGACAAACGCAACGCAAGTGGCGTATTGACAAAAAATGACATTCGTATCCTAACAAACTCAAAAAGGGCATCTTCCGGCTCTAAAAATCCATTGTATCGACCTAAATAAAGAGTTTTGAGCTCAAAAACGGGGTCGAGCTGCCTTCAGCAACCCGTGGCATGGTTTATCTCGAAAAGAGGAATAAAATGTGAAAACATCATGTAACTCAGAGCTTGATACAAGCACCGAAGCTTTAGCCACAAGTATGGACTGGTTTGAGTCGGTAGAAGGCCTAGGGGCACTCTCTAGCCGAGGCTCGATGATAGTGAAGGCGGACGAAGGGGAACAGGCCAAAGGGGGTGCTCGTTCGGTCCTTCAAAGGAGTTGTGGATGACAGGTGGATCGCGGGACACCACGAAGGCTGCGGATGGGACCTTCGATACTGTCACACGTTCGGCTTGGACTCCCGGAGCACAAGACGAACTAGGGTGCAAAAACTCGGGAGGATGAAAAAAACTCAGCAATTTTATTTCGAATTCAAAGATTGTCTTCAACTGAGAAAGACAAGAAAGGAAACACAATATGGCCGTTGGGGCCTTAATTCGAACAAGGCAAAGAAGGCAAGTGGATCTTGGGTGAAAGAGGAAAGGGCCGTTGGTGCTTGAAATTTGAATTTCAAACGGCTCTATCAAAGTTAAGGCAAGTTGCTGTGCCGGTCTATATATGGCAAGTCGTTGCTTGTGTTGTTGCTTTTGTTCACGAAGCCACTTGATGGAGTTCCTTGGGCTTCATTGATGACGAAGAGGGACTTGGCTTTTAGGAAATTGCTGCTGATGTCTCCCTCTTCGTTGTTGAACTCCTGACGGTTGTTGAGAAGCACTTGAGCTACGTACGCGTTGATTCTTGTACGAAGGCTCTTTGCTCGGGATCTCGTGAGTGGCTTGTCGTGGACCACCGGCATGTCAATGTGTGCTCCGTCTTCTCCTATCTCTCCATCCACTCCCCTGCTTGTCTCGCCTATGCTAAGCTCGTCCTCGTTGTGATCCATGCTCGGCTCATCCTTGCTCCGCTCCTCTCCTTCGTTAGAGTCATAGCTCGTTGTAATGTCCTCATCATCCCCTCCCCCTTGCGAAGGTTTTGCCCTCAAAACAGGTTCATCTGCATCAAAACGAACCAAGTCAGTGACATTGAAGGTGGAGGATACGTTATACTCACCTGGAAGCTTGACACGGTAGGCGTTGTCGTTGATCTTCTCGATTATGCGGAAAGGGCCGTCTCTGCGCGGGACAAGCTTCGAAATTCGTTTGTTGGGGAAACGCTCCTGCCTTAGGTGCAGCCACACCCAATCTCCAACCTCGAACTTGACGTCCTTGCGGTGTTTGTTGGCTTGCTTCACATATTGCTCGGTTCGCCTTACAATGTTGTCACGGACGCTTTGGTGAAGCTTCTTCATTGCTTCTGCTTTCTTTGCTCCGTCGAGGTTGACTATCTCCTTGTGTTGCAGCGGGGTAAGGTCCAATGGCGTGATTGGGTTGAAGCCATAGACTACTTCAAACGGCGAGCACTTGGTGGCTGAGTGCGTTGCTCGGTTGTACGCGAACTCCACGTGAGGTAGACACTCGAGCCAATTCTTCAGATTCTTGCCGATCGTTACCCGCAGCAATGTCCCTAAGGTCTGGTTGACGACCTTAGTTTGGCCGTCGGTTTGCGGGTGACATGTTGTTGAGAATAGGAGCTTTGTTCCGAGCTTTCTCCAGAGCGTCTTCTAGAAATAGCTCACGAACTTCGTGTCCCGATCAGACACGATTGACCTCGGAATCCCGTGTAGACGTACCACCTCCTTGAAAAAGAGGTCAGCTACGTGCGTCGCGTCATTTGCCTTTGCGCACGGTATGAAGTGCGCCATCTTGGAAAACCTGTCGACAACAACAAAGATCGAATCTTTGTTCTTGATCTTGGGTAGACCGAGAACAAAGTCCATAGAAATGTCAGTCCACGGATGAAATGGAAT
>CM071872.1:24122692-24145723 GCA_036759665.1 Gynandropsis gynandra | reverse complement strand
CGGCTACGATCCTCGTATTGTCCATGAGTCCTTGGAGAAAGTTGTGTATGAGGTAACTTTGATCCATGCCGTGATGTGGGCAAAGGCGTTGGCGTTGATTGAATCTTGTTAAATTGCTTGATTGTCTCCTTTTAGAATATTTCCAAATGTCTTGTGAATGTTTCCAAATATACATATATCTAACACAATTGGAACTATCAACAGTAAAGGAAAATATGCATAATGGAAATATCACAATATTGAATCTCAATAAAGATATAAACTATGCGTTATCAAACAATAAAAAAATCTTCATAAAATAAAAATCTTCATAAAATCGAAATCTTAAAGAATGTAAATCATTTCACTAACAATATTCCCTTACTTGATCTTCTACTCATGAAATCTTAGAAAACGTTAGATCAACTCGTCCAATAGAATATCAAACAATTTAATAAAAAAGAGATCAAGAACATACTCAAACCGTAAAGGATTCTCCCCCTCAACTGTACCCGGATTAACACTTGTAGTACCTTCTTCCCCTGTTTGTGTGAGTAGAAGACAAAAAAACATAATAGATAATCTTGTTAATCGTCATTTGTGTCGGGAACTTATTCCTAGAACACATCGTAACTTTTCCGAACAATGACGTTACAAGTTCTTAAAGATCATGCACAAATATGGAGGAATGAACATGTGTTCATGAGTAGTTTTCTTTCATCATCTATGTACCTCTAACTAATCAATACGAAATCAATCATATTCTTTTAAATATTTTGTCGATTAAAAACAACAACTTCACAAATTATGAGCCACTAATATTCAATAAGCTGACTTGCTTTCTTAACAAAATCGTCATTTTCTTTTGAAAAGTAAACCCTTTATTCAACAAAGATCAATATTTCATATGAGGTATTTGAATTAAAACATAATGCAGTTAGATCATCAGTCAAAGTATACTTCGAAAATTTTGCAGATGCATATGAAGCAATTTTTTAATGTACCTCTTTCTTTTTCTTTTGCAAACAAGCACTCTGGGCTTCTAGGACGTCGAAGTTGACGTATTCCCCACCACTTAGAGTCAGACTACCATATTGGTATACTCTTATGATATCAATCATAGCAGAAAATTTAGATTCATTTTTGTTACCTTGTGCCTTTAGGACGTCGAAGTTGGATATCCGTCCCAACACTTAGACCCGAGCCAATGTATTCATTGCACTCATATCAAATATCGTGCATTCATAATTTCTATTCACTATTTCCATTGATAACAGAGTGTAGGAGTGTTGTACGACATCTGCACACTTTAAAAGATGTTATGTAACAACTATGAGTTTCAAGGTATACTTTCAAAACCTCAGGTGTGATGCTTTTATTTTCACTCATATACTTAAACTTTCAGATTTTCACGTGTAATTATGCAAAAATTCTCCAACCTAATAATCCCATTAATCACTACTAAGTTTAGAGTTCATAAATCGCGAGGGATTTACGCAAACACACAAAATGATTCAAATCCAAAGATTTTGTAAAAATATCAGCCAATTATCGTTTAGTGGGCACATATTCGATATGTAATTGCTTTTTTCTCAACCTGTTCTCTAAGGAAATGATGATTAATTTCAATATGCTTAGTCCTAAAATGTTATACCGGATTCTTAGAGATATTTATGGCACTATTATTATCACAATGAGCTATAAAGGTTCCAGAGTCCATACCATAGATTGACAACATTTGATTCATCCAAATGAGTTGCGTACAACAACTTCGTTATGCAATATACTCCGCTTCAGCTGTGAAATGTGAAGTAGAGTTTTGTTTCTTATTGTGCCAAGAGATCAGATTATTTCCTACGAAGAAACATCATCCTGAAGTACTCTTACGGTCATCTGCGTTGCCTCCCCAATCTGTATCACAATAGCCAACTAATTCAGAATTAATTTCTTTTGTGTAATAAACACCAATTTTATAGTCCCATTAACACATTTAAATTCGTTTCACAGCTTGTAAATGGGAAATTTTCCGGTTTAGATTGTATCATGCACAAATTCCAACACTAACTGCAAGATCAGCTCTACTTGCAATCAGATAAAGTACCCTCCTTTCAGCCCGAGCGGGCACCATGCCCGATCGTGTGATTCTTGAGCCCGAGTCGTGCAAACCTTCGGCGATATCTTGATATCAATTAGCCCGAGCGGGTCCTTCAAATCCACCCGAGCGGGCACTCCATCATTGGTCGTGTACTTTGAGTGCCCGAGTCGTGTAAAGCTACGAGGGTAATTGACAGCAATTAGCCCGATCGTGCACTCCAATTCCACCCGAGCGGGCACTCCATCTTGGTCGTGTACCTTGAGTGCCCGAGTCGTGCAAAGCTACGGGGGTAATTGGCAGCAAATAGCCCGATCGTGTACACTTTCAATGCCCGAGCGGGCATGTGTTGAAATGTTGTTTCCGCTCCCTTCGCTCGGTGTTTGAGTGTTCACTTTCAGTCTATGGCCTTGCACAAGTCGAACCTTGTTACTCAAAAGGTATATCCGAGAGACAAACGCAACATACAATAAATTACATTCGTATTCTAACATACTCGAAAAGGGCATCTGCCGGCTCTGATAATCCATCGTATCGACCTAAATAAAGAAATTTGAACTTGAAAACGGGGCCGGGCATCCTTCAGCAACCCGCGGCATGGTTAATCTCGAAAAAAGGTATAAAATGTGTGAAACAAATCATGTAATTTGGAGCTTCATACGCAAAGTTATGGTATTTCAAAGTCCGTCGTACAATTCATTGTTTTAGTCGTCTAATCAAGTGAAAACAAAAACAAAACGCGGAAAAGGGGTGCAACACGAGAGGCAAAAGCAAATAGGAAATAGGTGGCAAAGGAATATCTGAGAGACAAATGCAACGCAAGCGGCGTATTGACAAGAAATGACATTCGTATCCAAAGAAACTCGAAAAGGCATCTTCCGGCTCTAAAAATCATACGCATCGACCTAAATAAAGCGTTTTGAGCTTTCAAACGGGGTCGGGCTGCCTTCAACAACCCGCAGCATCATTTATCTCTAAAAGAGGAATAAAATGTGAAAAAATCATGTAATTCGGAGCTTCGTACGCAAAGTTATGGTATTTCAAAGCTCGTCGTTCAATTCATTGTTTTAGTCGTCTAATAACGTGAAAACAAAAACAAAAAGCGGAAAAGGGGTGCAACACGAGAGACAAACGCAAATAGGAAATAGGAAGCAAAAGGAATATCCGAGAGACAAACGCAACGCAAGCGGCGTATTGACAAGAAATGACATTCGTATCCAAACAAACTTGAAAACGGCATCTCCCGGCTCTAAAAATTCAACTTATCGACCAAGATAAAGCATTTTGAGCTCGAACACGGGTTCGGGCTGCATTCAGCAACCCGCAGCATTGTTTATCTCGAAAAGAGGAATAGAATGTGAAAAAACATGTAATTCGGAGTTTCGTACGCAAAGTTATGGTATTTCAAAGCCGTCGTACAGTTCATTGTTTTAGTTATCCAATCACGTGAAAACAAAAACAAAAAGCGGAAAAGGGGTGCATGATATGATCCCGGGAGACGTCGAGAACGCGACCAACCAAGAAAAAGAAGACGCGACCACCAGCACAGAAGAAGAAGCCGCATGCGCGACCTGTGACGCCGACAGCGCGACCAGAAACGCAACCATCACTAGCGCGGCCCGAGACGCGAACAAATCGAAGTACGTTGGTACCGTGACCCGAGCAAGAGCTATGGAGGAAGAAGCTTTAATCCTACCAACTGGTCCCATCACCCGAGCCAAGGCCGCGAAGCTTCAAGATGCTATTATCGGAATTCTCACGGCCGTCCACGCGCATGAAAAATATTCAAGTTCACGTGAACTCACAAGCCTAATAAACGTCATTCAAGCCGAATCTCGACCCGCATCGGTTATTAATTAGGTAAAGTGACCCGTATAATGATATTAGGATAATATTGTATTAAGGGTATATTTGTCATTTACTATTCTCTCATTAGGTCATATCATTAATCTCTTGTATATATAGCCGTTTATGGCTTTTCAGTAATCAATCAATTCAGATTACAATTCACATGGTATCAGAGCTAAAATCGTCTCACGACGAAACCCTAACCACTCACTTCCTCTTTCTCGGTCAACCCTAGCCGCCGCGCCATCCACGGTCGCGTCCCGTGGCCCCATTCACGGTTGCGTCCCGTGCAACCGTTTGTCTTTCAGCTGCTCCTCCGTCGCCCCACCAGCACGGATCTACCTTGCCCGTTCATCTGCGCTTTGTTGCCCCATCCACGGTCGCGTCCCGTCGCCCCATCCACGGTCGCGTCCCGTGCAACCGTTTGTCCTACTTTCTTGCACCGCCGGCTGACTCATTTTCCGGTGACTTCTCTTGGTGTCGTCGTCTCACCACCACGAATCTGCTCACTACGGACCCAGATCTCACTCAAACCGACTTCCCCAAGTGCATTCCTTAAATCTTGGACGCATCCTAACAAACTCTAACAACTTTCCTAAAAACTTTCCTAACAACTCTCCTAGTCTCCCGAGCCACATCTTAACCTCATGTCGAACATCCCGGAGCGTACCGAATCTGTAGCCATGTTCGATCCGCAACAGCCACAAAAACTTCTCTTTGCTTGCAACATGTCAAGCGTTACGAAACTCACCCCGACGAACTACCTTACTTGGAGCGTTCAAATCCGCTCTCTCCTCGAAGGTTACAATCTCGTGTGCTTCATCACCGAAGACTCTATTGTACCGTCAGCCATGATTCACGTTGATGGGATCCAGCAACCCAATCCCGCCTTCAGCCCGTGGAAACACCAAGATCGTTTGATCTTCAGCTCCTTGCTCGGTGCACTCTCTCTTCCGCTACAACCGGTCATTGCCCGCGCGACATCCGTTAGATAAGCGTGGCGAACCCTAGCCAACATCTATGGCAAAGCCTCTCGTGGTCATATCAAACAACTACGAGATCAAATCAAACGCTGTGCCAAAGGATCTCAATCGGTGGAAGAATACCTACGGTTCATCGCCTCCAAAATCGACGAACTTTCTCTCCTCGGAAAACCGATGGATCACGAGGACGTTCTTGAAGCCATCCTTGATGGACTGCCGGAGGAATACAAACCTATAGCTGATGTGATCAATGCCAAAGACACCACAATTTCAATTGAGGAGCTGCACGAAAAACTCCTCAATCATGAGGCAAAATTGGCCGTAGATCTACCACCCGTTGCCGCTGCCCTACCGGTCACGGCTCATGTTGCTGCCACCCGTTCAAGATCACACAACCCTAACCCTCAATGGAATCGCAAAAACAACCGCAACTCCATGGGTGGTTACCGAGGCTGCTGCCAAGCTTGCGGGACTCAAGGACGCAGCGTAAAATTCTGCTCCCGCTTCCGGCTCATATCCGCAAACAACTCCTCCGATCCGACTTCACAACAGTGGACACCTCCTCCACGTCCTTGGCCGCCTACTGCAAATGTTGCCAGATATCCCACGTATGATCCCTCGAGTTGGCTACTTGACAGTGGTGCCTCACATCACATCACTTCCGACTTGCAGAATCTAGCACTCCACAATCCGTATCACGGTGGCGAAGAGGTCACCATTGCTGATGGCTCCGGACAACCAATCACTCACACGGGTTCCTTTTCGCTCTCCTTACCAAATCGTTCATTATTGCTTGATAATGTGCTTTGTGTCCCTTCAATGCACAAGAATTTGGTTTCGGTTCAGCGCTTATGCAAGTCTAATAATGTTTCCGTTGAATTCATTCCTCATATGTTTCAGGTGAAGGATCTAAACATGGGGGCGCCGGTTCTTCAAGGAAACACTAAAGATGGAGTGTATGTGTGGCCGTCCTTTACCCCCAAAACCTCACCCACTGTCGCATTCTCCAACCTAAAGCCTACCGTTTCCACTTGGCATTCCCGTCTAGGACATCCGTCACTACCCATCCTCAAACACGCCTTGTCCAATGTTCATATTCCATTAGTTCGAGAGTCTTCCATTTCTCCATGCAATTCTTGTCATAGTAATAAGAGTCATAAACTTCCGTTTAATGAGTCATCTATTGTTTCTTCTAAACCGCTTGAGTTTGTTTTCTCCGATTTATGGACATCTCCTATTATTTCAACGGATGTTTTTAAGTATTATGTTCTTTTTGTTAATCATTTTACGCGTTATTCTGGGCTTTATCCGCTCAAACAAAAATCACAAGTTCGAGCAACTTTTATTGCCTTCAAATCTCTTATCGAAAACAAGTTTAACGCTAATATTGCCAATCTTTACACCGACAATGGTGGAGAATACATAGCCCTCCGTTCTTTTCTATCGGACAATGGCATCTCACACTACACTACTCCACCCCACACTCCCGAGCATAATGGGATATCCGAACGTCGACATCGTCATATTGTTGAAACCGGATTATCTCTTCTTATGCATGCCTCTCTACCACTACCCCATTGGTCGTATGCCTTCACTACCGCGGTCTATCTCATTAATCGCATGCCCACAACTCTCTTCTCCTATGCTTCACCCTACGAAGCTCTCTTCCAAACTCCACCCAACTTCCACAAACTCAAAATATTTGGCTGTTTGTGCTACCCTTGGCTGCGTCCCTATGCCTCTCACAAACTCGACTCTAGATCCGCTCCATATGTCTTCCTTGGCTACTCCAACACCCAAAGCGCGTAACTTTGTCTTGACCTCTCGAAACTTCGCGTCTTTGTCTCGCATCATGTTGTCTTTCATGAATCCGTGTTTCCCTTTGCTAATCTTTCCCAATATGTCACCCATCCTAACATACCCGCTGCCTCTTCATTGCCTCATGGTCCTTCCTTCTCACCCATTGAGCCCTTCACCGTGGCCAACGCTCCATCTTCACCACCGCAGCCCCCAAGATTAGATTCTTCCCTGATCATAGTTGAGAGTGACACGGACACTAGCAACGCTGCGGTCTCCTCTTCTCCGGCGTTGACTTCGGACGCGGCTCCTGCGGATATCTCGGACACGGTTCCGGACCTGCGTCCTGTACGGATGCGGACCCTGCGGAACTTTCGGATGCGGTTCAAACCCCAGTGGATTTCTCGGACGTGGTAACAGCCCCTGCCGATTCTTCGGATGTGGTTATGGCCCCTGTGTCCTTTTCGGACGTGGTTCCAACTCTTGCAGACTCCGACGCGGTTCAAGTCCCTGCGGCTTTCTCGGATCCAGTCCATGCGGATTTCTCGGACGCCGTTCCAGATCCGCCGGCTTTCTCGGACGCGTCCCGCACTCTTGCGCCGTCTTCGGAAACGGCCCATGCACCTATTGTGCAACCAACCAACCGCAATGTGCATCCCATGGTAACTCGCAGCAAGGTCAATCTCACTTGATCTAATCCTCTATTTGCAAATGTTTGTACAGGTTCTCTGGATGACAATGAACCCATTACAACAACACAAGCTCTACGTCATCCCAAATGGAGACAAGCTATGAAAGATGAATTCAATGCTCTCCTAAGCAACAAGATGTGGGACCTTGTCTCTCATCATACCGCAAGCAATGTTGTTGGCTGCAAATGGGTTTTCCGTATCAAACGAAAACCCGATGGTTCCATTGATCGCTACAAGGCTCGCTTGGTTGCCAAAGGCTTTCATCAACGTCCGGGCGTGGATTTTCACGAAACCTTTAGTCCCATGGTAAAGCCCGCAACCATTCGCACCGTGCTTAGCCTTGCGGTCTCTCACGGATGGCACATCAATCAGCTTGATGTCAACAATGCCTTCCTTCAAGGCATACTCACCCAAGATGTTTACATGGAGCAACCGCCCCGTTTTGTTGACAAGGACCATCCTCGCATGTGTGCAAACTTCGGAAAGCTATCTATAGTCTCAAACAAGCTCCCCGTGCGTGGTACTCCGAGTTAAGGACGTTTTTGCTTCACATTGGCTTTAAGAGTTCTCTTGCGGACGCCTCACTCTTTGTGCTCAACACGTCAACTCAAAAGCTCTATGTTATCATCTATGTCGATGATATGATCATCACGGGATCTTCTTCCGCTCACATTCAAAACTTCATCAAGTTGTTGGTGTCACGGTTCTCCATTAAAGATCTTGGTTCTCTAACCTTCTTCCTTGGCATTGAAGCCAAGCGGACATCACAGGGTCTTCACTTGTCGTAGCGGAAGTATATCACGGGTCTCCTCATTCGGACCAACATGAACGAAGTGAAGCCTGTCTCGACACCATTGCCATCGACCTCACGGCTCACCATTTCCTCGGGCTACAATATCTTGCTCTCACACGTTCAGATGTTAGCTATGTCGTCAACAAGTTGTCACAATTCATGCATCAACCCACAGATGAACATTGGCTTTGCGCCAAACGTGTGCTTCGTTATCTTGCTGGTTCTCGTGCTCAAGGTATATTTCTTGCTGCTCACAACGCTTTAACTCTTCATGCCTTTAGCGATACGGATTGGGCTGGTGATTCATCCGACTTCAAATCGACGGGGGCATATATTGTGGATCTTGGCAAACATCCCATCTCATGGTCATCCAAGAAACAAAATGGCCACTCACGATCATCCACCGAAGCGGAATATCGATCCGTAGCCAACACCTCGGCCGAAATTTGCTGGCTTGGTAATCTTCTCATGGAACTTGGTGTCACTCTCTCCTCGGCTCCTACCATTTATTGTGACAACCTCGAAGCTACTTATCTCAGCGCCAATCTAGTTTTCCATTCTCGTATGAAGCACCTTGCCCTTGATTACTTCTTTGTTCGTGGACAAATTGAAGGTGGTACACTTCGCGTTTCTCACGTGCAATCCAAGGACCAACTCGCTGATCTCCTTACCAAACCTCTTCCGCGGTTACAGTTTCACGAGCTGTGTTCCAAGATTGGAATCACCTCTGGTGATTCATCTTGCGGGGGCGTATAAGGATATTAGGATATTATTTTATTAAGGGTATTGATCATCTCGTTTTCATACGTATTTCTTGTACGATTTAGGATACGTTTTTGACACATATGTGATGTTTTACGTATGATTTCGTTTCCGTTTTACTTGCTTTCGTGCTTTTCGTGATCTTACAGGTTTTTACGCGTATTTGGACTATTTTGAAGCTAAAGGAACATGCACGGAGCTAAGGAGCAACTTTGGGGATCATCACGGGACAAACGGGACGAGATTGAGCATGGAAAAGCCTCACCCGGTCGGGCACAACCCTTGCACGATCGGGCAAAACCTACGGCCAATTGTGTGGACCATTTAGCACGACTCGGGCAAGCATTTAGGACCATTTTGCCTTGTGCCCGAGCGGGCACACATGCCATGCCCGATCGGGCACCATTCCAGCACCACAGGACGCGCACGAACTGCCCTAGCCGCACCCGAGCGGGTACACTCACTACCCGAGCGGGTAGTGGCCCGAAACCTCTCAAAACTTAAGTAAACTTAACTTAAAACATAAGGGAACTCGTGGGGCAATTAGGGCAACAATTGGACCGACTTAGGAGGCTTAAAAGGAGGCAAAAAGACGTGATTACAGCAAGCATACAGAGGAGAAGAATTCAGCGAAGTTAGAGCAGATTCTTGCGAGGAGATAAGCGAGGAGCATTGGAGATCAAGCACCGCCACTTCGGTTTTGTTTGGTTTTTATGTTCCTTAGACTTTCTACTATGTTTATGTTTCTTTACAGACGCATGAGCGAGTAGTTTGTTTGTTCTAGGAGAAGGGATTAGCCCTTGGCTATCCCGAGACCTCTTTTGATCTATTTTGAATGCATCTTCCCGTTTTAGTTTATCTATTCTTTATCTGAGTACTTCAATTTACTTGTGTTTGCGCTGGCCACGTAGATGCATGTGTTAGGGGTTAGGAGAAGGACCGAAAGGAGAATTCTAGTCCTAGAAAGTCAGGTTTAGAACAACCGAGGTTAGGCCACGAAAGTAGGGTAGCAACGGTTGAGGGTGAACGGGCGAATCACAGAGTTTATGGGTTTAGTTCATGGTGTCAGCCACGAAAGTAGGGGGCAGCTTGTCTAGATCACGTGTCTATGCCTTGAGAGAGGGTAGATATCATGTTAGGATCGTCCGCCTTAGATAGCTTTAACTGGGATTGCATGATAGATAGGTTGATCGTGTGTTTCGGTAGTCTTGTGGTGAAACCGGTTTCCTAGGACGTTTATCTCATCGTTAGAACCCAAGTAGTTTAGTTACTTTCAGTATTTCATTCCTTATTCACCTTCTTTCGTTAGCAAGTTTGATTCGTAGTTCGGGTTTAGGTAGTATTGCGTAGTCTCTGTGGGATCGACACCTAAAATACTACACATGTGTCGTGCACTTGCGGGTAGATTAGGTTATATTTAACTCTGATACGCATCAAGTTTTTGGCGCCGTTGCCGGGGACTATTGTCAACGCGTCTTAGATTCGAACCTAGAGTCCTTCTTGCTTTGTTTTTATTTTTGTTTTCTTTTCTTTCGTTCCTTCTACGTAAATTGTTCTTTGTTTGTCCTTTGCAGAATTTTCAGGTCGACAAGAGATGGATAATCAGAACGGCAATGGACAGATGCAATTACAGGCTCCTCCACCACGTCGTCTAAGGGATTACGTGGTGCCGAACATGAACAACGTGCAAACGGCCATAAGGATGCCTGCTGTTGCAAGAGAGCAATTCGAGATTAAGCCAGCAATGATAAATATGCTTTATCAGAAGCAATTCATGGGTGGAAACCATGAGGATCCACATCAGCACCTCAGAGATTTCCTCGAACTTTCAGGTACGTTCAAAATTCATGGAGTCTCTGAGGATGCAATCTTGCTGCGTCTTTTCCCTTTTTCAATTGGGGGAAAAGCGAAAGCTTGGCTGCAATCACTCCCCGCGGGATCTATCACCACTTGGGATCAGCTCTGCACACTGTTCCTATCACGCTTCTTTCCTCCGAGCAAGACAATTCAGATGAGGGGGGAAATCACAACATTCAGATGCAGAGATGGAGAGATTATGTTTGAGGCGTGGGGTAGATTCAAGGCTCTTCTACAGTCATGCCCACACCATGGACTTGAGCAGTGGTACGTTATCCAAACTTTTTATAACGGAATTTCAGATGAGCACCGCATGCGGTTGGATAACGCTGCCAGAGGATCATTCATGGATCTGAGCGTCGAGGAGGGATTCGATCTGATTGATAACCTCGCCATGAACCACACCATGTGGTCCACTCCAAGAGGTATGCCTAATAGCACTCGTCGTTTATATGAGCCTAACCAGAATATAGCCTTGGGTAATGCAGCGAATGCTATGTACTGTGCGAATTGCGGAGATACGGACCATGTAGCGTATCAATGCACAGTACATGAGGATTACAAACAGATGAATTATGCCCAGCAGCAAGGCAACACGCAATTCGGGAACACCTACAACCCGAATTGGAGGAATCATCCGAATTTGTCATACCGAATGACTCAACCGGTAAGGTATTCAGGATTTCAGCAGTCACAGCATCCATACCAGCAAAACAACCAACAACTCCAGCAAGCACAGCGAGCTCCGCAAGCCTCTCGACCCTCTCAAGCACCTTCATCAAACTTTGAGGCAGTGATGCTTGAATTTGTCAAGGATCACAAGGAGCAACAATCGATTCAGACCAAATTCAACGCAGACGTGGGGACAGCAATTAGTGAGCTTAGATCTCAGATGGAGTCTCTGAGCACTCATGTGAAGATGTTGGAAAACTCCATAGCAAAACAGGCCGCCTCATCCTCTCGGAATCCCGGACAGCTTCCCGGTAAGCCCGATATTAACCCGAGAGAGTATGTGAATGCTATTTCTGTGTGCAGCGATGATGAGGATGAGAATCCGCCCTCAAATGTGCGAGGGGATGCTGCTGGTACGTCCATGGATAGAGGAAGAGGTAAGGTTGCGATTATGGAAGGAGTCGAACCAGATTTAGATAAGCCATACGTTGCTCCTCCGGCGTACATACCTCCGATACCGTATCCTCGACGATTGGTAAGCAGTAAGAACCAAGAGAGAGTGGGCAGATCTACAGAAGGTCTCAAGAAGCTAGACATCAACATGCCATACGAGGAACCAGTCCAAAAGATGCCTAATCGTGAGGTAATGACCAAAGAGAAGCACACCGAAGAGAACGAGACAGTAGCACTCACCGAGGAATGCAGTGCAATTCTTCAGAACAAGCTGCCACCTAAGCTAAAGGACCCCGGAAGCTTCTCCATCCCATGCAAAATAGGTAATCTCGATATTGAAAATGCTTTGTGTGATTTAGGAGCAAGCGTGAGTATCATGCCACACACAGTTTTCAAGCGGATGGAGTTTGGGAACCTTAAACCGACGAAGATGTCTCTACGCCTCGCGGATCGTACGGTAAGACATCCGGTGGGAATCATTGAAAACGTTCCCACCATGGTAGGTAAGCTTAGCATTCCCACTGATTTTGTTGTACTTGAGATAACGGAAGACGCTAGAACACCTATTATTCTTGGTAGGCCGTTCTTAGCTACTGCAGGTGCAATGATAGACGTACAACAAGGAAAAATGTCCTTACGTGTCAAAGACGAAACGATCGAATTCATCCTGCCCAGCCCCATGGACGAATCACAACTCAAGGAGTCTTGCTTTACAGTAGATTCGCTGGACGAGTTAGAGAAAGACACACACGATCAAGTAAGTCCATCCGACTCTCTTTTACGGTATTTGACACGAGTTGGCGACAATGCAGGATTTGCGGACGAAAGAGCTGAGATGTACACGAAATTCATGAGTGCAATTACAGCACTAGGAGACGTCCCATGGGAGGAGATACCACGTGATATGCATGCTGATTTCATAGCGGAGAAAGCATTCGAGCTTGAGCCCGACCCGCCGCCTTATTCTCGGTATGAGTACGTTGATTCCGATAAAACATATCTTGCTGTTTTAAATGCTAACATGAGTGCAGATGAGATGAGAAAACAGCCCACACGCGTGAAGAAGCGTAAGAGGCTCAGCTCTTCAATATGTATGTACGGGAATTATAGGGAGGACAGCCACGAACCTTCACTCGAAATTCAAAGGAGGCTGCACCCGCACTTGCACGAGGTAATGGAAAAAGATGTCATTAAACTTTTCAACGCAGATACCCCTTATCCAACCTTGGACAGCGAGCAAGTGAACCCCGTGCATGATGTGCCTAAGGGATGGCACGACAAGAAGACCCTACCTCATGACTTCCAATCAGGTGATTTCGTTCCACTTTCTAATTCTCGACCTAAGTCTTTATCGGGCAACCTACTGTCTTATTGGTCTGATCCTTTTCAGGTACGAGACGTGGAACTATGGAGTGATGCGGGTGACACGTTCAACGCCAATGGACAGCGGCTTAAGCTCTACCAAGCCGCTCAACCGATCGAAAGTGGAAACTCCATTTCCCTTTCCGATCCACCCGTCGCGCACGCATGAGGAATGGAGACGTCAAAGCTTAATGACGTTAAATAAGCGCTTTCTGGGAGGCAACCCAGCTATTTGTTTTTACTTTTCATGTTTAAGACTCGATTATTTAATTTCCATAAAAAAAACAAAAAAAAAAATAACACCACAAACGTGCTTCACTT
The DNA here is from genome assembly GCA_036759665.1 of Gynandropsis gynandra. Taxonomy (NCBI): domain Eukaryota; kingdom Viridiplantae; phylum Streptophyta; class Magnoliopsida; order Brassicales; family Cleomaceae; genus Gynandropsis; species Gynandropsis gynandra. Next base: position 24,132,112 of record CM071872.1, on the reverse strand, counting down.
CCTTCATCCTCCATCGGAGCTTCACGTCGAGGACGCCGTTCAATTCAAGTCTGGGGGAGCAGCTCACGTTTGTCAGGTGATTTCGTTTCATTTTCCTTTGATTTTTAGTTTTTAGGTTATTTTTGCGATTTTTAGTTCGTTTTTGTTTTCATTGAGTCAGAGTCGTCCCAAGGCACTTGTCCGGTGCCACGTTTTGAGATGAACCCCGAACTTAGGAATGCTTAAGAGGTTGACCTTTTCCGTTAGACTTTGCATGATTGAGCTAGGTTGTCCTATGCGTTAGAGCTTATTAGTCGGCTGAAAAACAATAGGTCGTAGTTCTAGGGAATCCTAGTGTTACTTGTGGGGAAGTTTAGACGAGGTTGCTAGGCTAGTTTATCGTTTATTCTTTCTACCCAGATGGTTATACTTCGTGTAGATGACACTTTACTTTGGTTACATTGAGGATCATTGGATCATATAAAATCGAGCTTGTTTTGCAGATTAAAAAGCACACACTAACACTCCGCTGTCGATAGAAATAGTGCCTAATAAGCATGATCAAAAATCGATATGAGTGCATCGACCTTGTTACTCCTTCGGTGGCTCGGGTCTAAGTGGTGGGTTGGCGATCATCTTTCTACGTCCTAAGGGCAAGGCACAAAAAGCCACCTACTCCGCTGCACTCTCACACGAGATGCATGAGTATACCGTCATCGGTAGTCTGGGTCTAAGTAGAGGCTAGATCCCTTCAAATCCGACGTCCTAGAAGCCTAGTGTGTATGCAAAGAAAAAGAAGAAAAGAAAAGAAAAAAAAATGGAAAAGAAAAATAAAAAGAAAACAAAAGAAAAAAAAAGAAAAAGTCATAAAAAGAAAACAAAAAGAAGAAAAAGAAAAAGAAAAGAAAAAGAAAGAAAGAAGCTCGGAAAGAAAGAAACAAGTATCCTCGGTTGACCTAGGTTTAGCATAGTCTGAAGTCTTGTCTGGTGGAGGGAGTTACGGTAGCGTGTCTAGTCTCCTTTGATTTACTTTCTTATGGGTAACCGTGGTGGACCTAGGATTAAGGCTGAAAACTCGAGTAGGCCGAATTTGCTCACAATATGCTAGTTGATCGGTTAGGCTCGCTTTAGCGGTATCTCTAGGAGAAGGGGGATTCTCGTATTTTCATACCCCATGTATTCCACGTTTACGTTTGCTTAGGGACAAGCAAACATTCAAGTCTGGGGGATTTTGATCATCTCGTTTTCATACGTATTTCTTGCACGATTTAGGAGACGTTTTTGATACATATGTGATGTTTTACGTATGATTCCGTATCCGTTTTACTTGCTTTCGTGCTTTTCATGTTCTTACAGGTTTTTACGCGTATTTGGACCATTTTGGAGCTAAAGGAACATGCACGGAGCTAAGGAGCAACTTGGGGGATCATCACGGGACAAACGGGACGAGATTGAGCATGGAAAAGCCTCACCCGGTCGGGCACAACCCTTGCACGATCGGGCAAAACCTACGGCCAATTGTGTGGACCATTTAGCACGACTCGGGCAAGCATTTAGGACCATTTTGCCTTGTGCCCGAGCGGGCACACATGCCATGCCCGATCGGGCACCATTCCAGCAGGGATTAGCCCTTGGCTATCCCGAGACCGCTTTTGATCTATTTTGAATGCATCTTCTCGTTTTAGTTTATCTATTCTCTATCTGAGTGCTTTAATTTACTTGTGTTTGCGCTGATCACGTAGATGCATGTGTTAGGGATTAGGAGAAGGACCGAAAGGAGAATTCTAGTCCTAGAAAGTCAGGTTTAGAACAACCGAGGTTAGGCCACGAAAGTAGGGTAGCAACGGTTGAGGGTGAACGGGCGAATCACAGAGTTTATGGGTTTAGTTCATGGTGTCAGCCATGAAAGTAGGGGGCAGCTTGTCTAGATCACGTGTCTATGCCTTGAGAGGGTAGATATCATGTTAGGATCGTCCGCCTTAGATAGCTTTAATCGGGATTGCATGATAGATAGGTTGATCGTTGGTTTCGGTAGTCTTGTGGTGAAACCGGTTTCCTAGGACGTTTATCTCATCGTTAAAACCCAAGTAGTTTATTTACATTTAGTATTTCATTCCTCATCACCATTCTTTCGTTAGCAAGTTTGATTCGTAGTTCGAGTTTAGGTAGTGTTGCGTAGTCTCTGTGGGATCGACACCTAAAATACTACACACGTGTCGTGCACTTGCGGGTAGATTAGGTTATATTTAACTCTGATACGCATCAGGTATATTTGTCATTTACTATTCTCTCATTAGGTCATATCATTAATCTCTTGTATATATAGCCGTTTATGGCTTTTCAGTAATCAATCAATTCAGATTACCATTCATAACCCGCGTGTACTCTTTTCCCTTCGTTGGTTTTGTCCCACGGGGTTTTTCGACGATGGGTTTTTAATGAGGCCGCGAGTCACTTATTTCCCGCAACCTAATTAATAACCCGAGACCCAAGGACTACGCGCCCCAACATGCACGGCCAACAAGAACTATCTTCTTGTTTTATGTTATCTAGGCATTAATGTGTAGCCTTGCATGTAGCTTACACATTTAATGCAAAATTAAGTGTTGCATGGCCTACGTTTACTCTAAAAGTGGTCGACCACCCTCCTTGTAGAACATCAAACTTTTTCATCCTATTTTAATCAAAACTTTTGAAGTTTTTACCTTTGAATTCTTGCGAATTCTTGGATTCTTGGTGCGTCATATCCAGCAACCCTCGTTGGTGTGTAATATCCAACGGTTGTTCGTCCTTCGTTGGTGTGTAATATCCATCAGAGACGAACAAGTGAATTGAGAGTCTTCCGCAACTCTCATGTGACCATCCATCCCACAAACCTTGTGTGACTCGTTGCAGCAAGGCCTATCCCTTCTAACCTAGTCTAGAGCGTCATTCCAGTCGGGATCGCGTCAGGTGGTATCAGAGCTCGTTCTACGCATCAAGTGGTATCAGAGCTCGTTCAAGCGTTAAAAGGTTAGTTCAATTTTAGTTTTTGATCTTTCGGTCATAGCTTGATTGAATCTTACAAAAAAAATCAATATATATATAAGTATATTTGAACGTTCAAAAGCTTATCCCGTGAGTAGTTATCTTGAACGAATCCGTGCAATACGTTTGACGAAACTCATGCGCCTATATTCATACGTTAGTAGTCTATCATGTGCGTATATATATTTCGCGCGATTAAGTGCCTATTGTGTGCGTATATTTTGTGAACGTGTGAGTAGTTATTTGTGCGTGTCTAGTTCGTGCGTTTGAAAATTTATTCGTGCGAGTCTAGTTCGTGCGTTTGAAAACCTATTCGTATGTGTGTTTGTGTGTTCTACCCGTACGTGTCCTTGTCTAGGGTTTGTGTTTTCTTTCCGCTTGTGGCTTCTCCGTTTGTTAAGTGTGCAGGAACTCACGAGTAGGTACACGCAAGAAAACCCTAGGACAGCATGGGTGAAATGGGAGCAGATCAAAGCCGTGTCAATGAGAGACTCATTAAGGCTCTCTCGGCTTGTTTGGAGCAAAGCATCAACAACAAAATGGTGGAGTTTCGGCAAGAGTTTAAGGCCGAACGTCCATTACGACTAAGAGACGTTCCAGCGTTCCAACAATGTGAGTGGAACCCGCATGAGGAGGACAGCAACAACTACGAACGTGGCAGCTCATCCTCGTCCCGAAGTAGTCACCGGCGGCGACGCGCGCCAAGGGAGCGGAGAGACGACCCGAGGGACGACCTCGCTGGTCTCAAATTAAAAATCCCCGCGTTCCACAGCAAGGCCGACCCGGAAGCATACCTAGAATGGGAAAAGAAGGTGGAACTTGTTTTCGTTTGCCAAGCGTACCCCGAGGCCAAGACGGTTAGGATGGCGGCCACGGAGTTCTACGATTATGCGTTGAGTTGGTGGGATCAACTCACGATTTCTCGACGAAGAAATGGCGAAGAACCAGTAGCTACTTGGCTGGAAATGAAGACGATTATGCGCAAGAGGTTCGTGCCAAACCATCACAACCGAGAGGTTCATCGGCGGTTATGGAAACTCACCCAAGGAAGACGTTCCGTGGAGGAGTATTTCCAAGAGATGGAATTGCTAATGTTGCGGTCTGACCTTACAGAAGATAGGGAGGCCACGATGTCTTGGTTCTTTGGAGGTCTCAAGCTAGACATCCAAGATCAACTTGAACTACAACACTATGTGGAGATCGAGGAGATGCTTCACAAAGCGATCCTCATCGAACAACAACTCCAGCGGCGACGAAACCCCCGTTCGGGCTATGGGGAAGGGAAATATGGCCAGTCACGAGACGAGAAACCGAGCTATCCAAGGAAGGACAGCACGACTTCAGTAGGCCGCGAGACGCCGAAGGTACAGGCTGCGGGCCGAGACGCGCAGAAAACTGATCCAGCCGCGCCGCGAGACAAGGGGAGGACTGAGGCCACAACTTCGAGGACTCGAGACGTAAAATGCTTTAATTGTCACGGAAGAGGACACTACGCCAGTGAGTGTACGAACAAGAAGGTCATGATCCTTCGCGACGATGGAGAATTCGAGTCCGAGGACGAAACGGCTGAGATGTCGGACGAGACGCGTGAAGAAGAATTGACCACGAGCGAGTTGCTGGTTGAACAGTGTTCTCTAAACACGCAACCTAAGTGTGACGAGCAAGAACAATGAGAATATCTGTTCCACACCCGCTGTTTAGTTCACGACAAAGTTTGTAGCGTCATTATCGACAGAGGAAGTTGCACGAATGTTGCTACAATGGTTCGGAAACTTGGATTGAAAGTCCAAAAGCATACAAAGCCATATAAACTTCAGTGGCTGAATGAAAATGGCGAGTGAAGGTGATAAACCAAGTAACCGTCCCATTTGCCATAGGAAAATACGAAGACGAGATTCTATGCGATGTGCTCCCGATGGAAGCGAGCCATATTTTGCTCGGAAGACCTTGGCAATCGGATCACAAGGTAAAACACGATGGTTATACTAACAAACATTATTTTGAGTATAATGGTAAGAAGACCGTCCTTATCCCTTTGACGCCTAAGGAGGTAATGCAAGATCAATTGCATTTGAAGAAGCAAAGTGCGCTTGAGCTTAGACCGTCGATTTTTTACGCACGATCGGGTGAGATCAAGAAATCTATCCATTCTGATCAGACCGTATTACTTTTTGTTTATAAGGAAGCTCTTTCGAGCTTAGCTAACCTTGCACCGGTGCAACCGAGTGAGATTTCTAAATTATTGCAGGAATATAACGATCTCTTTCCCGAAGAGAACCCCACCGGATTGCCACCGATACGTGGAATTGAACACCAAATCGATTTCGTTCGCGGAGTAACGTTACCAAATCGGCCAGCCTACCGAACCAATCCCGTGGAGACAAAGGAGCTGCAAAGGCAAGTGGAGGAGCTTATGGTCAAAGGACATATTCGCAAAGAGTATGAGTCTGTGCGGTCGTAGTGAAGAAGGATGGCAGTTGGCCCATGTGTGTTGATTGTCGTGCAATCAACAACATCACGGTGAAGTATAGACATTCTATTCCTAGGCTAGATGACATGCTAGATGAATTACATGGAAGTAGGGTATTCTCGAAAATTGATCTTAAAAGCGGTTACCACCAAATTAGAATGAAAGAAGATGATGAGTGGAAAGCTGCATTTGAAATGAACCATGGTTTATACGAGTGGTTAGTCATGCCCTTTGGGTTATCAAATGCACCTAGTACTTTTATGCGATTAATGAACCATGTGCATAGGGAATATATTTAGGTATATTTGTGGTAGTCTACTTCGACGATATTTTAGTCTATAGCAAGAATTTGGATGAGCACCTAGGACATTTAGAATCGGTGATGAGAGTACTTAGGAAATAAGAACTATATGCTAAACTTAAGAAGTGTACCTTTTGTATGGATAATGTTGGGTTTCTAGGTTTTGTTATAAGTGCAGATGCAGTCAAGGTGGACAAAGAGAAGGTCAAAGCCATTCAGGAATGGCCTAGTCCAAAGACCGTCGGGGAAGTCCGAAGCATCCATGGACTCGCGGGGTTTTACAGTCGATTTGTGAAGGACTTCAGCACTTGGGCATCCCTTCTCACCAAAGTTATCAAGGAAAACATTAGGTGGGAAGAAGCACAAGAAGAAGCGTTCCAAACACTAAACAAAAAGCTTACTCAAGCCCCTCCGTTAATTTTACCGGATTTCCTTAAGACATTTGAAACGGATGCATCTGGTGTAGGAATTAATTCAATTTTGATGCAGGAACGAGAACCATTTGCTTATTTTAGCAAGAAGCTCAGAGGTGCAACTCTAAATTATGCCACCTACGAAAAGGAGCTATACGCGCTTATGAGAGCGTTGCAAACGTGGCATCATTACCTATGGCGTATTCGAGCCCGAAAGCGAATGACTTTCAAGCCCGGTGATCAAGTTTGGATTCACCTGCAGAAAGAACGTTTTCCGAACGAGCGGAAGTCAAAGCTAATGCCCCGGATCGACGGCCCATTTACCGTGACCAAGAAGATCAGTAACAATGCCTACCGGCTAGATTTGCAAGGTAAGTATAATGTAAATTCTAGCTTCAATTTTTCTGACTTGATGCCTTTTGTTGCAAATCATGCAGATTCGAGGACAAATCCTTTTCAAGTAGGGGGCATGATATGATCCTGGGAGACGTCGAGGACGCGACCAACCAAGCAGAAGAAGACACGACCTCCAGCGCGGAAGAAGAAGCCGTATGTGCGACCCGAGACGCCAACAGCGCGACCCGAGATGCAACCATCACTAGCGCGGCCCAAGACGCGAACAAATCGAAGTACGCTGGTCCCGTGACCCGAGCAAGAGCTATGGAGGAAGAAGCCTTAATCCTACCAACTGGTCCCGTGACCCGAGCCAAGGCCGTGAAGCTTCGAGACGCTATTATCAGAATTCTCACGGCCGTCCACGCACCTGAATAATATTCAAGTTCACGTTAAGTCACAAGCCTAAGGAACGTCATTCAAGCCGAATCCCGACCTGCATCGGTAATTAATTAGGTAAAGTGACCCGCATGTACTCTTTTCCCTTCGTCGGTTTTGTCCCATGGAGTTTTCTAACGACGGGTTTTTAACGAGGCCGCGAGTCACTTATTTCCCGTAACCTAATTATTAACCCGAGACCCAAGGAGTACGTGCCCCAACATGCACAGCCAACAAGAACTATCTTCTTGTTTTATGTTATCTAGGTATTAATGTGTAGCCTTGCATATAGCTTACACATTTAATGCATAATTAAGTGTTGCATGGCCTAGGTTTACTCTAAAAGTGGTCGGCCACCCTCCTTGTAGAACATCAAACTTTTTCATCCAATTTTAATCAAAACTTTTGAAGTTTTTACCTTTGAATTCTTGCTAATTCTTGGATTGCTAGTGCGTCATATCCAGCAACCCTCGTTGGTGTGTAATATCCAACGGTTGTTCGTCCTTCGTTGGTGTGTAATATCCATCGGAGACGAACCGGTGAATCGAGAGTCTTCCGAAACTCTTGTGTGACCATCCATCCCACAAACCTTGTGAGACTCGTTGCAGCAAGGCCTATCCCTTCTAACCTAGTCTAGAGCGTCATTCCAGTCGGGATCGCGTCAGGTGGTATCAGAGCTCGTTCTAGCGAAAAGGTATCTTCAAAAAAAAACAAAAACCATGAAGCATCATGGTCAGCACAACACGATAGACAAACGCAAATAGGAAATAGGAAGCAAAAGGAATATCCAAGAGACAAATGCAACGCAAGCGGCGTATTGACAAGAAATGACGTTCCTATCCTAACAAATTCGAAAAGGGCATCTGTCGGCTCTAAAAATCCATCGTATCGACCTAAATAAAGCATTTTGACTTCGAAAACGGGGTCGGGCTGCCTTCAGCAACCCGCGACATGGTTTATCTCGAAAAGAGGAATAAAATGTGAAAACAAATCATGTAATTCGGGGCTTCGTACGCAAAATTATGGTATTTCAAAGCCCGTCATACAATTCATTGTTTTAGTCGTCTAATCACGTGAAAACAAAAACAAAAAGCGGAAAAGGGGTGCAACACGAGAGACAAACGCAAATAGAAAATAGGAAGCAAAAGGCATATCCGAGAGACGAACGAAACGCAAGCGGCGTATTGACAAGAAATGACATTCGTATCCTAACAAATTCGAAAAGGTCATCCTCCAGCTCTAAAAATCAATTGTATCGACCTAAATAAAGCATTTTGAGCTCGAAAACGGGGTCGGGCTGCCTTCAGCAATCCGTGGCATGGTTTATCTCAAAAAGAGGAATAAAATGTGAAAAAAAATCATGTAATCCGGAGCTTCGTACGCAAAGTTATGGTATTTCAAAGCCCGTCGTACAATTCATTGTTTTAGTCGTCTAATCACGTGAAAACCAAAACAAAAAGCGGAAAAGAGGTGCAACACGAGAGACAAACGCAAATAGGAAATAGGAAGCAAAAGGAATATCCGAGAGACAAACGCAACGCAAGAAATGGGTGCAACACGAGAGACAAACGCAAATAGGAAACAAGAAACAAAAGCAATATCCAAGAGACAAACGCAACGCATGCGGCATATTGACAAGAATTGACATTCGTATCCTAACAAACTCAAAAAGGGCATCTTCCGGCTCTAAAAATCCATCGTATCGACCTAAATAAAATATTTTGAGCTCAAAAACGGGGTCGGGTTGCCTTCAGCAACCCATGGCATGGTTTATCTAGAAAAAAGGAATAAAATGTGAAAACAAATCATGTATTTCAGAGCTTCGTACGCAAAGTTATGTTATTTCAAAGCCCATCAGAAAATTCGTTTTTTTAGTCGTCTAATCACGTGAAAACAAAAACAAAAAGCGGAAAAGGGGTGCAACACGAGAGACAAACACAGATAGGAAATAGGAAGCAAAAGGCAAATCCGAGAGATGAACGAAACGCAAGCGGTGCATTGACAAGAAATGACATTCGTATCCTAACAAACTCGAAAAGGGCATCTTTCGGCTCTAAAAATAAAACGTATCGACCTAAATAAAGCATTTTGAGCTTGAAAATGGGGTCGGGCTGCCTTCAGCAATCCGTAGCATCGGTTATCTCGAAAAGATGAATAAAATGTGAAACAATCATGCAATTCGGAGCTTTATACGCAAAGTTATGGTATTTCAAAGCCCGTCGCGCAATTCATTGTTTTAGTCGTCTACTCATGTTGAACAAAAAAAAACGGAAAATGGGTGCAACACGAGAGAAAGAGGCAAGTAGGAAAAAATAGGAAGCAAAAGGAATATCCAAGAGACAAACGCAATGTTTGCGGCGTATTGAGAAGAAATAACATTCGTACCCTAACAAACTCGAAAAGGGCATCTCCATGCTCTAAAAATCCATCGTATCGACCTAAATAAAGCATTTTGAGCT
>CM071872.1:24111938-24122146 GCA_036759665.1 Gynandropsis gynandra | reverse complement strand
ATGTAATTCGGAGCTTCGTACGCAAAGTTATGGTATTTCAAAGCCCGTCGTACAATTCATTAATTTAGTCGTCTAGTCACGTAAAAAGAAAAAGCGGAAAAGGGGTGCAACACGAGAGACAAACGCAAATAGAAAATAGGAAGAAAAAGGATTATCTGATACACAAACGCAACGCAAGCGGCGTATTAACAAGAAATGACATTTGTGTCCTAACAAACTCGAAAAGGGCATCTTCCGGCTCTAAAAATCCATTTCAAAGTCCGTCATCCAATTCATTGTTTTAGTCGTCTAATCACGTGAAAACAAAAACAAAATGCGGAATAGGGGTGCAACACGAGAGACAAATGCAAATAAGAAATAGGAAGCAAGAGGAAGATCCGAGAGACAAACGCAACGCAAGCGGCCTATTGACAAGAAATGACATTCGTATCCTAACAAACTCGAAATGGGCATCTTCCGGCTCTAAAAATCCATCGTATCGGCCTTTATAAAGCATTTTGAGCTTGAAAATGGGGTCAGGCTGCCTTCAACAACCCGTGGCATGGTTTATCTCGACAAGAAGAATAAAATGTGAACAAATTCATGTAATTCGGAGCTTCGTACGCGAAGTTATGGTATTTCAAAGCCCGTCATACAATTAATTGTTTTAGTCGTCTAATCACGTGAAAACAAAAACAAAAAGCCGAAAAGGGGTGCTACACGAGAGACAAACGCAAATAGGTAATAGGAAGCAAAAGGAATATCCAAGAGACAAACGCAATGCAAGCGGCATATTGACAAGAAATGACATCCATATCCTAACAAACTCCGAAAGGGCATATTCTGGCTCTAAAAATCCAACGAATCGACCTAAATAAAGGATTTTGAGCTCAAAAACGGGGTCGGGCTGCCTTCAGCAAACCGCAGCTTCGTTTATCTCAAAAAGAGGAATAAAATTTGAAACAATCATGTAATTCAGAGCTTCGTATGCATAGTTATGGTATTTCAAGGCCCGTCGTACAATTCATTGTTTTAGTCATCTAATCACGTGAAAACAAAAACAAAAAGCGGAGAAGGGGTGCAACACGAGAGACAAACGCAAATAGGAAATAGGAAGCAAAAGGAATATCCGAGAGACAAACGCAACGCAAGCGGCGTATTGACAAGAAATGACATTTGTATCCTAAGAAACTTGAAAAGGGCATCTTCCGGCTCTAAAAATCCATTGTATCGACCTAAATAAAGAATTTTGAGCTTGAAAATGGGGTCGGGCAGCCTTCAGCACCCCTCGGCAGTCTTTATCTCTAAAAGAGGAATAAAATGTGAAAAAATCATGTAATTCGGAGTTTTGTACGCGAAGTTTTGGTATTTCAAAGCCCGTCGCACAATTCATTGTTTTAGTCATCTAATCACGTGAAAACAAAAACAAAAAGCGGAAAAGGGGTGCAACACGAGAGACAAATGCAAATAGGAAATAGGAAGGAAAAGGCTTATTTGAGAGACAAACGCAACGCAAGCGGCGTATTGACAAGGAATAACATTCGTATTCTAAAAAATTCGAAAAGGGCATCTTCCGGCTCTAAAAATCAATTGTATTGATCTAAATAAAGCATTTTGAGCCTGAAAATGGGGTTGGGCTGCCTTCAGCAACCCGTGGAATGGTTTATCTCGAAAAGAGGAATAAAATGTGAAAACATGTATCGACCTAAATAAATCATTTTGAGCTCAAAAACGGGCTCGGGCTGCCTTCAGCAACCCACAGCATCGTTTATCTCGAAAAGAGGAATAAAATGTGAAAAAATCATGTCATTCAGAGCTGCATACGCAAAGTTATGGTATTTCAAAGCTCGTCGTACAATTCATTGTTTTTTAGTCGTCTAATAAGGTGAAAACAAAAATAAAAAGCGGAAAAGGGGTGCAACACCAAAGACAAACGCAACGCAAGCGGTGTATTGAAAATAATTTACATTCGTATCATAAGAAACTAGTAAAGCACATCTCCTGGCTCTAAAAATCCAACCTATCAACCTAAATAAAGCATTTTGAGCTCAAAATCGGGGACGGGCTGCCTTCAGCAACCCGCAACATCGTTTATCACAAAAAGAGGAATAAAATGTGAAAAAATCATGTAATTCGGAGCTTTGTACGCAAAGTTATGTTATTTCAAAGCCCATCGTACAATTCATTGTTTTAGTCGTCTAATCACGTGAAAACAAAAACAAAAAGCGGAAAAGGGGTGCAACACGTGAGACAAACGCAAATAGGAAATAGGAAGCAAAAGGAACATCCGAGAGACAAACGCAACGCAAGCGGCGTATTGACAAGAATTGACATTCGTATCCTAAGAAACTCGAAAAGCGCATCTCCCGGCTCTAAAAACCCAACGTATCGACCTAAATAAAGCATTTTTAGCTCGAAAACTGGGTCGGGCTGCCTTCAGCAACCCGTAGCATCGTTTATCATGAAAAGAGGAATAAAATGTGAAAAAATCATGTAATTCGAAGCTTTGTATGCTAAGTTATGGTATTTCAAAGCCCATCATACAATTCATTGTTTTAGCCGTTGATGTGGTTAATCTCAAGAAATAATTTACCTAAAACTAACGCTTCCGCAAGAATACGGATCGTATAGTACCAGGGTGGAACACAAGGAATTGATGCAACTCTAAAGCTAGTAAGTAATGAATAAGAGTGAATGGGAATGCGAATGCAACTAAACTAAACTAATGACGGAATGACTCAACGACTAAACACCACGAGTTTCGAGAGATGCACGATGAGGCAATGAAGTTCTAACAAGATCATTGGTATTAGATACTATCACGAGTTCAGGGAAGTCAAGCTCTTATATAGAAACTAACTGGCGTAGACTCGTCCACTATCGTGCATGTGTATACCCATCTCTCGATTGCGTATCTCACCTACTACATGCATTAAGACCGCTATCCTAATCCATAGATTCAATCGATCGACCTGGCGTAGATTCTAACCCAATTAAATCCTAAATCATGGCTAGATTCCAAAGTCTAATCCCCTGGCGTAGATTCATTAGACTTCTATAATAATCTATTCAAGTGGCGTACATGAATGAAAGCATTAAAAACAACAAATCAATATGAACACGATCAATTACCGAAATCATTCATTCAAGTGGCGTTCAAGAACAAAAGCATTAAGAACCACCAAGCATTAAGAACATGACTTCATTACAAATCGGCAAAACTCTCTAACCCATGAATGTGTATCTACTTGGACATGAACTTAGAAAACAGAACACAAAAGAAAACTATATTCAACATTGATAAAGAATGAGATCCTTCCCTATTCATATACTGACGTCTTCAATAGCTCCTCCATGCTCCGGATTCCTCATTTCGTCCTTCTCCCTCTTTCTCTATGTCTCTCAGTGTCCTTTGATGTCCCCTCTCGTATCCTAGCCCTACTAGGCTTCTTATTTCCTTAAGTGTCCGTTCAAAATTCAAGGAGTTTGTTGAGAAAAAGGTGGACCCGAGCGGGCACAACCTCCACTTGCTCGCGCAGTCCATTAGCCCATGCGTGCATGACTTTCAACCTGGTCGGGCTGGCTTGCCCGAGCGTGCATCCTTTGAGGCCGAGTCAGCCTAACCCTCGGCGAATTTCTGGTTCAAATTGCAGCCCGATCGGGTGCAAATACACAGCCCGAGTGGGCACACTTCATGCCCGAGCATGTACACTATCAAATGCTATTTCCGCTCCTTTCGCTCGATTGTTGAGTGTTTGATTTGCTTCCATGGTCTTGCACAAGTTGTACCTTGTCATTCAATCACGTTTTCGGGGTTGAATTGCTGTAATCACTCGTGTTTCACTTCATGTCTTCGTTTCCTATACAAAACACGAAATGGTAGATGAAGTCCTCGAATATGCTCAATAACTCGGTAAAATACAAGAAATATAATCAAAACTAAACCTAAGAATCATGTAAATACTACGACGGATTACGTGTTATCAAACTCCCCCAGACTTAACCTTTTCTCGTCCACGAGCAAATCTAGAGTCGAGTACAAGAAGAGCTAAACAACAATGGATACTAGCACAAATACTCCGAAGGGGTAGCTGTGAATGGTGATTCAAATCTCAAATTGTATTTCTGAATGAATGAGTTTGAATAGCCCTAAACGGCTATAAGTACAATAGGTTAAGAATTAAACCTAATTACGGAATGAGAAATTACAATAATACCCTTATGTACAATAATGTTCTAATACTCTTTATACGCCCCCGCAAGATGAATCACCCGATGTGATTCCAATCTTGGAACACAAGTCTTGAAAAGGCAACCGCGGAAGTGGCTTGGTGAGGAGATCGGCAAGCTGGTCCTTGGAGTGCACATGAGAAACTCGAAGTGTACCAGCTTCTATTTGACCACGAACGAAGAAGTAGTCAAGTGCGAGATGCTTCATGCGTGAATGAAAACGATGAGCGAGCGTGGTCATTTTGTTTCTTGGACGACCATGAGATGGGGTGTTTGCCAAGATAAACAATATACGCCCCCGTGGACTTGAAGTCAGATTTGTCTCCAGCCCAATCCGCATCACTAAAGGCATGAAGAGACAAAGTATTGTGAGCTGCAAGAAAGATACCTTGGGCACGAGATCCAGCAAGATAACGAAGCACACGTTTGGCACATTGCCAATGTTCATCCGTCGGTTGGTGCATGAATTGAGACAACTTGTTGACGGCGTAGCTAACATCCGGGCGCGTGAGAGCAAGGTATTGTAGGCTGCCAATGACTTGACGATACTTGGTGGGATCGGACAAAGGTGAGCCCGAGGTGATGGTGAGCCGAGAGGTGGATGGCAAGGGTGTGGAGACAGGCTTCGCGTCATTCATGTTGGTGCGAATGAGGAGATCCGTAATGTACTTCCGCTGTGACAAGTGGAGACCCCGTGATGTCCTCGAAACTTCAATTCCAAGAAAGAATTGTAGATCACCGAGGTCTTTGATGGAAAACCAAGACGCCAACAACTTGATGAAGTGCTGAATGTGAGAGGAAGATGAGCCCGTGATGATCATATCATCCACATAAACGAGGACATAAAGTTTATGTGTTGCCGTGTGGAGCACAAAGAGAGAGGCATCCGCAAGTGAGTTCTTGAAGCCAAGGTGTAGCAAGTACGTCCGTAATTTCGAGTACCACGCACGAGGAGCTTGTTTGAGACCATAGAGTGCTTTGCGAAGTTTGCACACGTGAAGAGGATGATCCTTGTCAACAAACCCGGGTGGTTGTTCCATGTACACATCTTCGGTGAGTATGCCTTGTAGAAAGGCGTTGTTGACATCGAGTTGATTGATGGACCATCCGTTGGAGACCGCAAGACTGAGAACGGTGCGAATGGTTGCGGGTTTGACAACCGGACTGAAAGTCTCGTGAAAGTCCACCCCCGGGCGTTGGTGAAAACCTTTGGCAACCAAGCGAGCTTTGTAGCGGTCTATTGAACCATCGGGTTTTCGTTTGATGCGGAAAACCCATTTGCAACCAACCACATTGCTCGCGGTCTGAGGAGAGACAAGATCCCACGTCTCGTTACGTAGAAGAGCATTGAATGCGTCTCTCATAGCTTGTCTCCAATGGGTGTGACACAATGCTTGTGTTACTGAAGCCGGTTCAATATCGTCATGAGGACCTGTACAAACATGTGCAGATGGAGGATTAGATCGAATAAGATTGACCTTGCTGCGAGTTACCATCGGATGCACATTTGTAGGTCCCGGATCCGCTGTAGTAAGACGGGCCGCGTCCGAGGGCAAGGCCAGAGGGGGGATCACATCCGTAGAGGACACGGGAGAAGGAGAGTCCACAGCATCACTCGTGTCTGTGTTGCTCTCAACAATGATCAGGGAAGGATCTAATTGTGGGGGCTGCGGTGATGGAGATGGAGTATGTGCGACATTGAGGGGCTCGACGGGTAAGCATGAGGGAGCATGGGACGTTGGAGAGGAGACGGGTAAGGTAGTATGTGTGACGTATTTCGAGAAGACAAAGATACGCGCTTTGGGTGTTGGAGTAGCCAAGGAAGACACAAGGGGTGGATCTAGGATCAAGTTTGTGAGAGGTATAAGGACGCAGCCAAGGATAGCACAAACAACCAAAGATTTTAAGTTTGTGAAGGTTCGGTGGGGATTGGAAGAGAGCTTCGTAGGGCGAGGCATATGAAAGTAGTGGGGTGGGCATGCGGTTGATTAAGTAACCCGCAGCCGTAAGGGCGTAAGACCAATATGGTAGGGGTAGGGAGGCGTGCATAAGAAGGGATAATCCAGTTTCGACAATGTGACGATGTTGACGCTCGGATATCCCATTAAGCTCGGGAGTGTGAGGTGGGGTGGTGTAGTGAGATATGCCATTGTCCGAGAGAAAGGAACGGAGAGCTATGTATTCTCCACCGTTGTCGGTGTAAAGGTTGACTATTTTCGCACTAAACTTGTTTTCGACAAGGGATTTGAAGGCAATAAAGGTTGCTCGAACTTGCGATTTTAGTTTGAGTGGATAAAGCCAAGAATAGCGCGTGTAATGATCAACGAAAACAACATAGTATTTGAAACCATCCATTGAAACAATAGGAGATGTCCATAAATCGGAGAAAATAAACTCAAGGGGTCGTGAAGACACAAGAGATGAGTCATTAAACGGAAGTTTATGACTCTTATTACTAAGACATGAATTGCATGGAGAAACAAAAGACTCTCTAACTAACGGAATGTGAACCTTGGACAAGGCATGTTTGAGGATGGGTAGTGACGGATGTCCTAGACGGGAATGCCAAGTGGAGACGGTGGGATTGAGGTTTGAGAATGATGCAATGGATTTGGTGTTCGTAGTAGAGGACGGCCACACATACACTCCATCCTTAGTGTTGCCTTGAAGAACCGACGCCCCCGTGTATAGATCCTTCACCTGAAACATATGAGGAAAGAA
Source organism: Gynandropsis gynandra (assembly GCA_036759665.1). Classification (NCBI taxonomy): domain Eukaryota; kingdom Viridiplantae; phylum Streptophyta; class Magnoliopsida; order Brassicales; family Cleomaceae; genus Gynandropsis; species Gynandropsis gynandra. The sequence goes on along the minus strand of CM071872.1, from coordinate 24,115,216 downwards.
TTCAACGGAAACATTGTTAGACTTGCATAAACGCTGAACCGAAACCAAATTTTTGTGCATGGAGGGAACACAAAGCACATCATCTATCAATAAGGAACGAGTTGGTAAGGATAACGAAAAGGAACCCGTATGAGTGATGGGCAGTCCGGAGCCATCAGCTATGGTAACCTCTTCGCCGCCGTGATACGGAGTGTGAAGTGATAGGTGCTGCAAGTCGGAGGTGATGTGATGCGAGGCACCACTGTCTAGAAGCCAATTAGAGGTGTCGTACGTAGGATACGTAGCAACATTCGCTGCTGGCGGCCATGGACGTTGAGGTGGTGTCCACGGTTGTGAAACGGGGTTAATCTCAAGTAATAATTTACCTAGACTAACGCTTCCGCAAGAATACGGATCGTGTAGCACTAGGACGTGTGAAATCAATGATTGAATGGGATCGTGATGCAACTCTAAAGCTAGTAAGTAATGAATAAGACGTGTGAAATCAATGATTGAATGGGAATGCGAACTAGACTAAACTAAACTAATTAACGGAATGACTCAACGACTAAACACCATAGGTATCGAGAGTTTCACAACGATTCAACGAAGTTCTAACAAGATCATTGGTCTTAGATACTATCACGAGTTCAGAGAATTCTAGCTCTTATATAGGAACTGACGGCGTAGACTTGTCCACTATCTAGCATGCGTATACCAATATTTCTATTGCGTATCTCACCTACATAGACGCATTAAGACAGCTATCCTAATCCCTAGATTCAATCGATCGATCTGGCATAGATTCTAAACCGATTAAATCTTAAATCATGGCTAGATTCCAAAGTCTAATCCCCTGGCGTATATTCATTAGACTTCTATAATCATCCATTCAAGTGGCGTACAAGAATGAAAGCATTAAACACAACCAATCAATCTGAAAAATGATCAAGTACCGAATTCATTCATTCAAGTGGCGTACAAGAATAAAAGCGTTAAGAACCACCAAGCATTAAGAACAAGACTTCGTTACATAATGGCAATACTCTCTAACCCATGGCTGTAGATCTACTCGGACATGAACTTAGAAAACGAAACACAAACGATAACTATATTCAACATTAATAAAGAAAGAGATTCCTCCCTATTCATATACCGACGTCTTCAATAGTTCCTCCATGCTCCGAATTCCTCGTTCCGTCCTTCTCCCTCTTTCTCTATGTCTCCAAGTCTGTCCTCTAATGTCTCCTTTCGTCCCCCTTTTAGTCTAGTACGAATCCTAGCTTTAAAAGGTTCCTTTTCTCATGAATTGGCCATTCGAAAATCAAGGAGTTTGTTGAGAAAAAGGTGGACCCGACAAGTCTGGTTTGTTAGTATACACGATTCTACATATATTCTGCATATTTGTGTATTATTGTTACTTTCCTTAATTATCTCATCTGATGTACTATATCTATGTAACATTCACAATAATCAAAGGCAAGAGAATCATTCCTAATTACATGGTATCAGATTCAAAATTTGAAAAATTAACCTAGCTTTTCTCTCTTCTCTTCCATCTTCGGCCGCCTCCCTTGCTTGGCGCCTCACCACCGATCCAAAGCATTGGCCGCCTCCCTTGCTTGGCGCCTAACCACCGATCCAAAACTTTCGGCCGCCTCCATTGCTTGGCGCCCCCACAACCAATTCCAACCGACGGCAGCCTCCATTGCTTGGCGCCCCACCCCAATTCAAACCTCCGCCGCCTCTCCTTCACGTCGATCACATGGCTTCCGCCGCTGCTGTATCATCCGACAAGCCCTTCGGGGTTACCAACATCAAGTCCCACATCCCGATCATTCTCGACATGGAGGAAATGAACTACGATTCATGGCGCGACATCTTTGAGACCCACTGTCTCAGTTTCGGCGTTTTGAGCCACGTTGACGGCTCTGCCCCAGCCACCGCTACAACATCCGAGACCTGGACGCGTCTTGACGGCCTCGTCAAGCTCTGGATCTACGGAACCATTTCAAAACCTCTGCTGCAAGAAGTCCTTAAAACAAGATCGACGGCCCGAGCCATATGGCTGCGCCTCGAACGACTTTTTCGGGACAATAAAGAGGCTTGGACCATCCAACTCGACAATGAGCTCCGCACCATCACTATCGGCGACAAATATGTCCACGAATATTGCAAGCGGATACGAAAAATTGCCAATCTCGATGCCCCGGTGTCAGAAAAGGCGCTGGTCATGCACGCACTCAACGGCCTCAATGAAAAATTTGATAACATTGTCAATGTTATCCGACATCAGAAGTCGTTTCCCTCATTTGATGATGCACGATCTATGCTCTCGCTTGAGGAACAACGCGTCTCCCGTCATCGACGCCCAAATCCGATACACACGGACAACGGATCTGCTCCCACGGTCCTTCTAACGGACGGCCCCAATCCTCCTCCTGCGCCCAACCCAATCATCAACCACGGACCAGATCGCGTGGACGTGGTCATCGGGGAAACCGTGGGGGAGCACATCGCCATCACGGCAGCAATCCATGGCAACAAGGGCAAGCTACATACCCAGTATCGTCATATATGTTCCCTGGTTCCTGGAACATGCCATATCACGGACAATACGTCACACCGTAGTGGGCATCTCCGGGTATTCACTCAGTCGGATATGGCCCGCAAGCCCCTTCTCCATGGTCCGGGACAACAACTGCCCCTGCACCGGTCGGATATAGTCCGCAGGCTCCTTCTCCTCCAGCATCATACCACCCCTGCACCGGTCACTTCCTCGCATCAACAGTCGGATTCGCAAACGAACGCGGCTCTTCTCATGCAAGCACCGAGTGCGCTGAACTCTTCGGCCGCTAGCCCTCCATCCGTAAACCTCCCTCCAGGTCTGATTTAGGCGTTCAATGCTGTGAATCTGCAACATCCCAACGATGATTCATGGTATATGAACACCGGAGCTACCACTCATTTAACGTCGCAACCAGGTACACTCGAGTCCACTTTTAATTCGAACATTAAACCTGTTGTTTACGTCGGTAATGGTTCCCTGTCCCTGTTACGGAAACCGGCCAGACAACCATACCTACACCTAGCCGAAAATTCAACCTACCTCATGTTCTATTGATAACAGTGTATCATATTTAGGATAGGTTTTTATGTCATTTTAGGATATTTCTTACATCGTCTACTTACTTATCCGATATTATTTTTATTTTGACACACCGGTTTTATTGGTTTTCAGGTTTTTAGGCGACAAGGCCTAAATGAGCTAAATACGAAGGATTTCTGAACAAAACCAC
>CM071872.1:24058863-24075181 GCA_036759665.1 Gynandropsis gynandra | reverse complement strand
GGGAAAGGTCCCATGAAATCTACACCCCAAACATCAAACAATTCTACCTCTAGGATATAGTTCAGTGGCATTTCGTTCCTCTTACCTATATTTCCCGTTCTTTGACATCCATCACAAGAGGAAACGTACCTATGGGTATCCTTGAAGAGGTTTGGCCAATAAAAACCTGCTTGAAGCACCTTTGAAGCGGTTTTGGACTTGCTGAAGTGGCCTCCATAATCGATCCATGACAATGGAATAGGATGCTCTCTACCGCTTCCTCGGGGATGCATCTCCTAAAGACTCCGTCCCCACATCTCTTGTACAGAATTGGATCGTCCCAATGGTAGTGTTTGACATCCGTAAATAACTTCCTGCGTTCATGAAAAGAAAGATCGGGGCGTAGTATACCGCTCACAAGAAAATTAACAAAATCAGCATACCAAGGAGCGGGGTTACCTGAAGCTAATGCGCATATGACGTCGTCTCTTAAGGAGTCGTCAATAGGTCTCGCATCCTCTACAACGATGCGAGAGAGGTGATCTGCAACGACGTTCTCGGACCCCTTCCTATCTCTTATTTCGAGATCAAACTCTTATAAGAGAAGGATCCACTGGATGAGGCGTGGTTTCGCGTCCTTCTTCCCTAGAAGATATTTAAGCGCTGCATGGTCAGTATAGACGATAACCTTTGACCCTACGAGATAGGATTTGAACTTGTCAAAGGCGAAGACGACGGCAAGGAGCAGCATCGTTTATCTCGAAAAAAGGAGTAAAATGTGAAAAAACCATGTAATTCGGAGCTTCGTACGCAAAGTTATGGTATTTCAAAGCCTGTCGTACAATTCATTGTTTTAGTCATCTAATCACGTGAAAACAAAAACAAAAAGCGAAAAAGTGGTGCAACACGAGAGACAAATAAAAATAGGAAATATAAAGCACAAGGAATATCCGAGAGGCAAACGCAACGCAAGCGGCGTATTGACAAGAAATGATATTCGTATCCTAAGAAACTCGAAAAGGGCATCTCCCAGCTCTAAAAATCCATCGTATCGACCTAAATAAAAAACTTTGAGTTTGAAAACGGGGTCGGGCTGCCTTCAGCAACCCGTGGCATGGTTTATCTCGAAAAGAGGAATAAAATGTGAAAGAATTCATGTAATTCGGAGCTTCATAAACAAAATTATGGTATTTCAAAGCCCGTCGTACAATTCATTGTTTTAGTCGTCTAATAACATGAAAACAAAAACAAAATGTGGAAAAGGGGTGCAACACGAGGGACAAACGCAATTAGGAAATAGGAAACAAAGGGAATATCCGAGAGACAAACGCAACGCAAGCGACGTATTGACATGAAATGACATTCGTATCCTAACAAACTCAAAAAGGGCATCTCCCGGCTCTAAAAATCCAACATATCTACCTAAATAAATCATTTTCAGCTCGAAAATGGGGTCGGGCTACCTTCAGCATCCCGAAGCATTGTTTATCTCGAAAAGAGGAATAAAATGTGAAAAAATCATGTAATTCGGAGCTTCGTATGCAAAGTTATGGTATTTCAAAGCCCGTCATACAATTAATTGTTTTAGTCGTCTAATCTCGTGAAAACAAAAACAAAAAGCGGAAAAGGGGTGCAACACGAGAGACAAACACAAATAGGAAATCGAAAGCAAAAGGAATATCCGAGAGACAAACGCAACGCAAGCGGCGTATTGAGAAGAAATGACATTCGTATCCTTACAAACTCGAAAAGGGCATCTCCCGGCTCTAAAAATCCAAAGTATCAACCTAAATAAAGCATTTTGAGCTCGAAAACAGGGTGAGGCTGCCTTCAACAACCCGCAACATCGTTAATCTCGAAAAGAGGAATAAAATGTGAAAAACTCATGAAATTCGGAGCTTCGTACGCAAAGTTATGGTACTTCAAAGCCCGTCGTACAAGTCATTGTTTTAGTCGTCTAATCACGTGAAAACAAAAACAAAAAACGGAAAAGGGGTGCAACACGAGAGACAAACGCAAATAGGAAATAGGAAGCAAAAAGAATATCCAAGAGACAAATGCAACGAAAGCGGCATATTGACAAGAAATTACATTCGTATCCTAACAAACTCCAAAAGGGCATCTTCTGGCTCAAAATATCCAACGAATAGACCTAAATAAAGCATTTTGGCTCCAAAACGGGGTTGGGCTTCCTTCAGCAACCTGCACCATCCTTTATCTCGGAAAGAGAAATAAAATGTGAAAAAATCATTTGATTCAGGGCTTCGTACGCAAAGTTATGGTATTTCAAAGCCCGTCGTACAATTCATTGTTTTAGTCGTCTAATCACGTGAAAACAAAAACAAAAAGCGGATAAGGAGTGCAACACGAGAGACAAAAGAAAATAGAAATAGGAAGCAAAAGCAATATCCGAGAGACAAATGCAACGCAAGCGGCGTATTGACAATAAATGACATACGTATCCTAACAAACTCGAAAAGGGCATCTTCCGGCTCTAAAAATCCATCGTATCGACCTAAATAAAGCATTTTGAGCTCGAAAACGGGGTCGGGCTGCCTTCAGCAACCCGCGGCATGCTTTATCTCAAAAACAGGAATAAAATATGAAAAAAAATAATGTAATTCGGAGCTTCGTACGCAAAGTTATGGTATTTCAAAGCCCGTCATACAATTCATTGTTTTAGTCGTCTAATCACGTGAAAACAAAAACAAAAAGCGGAAAAGGGGTGCAACACGAGAGACAAACGCAAATAGAAAATAGGAAGCAAAACGAATATCCGAGAGACAAACGCAACGCAAGCAGCGTATTGACAAGAAATAACATTCGTATCCTAACAAACTCGAAAAGGGCATCTTCCGGCTCTAAAAATCCATCGTATGGACCTAAATAAAGCATTTTGAGCTTGAAACGGGGTCGGGTTGCCATCAGCAACCCGCGGCAAGGTTTATCTCGAAAACAGGAATAAAATGTGAAAAAAAAAATCATGTAATTCGGAGCTTCGTACGCAATGTTATGGTATTTCAAAGCCCATCGTACAATTCATTGTTTTAGTCGTCTAATCACGTGAAAACAAAAACAAAAATCGGAAAAGGGGTGCAACATGAGAGACAAACGCAAATAGGAAATATGAAGCAAAAGGAATATCCGAGAGACAAACGCAACGCAAGCGACGTATTGACAAGAAATGACATTCGTATCCTAACAAACCTCGATAAGGGCATCTCGCGGCTCTAAATATCAAACGTATCGACCTAAATAAAGTATTTTGAGCTCGAAAACAGGGTCGTCCTGCCTTCAGCATCCCGCAGCATGGTTTATCTTGAAAAGAGGAATAAAATGTTAAAAAATCATGCAATTCAGAGCTTCGTATGCAAAGTTATGGTATTTCAAATTTCTTCGTACAATTAATTATTTTAGTCGTCTAATCACGTGAAAACAAAAACAAAAAGCGGAAAAGGGTGCAACACGAGAGAAAAACGCAAATAGGAAATAGGAAGCAAAAGGAATATTCAAGAGACAAACACAACGCAAGCGGCTTATTTACAAGAAATGACATTCGTATCCTAACAAACTCGAAAAGGGCATCTTCCGGCTCTTAAAAACCATCGTATGGACCTAAATAAAGCATTTTCAGCTCAAAAGCGAGCTCGGGCTGCCATCAGCAACCCACGGCATGGTTTATCTCGAAAAGAGGAATAAAATGTGAAAAAAATCATGTAATTCGGAGCTTCCTACGCAAAGTTATGGTATTTCAAAGCCCCACGCACAATTCATTGTTTTAGTCATCTAATCACGTGAAAACAAAAACAAAAAGCGGAAAAGGGGTGCAACACGAGGGACAAACGCAAATAGGAAATAGGAAGCAAAGGAATATCGGAGAGATAAATGCAACGCAAGCGGCATATTGACAAGAAATGATATTTGTATCCTAACAAACTCGAAAAGGGCATCTTCAGGCTCTAAAACTCTAACGTATCGACCTAAATAAAGCATTTTGAGCTTAGAATCGGGGTCGGGCTACCTTCAGTAACCCGCAACATGGTTTATCTTGAAAAGAGGAATAAAATGTGAAACAAATCATGTAATTCAGAGCTTCGTACGCATAGTTATAGTATTTCAAAGCTCGTCGTACAATTCATTGTTTTAGTCGTCTAATCACGTGAAAACAAAAACAAAAAGCAGAAAAGGGGTCTCACACGAGAGACAAACGCAAATAGGAAATAGGAAGCAAATGGAATATCAAAGAGACAAACGCAAAGCAAGCAGCGTATTGACAAGAAATGACATTTGTATCCTAACAAACTCGAAAAGGGCATCTTCAGGCTCTAAAAATCAGTCGTATCGACCTAAATAAAGCATTTTGAGCTTGAAAACGGGGTCGGCTGCCTTCAGCAACCCGCGGCATGGTTTATCTCGAAAAGAGGAATAAAATGTGAAAAATCATGTAATTCCGAGCTTCGTACGCAAAGTTATGGTATTTCAAAGCCCGTCGTACAATTCATTGTTTTAGTTGTCTAATCATGTGAAAACAAAAACAAAAAGACGAAAAGGGGTGCAACACGAGAGACCAACGCAATTGGGAAATAGGAAGCAAACAGAATATCCAAGAGAAAAACGCAACGCAAGCGGCGTATTTACAAGAAATGACATTCGTAACCTAACAAACTCGAAAAGGGCATCTTTCGGCTCTAAAAATCCATCGTATCGACCTAACTAAAGCATTTTTAGCTCGAAAATAGGGTCGGGCTGCTATCAGCAACCCGCGGCAAGGTTTATCTCAAAAACAGAATTAAAATGTGAACGTGCGTGTCTTTCTCTAACTCATCCAGTGAATCTACTGTAAAGCAAGACTCCTTTGAGTGGTGATTCGTCCATGGGGCTGGACAGGATGAATTCTAAAATGTGAAAAAATCATGTAATTCGGAGCTTCATACGCAAAGTTATGGTATTTCAAAGCCCGTTATACAATACATTGTTTTAGTCATCTAATCAAGTGAAAACAAAAACAAAAAGCGGAAAAGGGGTTCAACACGAGAGGCAAACGCATATAGGAAATAGGAAGCAAAAGATTATCCAAGAGACAAACGCAACGCAAGCAGCGTATTGACAAGAAATGACATTCGTATCCTAACAAACTCAAAAAGGGCATCTTCCGACTCTAAAAATCAAACGTATCGACCTAAATAAAGCATTTTGAGCTTCAAAACGGGGTCGAGCTGCCTTAAACTTCGCGCAGCATCGTTTATCTCGAAAAGAGGAATAAAATGTGAAAAAAATCATGTAATTCGGAGCTTCATACGCAAAGTAATGGTATTTCAAAGCCCGTCGTACAATTCATCGTTTGATTTGTATAATCACGTGAAAACAAAGACAAAAAGCGGAAAAGGGGTGCAACACGAGAGACAAACGCAAATAGGAAATAGGAAGCAAAAGGATTATCCAAGAGACAAACGCAACGCAAGCGGCGTATTGACAAGAAATGACCTTTGTATCTTAACAAACTCGAAAAGGGCATCTTCCAGCTCTGAAAATCCAACATATCGACCTAAATAAAGCATTTTGAGCTCGAAAACGGGGTCGGGCTACCTTCAGAAACCCGCAGCATCGATTATCTCGAAAAGAGGTATAAGATGTGAAAAAATCATGTAATTCGGAGCTTCATACAATAAGTTATGGTATTTTAGAGCCCGTCATTCAATTCATCGTTTTAGTCGTCTAATCACGTGAAAACAAAAAAAAAAAAGCGGAAAGGGGTGCAACACGAGAGGCAAACGCATATAGGAAATAGGAAGCAAAAGGAATATCCGAGAGACAAACGCAACGCAAGCGGCGTAATGATAAGAAATGACATTCGTATCCTAACAAACTTAAAAAGGGCATCTTCTGACTCTAAAATTCCATCGTATGGACCTAAATAAAGCATTTTGAGCTCGAAAACGGCATCGGGCGGCCATCAGCAACCCGCAGCATGGTTTATCTCGAAACAAAAATAAAATGTGAAAACATCGTGTAATTCGGAGCTTCGTACGCAAAGTTATGGTATTTCAAAGCCCGTTGTACAATTCATTGTTTTAGTTGTCTAATCACGTGAAAACAAAAATAAAAAAAGCAGAGAAGGGGTGCAACATGAGAGACAAATGCAAATAAGAAATAGGAAGCAAAAGGAATATCCGAGAGACAAACGCAACGCAAGCAGCGTATTGACAATAAATGACATTCGTATCCCGACATACTCGAAAAGGGCATCTTCCAACTCTAAAAGTCCAACGTATCGACCTAAATAAAGCATTTTGAGCTCGAAAATGGGGTCGAGCTGCCTTCAGCAACCCGCAGTCATTTATCTCGAAAAGAGGAATAAAATGTGACGGAGCTTCGTATGCAAAGTTATGCTATTTCAAAGCTCGTCGTACAATTCATTGTTTTAGTCGTCTAATCACGTGAAAACAAACAAAAGCGGAAAAGGGGTGCAACACGAAAGACAAACGCAAATAGGAAATAGGAAGCAAAAGGAATATCCGAGAGACAAACGCAACGCAAGCAGTGTATTGACAAGAAATGACATTTGTATCCTAACAAACTCGAAAAGGGCATCTTCCGACTATAAAAAACAAACGTATGAACCTAAATAAAACATTTTTCAGCTCAAAAACGGGGTCGGGCTGCCTTCAGCATCCCGTAGCATGGTTTATCTCGAAAAGAGGAATAAAATGTGCAACAAATCAAGTAATTTGGAGCATCGTACGCAAAGTTATGGTATTTCAAAGCCCTTCGTACAATTCAATTTTTTAGTTGTCTAATCACGTGAAAACAAAGACAAAAAGCAGAAAAAGGGTGCAACACGAGAGACAAACGCAAATAGGAAATAGGAAGCAAAAATAATATCCAAGAGACAAATGCAACGCAAGCGGCGTATTGACAAGAAATGACATTCGTATCCTAACAAACTCGAAAAGGGCATCTTCCGGCTCTAAAAGTCCAATGTATCGACCTAAATAAAGCATTTTGAGCTTGAAAATGGGGTCGGGCTGCCTTCAGCAACCCGCAACATCGTTTATCTCGAAAAGAGGAATACAAAATGTGAAAAAATATGTAATTCGGAGCTTCATACGCAAAGTTATGGTATTTTAAAGCCCGTCGTACAATTCATCATTTTAGTCGTCTAATCACGTGAAAACAAAAACAAAAAGCGGAAAAGGGGTGAAGCACGAGAGACAAACGTATATAGGAAATAGAAGCAAAAGGAATTTCCAAGAGACAAACGCAACGCAAGCGGCGTATTGACAAGAAATGACATTCGTATCCTAACAAACTCGAAAAGGGCATCTTCCGGCTCTAAAAATCCATTGTATCGACCTAAATAGAGCATTTTGAGCTCGAAAACGGGGTCGGGATGCCTTGAGCAACCCGCAGCATGGTTTATCTCGAAAAGAGGAATAAAATGTGAAAAAATCATGTAATTCGGAGCTTCGTACGGAAAGTTATGATATTTCTAAGTGCGTCGTACAATTCATTGTTTTAGTCGTCTAATCATGTGAAAACAAAAACAAAAATCGGAAAAGGGGTGAAACACGAGAGACAAACGCAAATAGGAAATAGGAAGCAAAAGGAATATCCGAGAGACAAATGCAACGCAAGCGGCGTTTGACAAGAAATGACATTTGTATCCCAACAAACTCGAAAAGGGCATTTTCCAGCTCTAAAAATCCATCGTATCGACCTAGATAAAGCATTTTGAGCTCCAAAATGGGGTCGAGCTACCTTCAGAAATCCGCAACATCGTTTATTTCTAAAAGAGGAATAAAATGTGAAAAAACTCATGTAATTCGGAGCTTCGTATGCAAAGTTATGGTATTTCAAAGCTTGTTGTACAATTCATTGTTTTAGTCGTCTAATCACGTGAAAACAAAAACAAAAAGCGGAAAAGGGGTGCAACATGAGAGACAAACACATATAGGAAATAGGAAGCAAAAGGAATATTCGAAAGACAAACGCAACGAAAGCGGCGTATTGACAAGAAATGACATTCATATCCTAACAAACTCGAAAAGGGCATCTCCCAGCTCTCAAAATCCAACGTATTGATCTAAATAAAGCATTTTGAGCTTGAAAACAGGGTCGGGCTACCTTCAGCAATCCACAGCATCATTTATCTCGAAAAGAGGAATTAAATGTGAAAAAATCATATAATTCGGAGCTTCATATACAAAGTTATGGTATTTCAAAGCCCGTCATACAATTAATCTTTTTAGTCATCTTATCACGTGAAAACAAAAACAAAAAGAAGAAAAGGGGTGCAACACGAGAGACAAACACATATAGGAAGTAGGAAACAAAAGGAATATCCAAGAGACAAACGCAACGCAGGCGGCGTATTGACAAAAAATGACATTCGTATCCTAGCAAACTTCGAAAAGGGCATCTTCCGGCTCTAAAAATCCATCGTCTCGACCTAAATAAAGCATTTTGAGCTCAAAAATGGGGTTGGGCTGCCTTCAGCAACCTGCAGCATGGTTTATCTCGTAAAGAGGAATAAAATGTGAAAAAAATCATGTAATTCGGAGCTTCGTACGCAAAGTTATGGTATTTCAAAGCCCGTCGTACAATTCATTGTTTTAGTCGTCTAATCACGTGAAAATCAAAACAAAAAACGGAAAAGAGGTGCAACATGAGAGATAAACCCTAATAGGAAATAAGAAGCAAAAGGAATATCCGAGAGACAAATGCATTGCAAGTGGCGTATTGACAAGAAATGACATTCGTATCCCAACAAACTCGAAAAGGGCATCTTCCAGCTCTAAAAATCCATCGTATCGACTTCAATAAAGCTTTTTGAGCTCGAAAAACTGGGTCGAGCTGCCTTCAGCAACCCCCAGCATCGTTTATCTTGAAAAGATGATTAAAATGTGAAAAAATCATGTAATTCGGAGCTTCGTACGCAAAATTATGGAATTTCAAAGCCCGTCGTACAATTCATTGTTTTAGTCGTCTAATCACGTGAAAATAAAAACAAAAAGCGGAAAAGGGGTGCAACACGAGAGACAAACGCAAATAGGAAATAGGAAGCAAAAAAGAATATCCGAGAGACAAACGCAACGCAAGCGGCGTATTGATAAGAAATGACATTCGTATCCTAACAAACTCGAAAAGGGAATATTTCGGCTCTAAAAATCAAACGTATCGACCAAAATAAAACATTTTGATCTCGAAAACGGGCTCGGGCTGCCTTCATCAACCCACAGCATGGTTCATCTCGAAAAGAGGAATAAAATGTGAAAACAATCATGTAATTCGGAACTTCGTACGCAAAGTTATGGTATTTGAAAGCCTATCGTACAATTCATCGTTTTAGTCGCCTAATCACGTGAAAACAAAGACAAAGAGCGGAAAACGGGTGCAACACGAGAGACAAAAGCAAATAGGAAATAGGAAGCAAAAGGAATATCCAAGAGACATACACAACGCAAGCGGCGTATTGACAAGAAATGACATTCGTATCCTAACAAACTCGAAAAGGGCATCTCCCGACTCTAAAAATCCAACGTATCGATCTAAATAAAGCATTTTAAGCTTGAAAACGGGGTCAGGCTGCCTTCAGCAACCCACGTCATGGTTTATCTCAAAAAGAGGAATAAAATGTGAAAAACTCATGTAATTCGGAGCTTCGTACGCAAAGTTATGGTATTTCAAAGCCCGTCGTACAATTCATTGTTTTAGTCCTCTAATCTCGTGAAAACAAAAACAAAAAGTGGGAAAGGGGTGCAACACGAGAGAAACGCAAATAGGAATTAGGAAGCAAAAGGAATATCCGAGAGACAAACGCAACGCAAACGCGTATTGATAAGAAATTACATTTGTATCCTAACAAACTCGAAAAGGGTATCTTCCGGCTCTAAAATTCAAATGTATCGACCTAAATAAAGCATTTTGAGCTCAAAAACGGGGTTGGGCTGCCTTCGGCAACCCACGGCATGGTTTATCTCGAAAAGAGAAATAAAATGTGAAAAAAAATCATGTAATTCGGAGCTTCGTACGTAAAGTTATGGTATTTCAAAGCTCGTCGTACAATTCATTGTTTTAGTCGTCCAATCACGTGAAAATAAAAACAAAAAGCGGAAAAAGGGTGCAACGCGAGAGACAAACACAAATAGGAAATTGGAAGCAAAAGGAATATCCGAGAGACAAACGCAACGCAAGCGGCGTATTGACAAGAAATGACATTAGTATCCTAACAAACTGGAAAATGGCATCTCCCGGCTCTAAAAATCAAACGTATCGGCCTAAATAAAGCATTTTGAGCTCGAAAATGGGGTCGGGCTGCCTTCAGCAACTCGCAACATGGTTTATCCCGAAAAGAGGAATAAAATGTGAAAACATCATGCAATTCGAGCTTCGTACGCAAAGTTATGGTATTTCAAAGCCCGTCGTACAATTTATTGTTTTAGTCGTCTAATCACGTGAAAAAAAAACAAAAAGCGGAAAAAGGGTGCAACACGAGAGACAAACACAAATAGAAAATAGGAAGCAAAAGGAATATCCAAGTGACAAACGCAACGCAAGCGGCGTATTGACAAGAAATGACATTCGTATCCTAACAAACTTGAAAAGGGCATCTTCCGGCTCTAAAATATCGACTAATCTAGGAGAAAGGTCAATCAGAACAACATTCCTAAAATTTTTGGATTAGAGCAAGAACTACATAATTTGAGACAAGGTTTCTTTGATCTTAATGCATATAATACAAGATTTATTACATTTTGGTAAGAATTGAAGAGTTTAGAAGATATACATGCTTGTACATGCCAGAAGTGTAGCTGCATTTGTCATCTTAGTTTAGTTCTCGGGAGGAACGAAGGCACCTTATTAAATTCCTCATGGGGCTTAATGATTCTTATGCTCTAGTTCGCCGCCAAATCTTTTTGATGGTCCCTCTTCCCTCCCTATCTTAAGGCCTTTAATATCGTTATCCAAGATAAGCAACAAAAAAGTGTCTTACCTCCACCTGATTCCGTCATTTTCTAGACCAATTCCACAAGTTTTTCCACTTATCCGAGTAGTAAGCCTCATCACTATAATCCATCCCGAAAATCTTGACCTACTTGTTCTCATTGTGGACTCATGGGACACCTCATTACCAAATGCTACCGTCTTCATTGTTTTCCTCAAAGTTACAAAAATCCAAAACATGGTCATCCTTTGAGTCTTGGATATACACCTAGGATTAATGTCATACCTCTATGTCCTACTCCCACTCCCACTCTCATTATCCCAAACCAATTCAATGGCCTTTTAACACATGCACAACTTAATCAGGTAGTTTCTCATCTTCATCACATAAAGAATGTTTCTTCGTCTTCTTCTCATACTACTAAGCAGCCATCTGCCAACACTTCATCTGCGCCTTTGTCTTTACCACCATCCATTGCTATTTTCTCTTATTCTTTCTACTTATCTTCTTTGTTGAATAAAAATAATAATATTTTGAAGTCAAATTCTTGGGTTATTGATACAGATGCTAGTAATCATGTATGTAATGATTTTTTTTCTTTTCTAATGTTTCTCCAGTTCATAATATATATGTGATACTATCTAATGGACTTTTGTTGCATGTCTCATATGTTGGAACAATTCATTATCTTCAGTCCTCACTTTATACAATGTTTTCTATATTTGGATTTCATAATTATCATTATTAGTGTTAGTTCTCTTACTCTTACTTTAGGTTTAAATCTAACTTTTACAGCTTCTTCTTGCCTCATACAGGACCCTATTCGGACCTTGATGATTGGGAAGGATAGGCTTTCTCATAATCTCTATTTTTTGGACAACATTTTCACCCATTGTTTTCAGTAAGCAGCTCTCTTCCTTTATGGCACCAAAGGCTTGGGCATCCTTCAAATGTAATGATCAATATTTTATCTTTTATCCAGGTTTCTCCTTCTAAAGACTTCCATTATGATATCTGCCCAAAAGCAAAACAAAGACGTCTTACCTATATTTCAAATAATACATCTATCTTTGATCATCTGCATTTAGATATATGAGGTCCTTTCAAACATGAAATTGTTGATGGATATAGATATTTTCTAACAATAGTCGAGGATTATTCAAGAACAACATGAGTTTACTTTATTAAATCTAAGTCACAAGCTGAATCATTTTTTATAATTTTCTGAAATTAGTAAAAACATAATTTAATTACACAATAAAATCTATTCAGATAGATAATGCCCCTGAATTAGTATTCACTAATCTGCTTTCATCTCATGGTATTATGTATTATTTTTCATGTTCATTTACTGCACAACAAAATTCTATTGTTGAGAGATTGTACCAACAATTACTCAATGTTGTTAGGGCATTATATTTAAACTCTAATATCCCTTTAGTGTATTGGAATGATTGTGTTTCGACAACTGTATTTTTTATAAACATAATTCCAACTAACATTCTTAATAACAAATCTCCATATGAAGTTCTTACTGGTAAATCTCTTACCTATACTCATCTCAAGGTATTTAGTTGTTTATGTTATGTCTCAACACATGATAAAGATAAACTTAAAATTTTTGCAAGAGTAATTCCTGGCGTTTTTCTAGGTTATCCCTTAGGTTATAAAAGATACAAAATTCTAGATCTCATTAGTAATAGAATCTTAATATCTAGGAATATAGTATTTCATGAAAATATATTTCCTTTCATTTCTAACAAATATTCTAAACCATACAATGAGTTGTTTTTAAATTCTGATTTATCAGTTCCTATTAAAGATCTTACTACAACCACATTTTCTAATAATTCTTCCACTTTAATTAATTTACTTTCTAGTGAAACTTTACCTAATTCTGATAGTTCTTTTAATTCTAGGCCGAGTCGAATAACTAAACGTCCTACTTATTTAGTTGATTATCATTGTTACAATATTAAATTGAACAAAACTAACAATATGACTCCTTATCCAATTTCTAATTTTCTTTCTTATGATAAATTTAGTATTGAATACAGATTTTTTTTCAATGGCAATTTCGTCTTATATAAAACCTAAAACATATTTAGAAGCTAGTAAATCAGTTGAATAGATTGCTACAATGAATTTGGAACTTGATGCTTTACTTAAGAATAATACATGGTCCATTTGTTTTATGCCTTCTAACAAAAATATGATTGGTTTTAAATGGATTTATAAAATAAAATTTAATGCAGATGGTAGTTTAGATAAATATAAGCTAGGTTTCTAGATAAAGGTTTTAAACAAAAAGAAGGTATAAATTATATAGATACGTTTGGTCCAGTTGCAAAAATGGTTACTATAAGACTTTTATTATTTTTAACTACTTCTCTTAATTGGACAATTGATCAACTTGATGTTTCAAATGCATTTTTAAATAGAGATTTGAATGAAGAAATCTATATACAATTACCGCAAGGTTATGTTCCAAAACAGGGAGAGATATTGCCTCCAAATCCGGTTTGTCGTTTAAATAAATATTTATACGGTTTAAAACAAGCATATCGTCAATAGTTTGCAAAATTTTCATCTATTTCGTTAAAATCTACTTTTGTCCAATCATCATATGACCATTCGTTACTTTTTTCATCTTCTTCAGATCATTTGATTGCATCAATAGTATACGTAGATGATATCTTGATTTTAGGCAATACACCATCTATTTTTAATTCAATCAAATATCTCTTGTCCACTATTTTCATAATTAATGATCTAGGTAAGGTAAAATATTTTTTGGTCTTGAAATATCTCGTTCTAAACTCGGAATTTCGATAAGTCAAATTTACATTAGAACTACTTAAAGAATTTGGAATGTTAGGTTATAAGCCATTTAATAATTCTAATGAAGGTAAACTCAATATCTTCGCAATCCAATGGTGATTATTAAGTAATCGCTCTTATTATAGAAAATTAATTGGAAAACTAAAATATTTAACTCTTACAAGACCGAACATTTTTTCCGTTATTAACAAATTAAGTCAATATACGTCTGCACCCACTTCTTCACATTTATCCGCTGCACATAGAATTATTCGATATCTAAAAAATAATCTCGAACAAGGTCTATTTTATCCAATTAAAAATGATTTCAAGCTCAAAACTTTTTCTGATGCTGATTGGGCTTCTTGTGTTGATTCTCGTAGATCAGTAACAAGATCTCGTGTCTTCTTAGGACAATCTCTAATATCATGAAAATCAAAGAAACAAGTTACAATTTCAAGAAATAGTGTCGATGCGGAATATTGAACCATGACCAATGCAACTTGTGAGTTAATTTGGTTAAATTCAATTTTACGTGAATTATATATTTATATTCATGTGCCTATTCTTTTGTTTTGTCATAATACAAGAGCTCTTCACATGGTAAGTAATTTCGTCTTCCATACATGACAAGTAATTTCGTCTTCCATGAAAGGACAAAACATATTGAACTAAATTATCACGTTTTTCGTGAAAAGCTGCAATCAGTTTTTCGCAAAACATTTTATGGAACAACAAACAATCAAATCAGGAACATTCTCACAAAACCATTATTTTCTGCACATTTTGAAGGCTTACTCTCTAAAATGAGAGAATTTAAACTATACTCCCTCATCTTGAAATGAATATTAAATATCATCTTGATAATTTTTTTTTCTTTTAATTGATTAATAATTGATTAATGATGTTTAATTCTTGATCTTTAAATTTAAATACATATGACCCATATATATTTTATCATTGATCAATAAAAATAATCATTTTCTCTGTTGATAGTTTCTTTTGTTCCTGACGTAGTTTGGAACATTAATTAAGAACAAAAGCATATACTCGAATCCATGGAAGAACACTTTTTGTAGAACCCTAGAAAAACAAGAAGGAAAAAAGGAACACAAAGTCAAAGAATTTGTATGGGAATGAAGAGAGGATCTAACAAAGGAGGAAGAGACCAGTCAACTCAAGCACCTTCTTGATATCACACACAGAAGACCACCCAAAAAACGCGGTTTCTTCCCATGTTGCAGTCAAAACCAGCAATGGCCGGCGGAGGCTAATTGAAGAGGCTCAAACCCATGAATCAAAACTCTTCCGAGAAACCCATGAACCCTAGAAGTTGTAATCTCCATCGTCATCTTCATCAGCATTAGTCCTTTCCTGCTTGAATGGAGAATCGTAAAGGAGGAAACTTCAGCTTATCGAGCTCCGAAGCTTTGACCACCACGCTTTCCAACGCGATTCAAGCTCTGGGTCGTGGTTTCGATGTCACTTCCGACATTCGATTGTTGTACTGCAAAGGATCACCTGGGTCGAGGTTGGTTCGAATCGAGGAAGTACAAAACAGAGATCTTGTTCTGTCCGATGGGGTTCTTCTTCCTAATGTTCCCGCTGATATTGAGTGCTCCAGAGGCAGGAGAAGCATACAGAGAATCCCTGTTTGCAGCTTCCATGAGGTGATTTTTCCTGTGTTTTTTCTTATCTCTATATTGATTCTGTCGAATCGACTGCTTAAGGGTTTCTGATTTCAAGTTGTCTGGAAAATTTTGGCTCTGATGTTGAAATGTGTATGTACAGTGACATGATACCTGATCAGTTGTGGAGCCACTTGTTCATGTTGTTTCTATTCGGTTATTCTTTTTATTAATTCGGCTCATACCAAAGTTGTGGACTTGACACTTTGATCTTATTTCTCATGTACCTTTCTTATACAAATTGAAGTGTAGTTCAATACTCAGATTGGTAATAAATCTGAAGTACTTTCTTAATTTCATAGTTGGTTTGTTTGGGGCAAAATTTTGGTGGTGCTTCAATGTTTTTCATTTTTGGGCCTTTAGTCAAATGCAGAGGAAAGTTTCCTAGAACTCCGTTGTTTCGGCTTGTGTGCCGATATAGTCTTTTCAAAGTTTGAGTTTTCCTGGTAGCGATTGATTCCATTCTACTGCTTTCATTTCCCAACTTGTACTTTCGCAAAGAAAATGGATCATGGATATATACATATATACATATATATATGCGTATTTATAAAGATGTGTTGGTTACGCGCAGATGGCCGAATACTTCAATGAGAGATCCGGTATCAAGGGGCACATACCCCTTGGAAGCTTTAATGCCATGTTCAACTTCACAGGTTCTTGGAAAGTTGATGCAGCAGTCACAAAATGTCTTGCAATGGTTGGATATTTTATTCCTCTTTATGAGGTTAAGTTAGCGAAACTCACTTTGGTATTGCATGACGAGATCAGGCGTGCGGTTCGTTCATCATGGGATCCTGCTTCCTTAGCAAGGTAATTCTATGGAAATGTTCTTCATAGTTTTGATGCCATATTTGCTTCCGCAATCCAATGGTGATTATTAAGT
>CM071872.1:24030796-24058828 GCA_036759665.1 Gynandropsis gynandra | reverse complement strand
ACATCTGAGGTTCTAAATAGGTATATCTGTTGAGCGGAAATCAATTGGGTTCGCATGCTTGTGATATTAGATTTTCTTGCTGGAAAAGGCAAGTTTGTGTTGTTCCATATATTATACAATGTCTCTTATGTTTTCTCCTCTTGTTTTCTATTATGCAGCTTTATCGAAAACTACGGTACCCATATTGTAACTTCAGTGACAATTGGTGGGAGAGATGTAGTTTATATCAGGCAGCATCAGTCTTCTCCTTTGCCAGTTTCTGAAATTGAAAACTATGTGAATGACATTATGGAGCACCGATTTCAGGAGTCGGAAAATCCATCTAGTTCTGCCCACTTAAAATACAAGGACAAGGTTAGTATTTCATGATACAAAATCATTTTTCTAACTTATACCCCTTACTCGTGTCGTTTTAAGCCTTCATAAGTTTATACCAATGTTCTAAGAATCGGTCTAGGCGGCCATTGAGTGCCCCGATTTTCTCTAGTTGTTTCTTCTAGATGCTCGGTAGTCATTATGCAATCTAGGTGTCCGATTAGGCAGTCTAAACATACTTTCGATATTTATACATTTCTAAACGCACATCTATACTGAATATATTGTTTTAATACATGGATATATCTATCCATCTAAACATGCTAATGGTTAATACTTTTGCCTCTTCCTGGGTTTGAATTGGCTGTCAGACGTGATGCGTCTTAGACAGAAACAATGTGTGGAAGTTGCATAAATTTGCTTTGCCGATGAACTTTTGTGATATCACATAGAGTTTTTTTTAATGTTTTGTCGCGTTAATGTTGTTGATTGAACGAGGAAACATATAGCTGAAAAAGGTCTCTGCTGTAGGACATTACAGTAATTTTTAGGAGAAGAGGAGGGGACGATGTAGAGCAAAGCCATGCAAGGTGGGTGGAAACAGTATGCACTGCTCCAGATGTGATCAACATGACGTTTACGCCTATTGTCTCTCTGCTCGAAGGTGTGCCTGGTCTAAGGCATTTAACACGCGCAATCGAACTATACTTGGAATGTGAGTTCTACAATTCATCCTACTCTATGCCTAACTTCCATTGCACTGCTTTTGGTCTCACTCGATTGGCATTTTCTTCATTTGGTGCCTTTAATCAGTTTTTTTACCTTTACCAGATAAGCCTCCTATAGAAGATTTGCAGTACTTCCTGGATTTCCAAATCACTCGAGCTTGGGCTCCCGAACAGAGTAACCTTCAACGAAAGGAACCCGTTTGCCCGTCTCTCCAGTTCAGCTTAATGGGTCCCAAACTTTTCATCAGTACCGATCAGGTAGCTTCCTTATGGCTCACAATCATGAAAACGTTTTCACCATTACTGAATTGTCAGAAGGATACGGCACTCATCTTCATCACTCTGCTCGTAATGCCCTTTCGTTCTACGTAAAAAAAAGAATAATGCGTTGGTCTCGTGACTCCAGGTTACCGTTGGGCGTAAACCTGTTACTGGTCTCAGGCTCAGCTTGGAGGGGAGCAAGCAAAACCGGCTTGCGATCCACCTGCAACACTTAGTCTCCCTTCCTAAAATTCTTCAACCGCATTGGGACCCGCACATGCCAATAGGTGCACCAAAGTGGCAGGGACCAGAGGAGCAAGACAGCCGCTGGTTTGAACCCATCAAGTGGAAGAACTTTTCTCACGTGAGCACTGCGCCCATAGAACATACTGAGACACACATCGGAGATCTCTCTGGAGTCTACATTGTGACGGGAGCTCAACTCGGGGTGTGGGACTTCGGGTCCAAGAACGTCTTGCACCTAAAACTCCTCTTCTCCAAAGTTCCTGGATGCACTATAAGACGGTCGGTATGGGACCACAGCCCCAAGACGGCAAACCTCTCGGGAAGACTCGAAAGCGGTGGAGCATCAACATCAAGTTCAAGTGATGAGAAGAGAGAAGATGTGTCCACACAAGCTGGGAAACTGGCAAAGATCGTCGACTCGTCAGAGATGTTGAAGGGGCCGCAAGATTTGCCAGGGCATTGGCTTGTGACGGGGGCAAAACTTGGCATCGAAAAGGGTAAGATTGTGTTGCGTTTGAAGTATTCATTATTGAACTATTGAAATTTAGAAACTTTCTGTTTTTTTCTCGGTTGATTTAATTGGAGACGAAACTAGAGTTAGTATTAGCATTCTTTTTGCACAGCTGATGTGAATATACATGTTTGGTTTCTGTGTGTGGATTCCTTTGTCTGTATAGTTTATCAAGAACAATCTGAATAACAAACGAACAGGTGTTCGCTTGAACATGTAAAAATCATTGAACAACATGAGTTCAAACCATTGGATCAAACAATTTTCATTCGCACTGATTGAGATTTGGTTCAAAGATCAGTTATGTATGTATCAGTTTGACGCTGTCGATAATTACAATTGAATATACGAAGATGTATCTCTTCCCCGAGTACTGTCAAGGGGAGCAAAAAGCTACGGAACAGCACTCTCATGCCTACGAGGTTAAGGTGCGTGCCTGAAACATTAGTCATGTGCCTGCTCTAAAATCGAACGAGGATCCTTATATCTTGAACTTTCTTATGGGCTAAGTTAGACTCAAATTTATTCGGCATAGTGGTATTAATCAAGAATTTATGATTGTGCTCAGGTTAAGTAATTCCGTTTTCATACTTTTTGTGACGCAAGTGATGAAGGAAGGATGAACACTATAAGATTCAGATGAACGGATTGAGGCATTGGAGAGCAGATATAGCAGAAACTGAGTGGATCAGTATGATGACTGATGAGTAGTCGTTATGGTCTCTGTTAAGATGAAGCGCAACACAACTTTACTCTTCGTTTTTAGCGATGATGGATGAATGAATGGAGTATGGAACGATTTGATGGAATTATGGACGTAACCTAAACATTTGGAGATAATCTCTCTAAGCACAATTCTTAGAAAAACTTGAGAAACAAAAAAGGAATTGAAGACAAGAGATGGAACAATCAGAAACTCGCATACGTTGTTCTTGTATGTGTTTGTTCAAAGTTGAGCCAACCTCGAGATATCGAATGGATAAGCATCGGAAGAAGAGCGTGCACGGTATGAGCGTTGAGCGACGACTGTGTTTGCCGCCTCGGTGGGATGAAAAGCGTCCCAAAAGACATACGCATTTCGGTTTGGGCAAGGTCTCTGTCCCGGTAAACATGTGATCTGACCACCATTCCTCCCCACACCGCAACACCCTGCGTTTGTTACCCTAAACCCTGAAAATTTTTCCTAATTTAGTTTCTCACCAAATTCTTTGTTGATTGATCTAACGAATTTGGATATTTGATATCTTATTTGCAATCAAGTTTTGCATTGATTGTATGACTACGTACCATAAGAAGAAGGGTTACTGATAATGTCCTGGAAAATGCCGTAAGCATTGACGTAGATGAACTTTGCGTCTGGGAGATTGCTGTTGAGGCGGTCGACTAGAGATCTGAGCTTGTTGTTGAAGATCTGGTTCGCTGAGTTGATTCGTTCATCGCAAGTTCTACCGTCACGGCTGTTAGCTAACTTATTCGGGCTACAACCGATTGCCCCGACCCCGATCAACGCAAATTTCCTCGCTCCATAGTTGTATAGTGCCTGAACATCAACACATATATATACTCAGAAACATAAACCAAAACCAAAGGCGAAAACTTTTGTTAACCCATTTTAATCCACGTGGGTTCTATTGATCTATTTGGTTGAATTTGGAACCAAGAGATCGAGGAACAAACGTTGAGCTGTTGAGAGTAGCGATTGATAAGATCGTCGGCGAATTGTTGAGGAGAGAACTGTCGACTTGTGGAGTAGAAGGAAGGCATGAAGTAATTGTTGAGATAATCATTGCTTCCAAGTCCAACCGAGTAAATGCATTTCTTTAGATAATCGGCGGCTGTGTTCTCGTCCCCAAGAAGATTAACAACTTGTGACACTGTGTTCTGGTAATTCCGAACTTGTCCGCTAAAGCTTATCCTTTGTCCCTGTAACATGAGGACGCCAAAAAAAATATTCATTTGTCTGTACAATGTTTACATCATACGTACATTAGACATCAACGTTGTAATCTTGATCCGATCGACGAAATCTTACCAATTGTCGTCCAGTTTCTTCTCGGATTCCGGCGGCGGCAGAAGCATAATTGACACCGGAGAGTATTTTCCGACCACTTGCAGCACTGTAGGGAGGGATGTAGCCATCAAATCCGAGTAGTTGAGCTTCATTACATTGACATCAGAATGAAGAGACTGTTATAATTCAATTCGACTTCAAGAAATACACGTTTGATGTATTATTATTATTATAATTACTCACTCGAGCTAGAGCAACTCAAGATTATATCCAACTATTCTCTGAAAGTATAGATTCATCTACATGTATGCTTGGTGGACCAATGTCTTTTTTATGAAATATAAAATGGGGTCCTGGTATTACATTCCACTCTACAGACAGAATTGTGCTTTTCATTCGACATATACGTACAAAAACGTTCAAAAGAAGAAGAGCTTACCAATGACATCGACGGTGGTTTTCCCGTTTGAGAAGCGGCCGGTCGGGCCGCCGGGAAAATCAATACCGTAGGGGAAATAGTTTGCTCTTGCAAGAGAAACAAGTCTATTGTTATTTCCGTTGTCAACCAAAGAGTCCCCAAAGATGAAGTAACATGGAACTTGTGGGGCTCCATTTACCCTAAAACCAAACATTAGTCCCAACAATATTGACCCATACAATTTCCTCAAGTAACCCTCCATTTCACAAAAAATAAAACCTAAAGAGAGAGAATCTCTAGGGTTTCTAGTGGAATGAGGAGTGTAGAAGTGATGAATGTGAAAAAAATCTAAAGAAGTTGTGTGTTTATATATAGTGTGGGCGTGGATATGCCTGTGTATGAACTTTCCTACATACTTAAAGATTGGTGGGTCCAATAAATTATATTAATTATTATCCTCTTTTTTGAAAAAAAATTGAAAATTTGCCATTTATATTATTGATAAGATTTAAATATTTGGTCAATAATGACACTGAGAACCTTCCTCTAAAGCCTTTGTTAATTTGAGTCAAAACTACTTGATCACTCACTCTACTTATGTTTAAATATCGTGTTTCATATTATCATAGAAAATGATAAATATTACAGTTTATTATATGTTTCTGTTCTCCGAATTTCGGTTAATATAAATATATTTTTAATATATATTTTGTTAATTAATTGTATCAAAATTCAAATGATGTACTTAATTTAATGACTTTATACATTGTAGATCCATTACAAACTATCGTAAGTATTTTATGTATAATTTGGATCACTTGTTATTTAAATGTTAATTAAGGTGGTGAGGATAAATCTAAAATAAAAGAAAGAATATGGTTAAATGTATGGATTTATTGAAAAGGATTTCTAGGTGAAGATGTTAGGTTTGCATTAAATACACGCGGACCATAATGTGAAACATAGCTACATACATGACCGGCTACAATTTGTCTTCGTTTACATGCATAAAAAATGGTAAAAACCTAAAATTATATCGGCAATTTGGTATATATATATATACATATATGCTGAAACAAAAGTCAAATTCGATACGAATAAAAGATCAAAACAGCTAAGAAACAACTCATGAATTGGATGCTATTTAGCAGAGTTCTAAAAATCTATCTGAGCGGCATCTAGGCGTTTGATTTTCTTTAGGCATATATCTTTTGGATTAGAGGGTCTAGACGACTATTTAGACGATATAAATAAATTTGTAGAAGATTTAAACATTTCTAAACGTACATCTACATTATATATATTTCTCAAATCAATGGAGTAAATTTGCTACAAAAAAAAGTATCACGCTCGATTATGAATTTATAATTTTATGTTCCTTTTATAAATTATAAAGTAATATTATTAATTATTTTGAACAATATAAAAAAATATAATAAATTGAAGAAGAAAAATATTTCCTAGTATTTATATGTTTATATGATATATTATAATATATATAATCTAGTTCGTGTAGACGCGCTTAACGTTAAAGTTTGGATTACAGTTCGATTAATGTTCGATCCGTTAGTACAATTTTTTAAATATTTTTATAGAAAAAGGAAAGTTAATTATATAACTTGTTGGAATAACGTTAATATATAAATATATATATATATACATAAAAAAAAGTTTCCATTTTTCATACAAGGAAATTACCTTTCTTGCTAGAACTTGATTTATGGCTTGTATTTCTATATGTTAACTTAAAATTACATGAATAAAACAAAGGTTTTCTCTTTCTCTTTGTCATTTTTTAGCATGGTATTAGAGTATGACAACTCATTATCGATTACCTCAATAGACAACGAGTTATCGCGATCTAGATTTCCTCAACGAACATGGTTGATAAAAGGGACGCTAGTGGCATGTATGTCATTAAGCATAAGTGTAAGGTCCAATAAGGTCTAAATAATTATGAAAATTATTAACTAACTTTAGATGAATTCAATATAGATTTATAAACAAAAACAAAAGGTTTCTTCTCCACTTGCATGGTCGACGCAGAAAAAGAAGAGAACAGAAAAGGAGAAAAAGAAGATTCACCAATTTTTTTATCGTGTTCTCATTGTAGATTGATTCTAAACGGAGTTAGGGTAAAACTCTAGAATTCTCCTTTTCATTATTCCGCCAATTTAAAGATTTATATAATATTGATTATTCGGTCGAATCTATACTAGAGAAAAATGAATTTCGTGCAATTGTTAGCAAAGTCAACGTACATCGTCAAGTCATTGAACAAAGCTAATATGATGATCCTGTTTTGTAAAAGTTTTGTTTTGGTTATTGAGAAGTTCATACATTTAAAAAGATGCATGAACACAATAGAAGTTTTAGAAAATTCATAATGGAGAAATTGATACGATATAAGTGATAATTGGATCAAATCTAGAATCGTTGTATGAGGATTGATGTCATGCATATGGGTTAGTTTTTGGTGAAAATAAATGGTTATAGATGACCTAGAGAATTAACACTTGAGCACTAGAGACGAATGAACATCTTGTCTAGTGTTCTCGATCAAGTAATTTTACACTCGAACCTTTGGATGAAGGCGTGTGCGAGCATGTCGATGCGAGATGTCACATGAAGAGTATCGGGTCGACGACGTCAGTATTGCGACACTTGGATCAGGAGCTGACGCCGTACCGTGTCGGGTTAGTGGTAACCTTTTGAGCGAGAAAGCATTGTAGTTAGTCATATCAATGGATTTGCCAACATCATGCCATGTTGGGATTGTGGTAATCTTTCAAGCGATGAAACATTGTATTGTACTGATGGATGGGGTACGGTGTGATCTTATGAAATCTTTAGTATACAGGGTCTTTTAAACTTTGCGAGCGTATGTCTGAGCTAGATTCTTGTGGATTCAGTGAGTTGTGATCTTGTGTGATATTGTTTTTAGACTTAGTATACTCTGTTTGGTTAGGTAGGCTTGTCTGTATGTCTTTAGTTTACGTTAGATCAATATTTTGTGTTATTTAATTACAAGTGGGAGAATGTGTGGTACATAGTACTTACATATATTAGCCTAACTGAGTGCATATTTTCTACTCATCTTATTTTTGCGTTGTTGTGGATGGAAAAGTTATGGCAAGGAAAAAGAGTAGTGAGGTTGAACAACAACATCAGAGCTCACAACGATTTGATGAAAGAGGCGTACTAGAGGTCTCGATAAACTCTATTTTTCATTTCATATTTATCCATTATATATCGTGATTATGGTTTTGTGTATTTTATTTCGCAAATGGTCCAAAAAAATTTTATTTAAAAAAAGCATTTATTTTGTTTATAAATGTGACCACCTCTTGGAGGTGATGGTGGACACTTCTAGTCCCGAGGTTGTTCCGAGTATGGGGGTGTTACAAATTGGTATTAGAGCTTGATTATCATTTTCATATTTACTTGTTTTCATAGGATTTCAAAATATTTTGAAAAATGTTTGAATAAACCACAATATCATAGCATACATCTCTTAAAGAGTCTAGTGTGGTTTTGAGCTATGGAAAGCTAATGGTGGTTAGTCGTTCTTTGAGTTAAGTTTGCCTGCTTCTTTTCATCCCCGTTTTCGTTCTTTTGCGCATTGTGCGCCAAACGATACCGAGGAAGATGGTTACACTCGTGGAATGAGCGAAGGCTCTCGTTCCACTAGTCATATGCAGTCCCAATTATTGAGACAAAGGTCGCAGAGTAGAAAAGATAAAGATTCCATCAGAGAAATGTTGAGAGAGCTATTAGCAGAAGTTCGAAAAAATGATCAAGATGAGAGTTTGACAATGCCAAGCTCCACCATAGGTACCGTTTCCACCACTACCGCCGCCTCCTCCAATGTTTAATTAAAGGCATATAGAGATATCAGATTATTTCTATGTCATGGGTTACATGGCTAAAAAGGATGTCAAATCGTTTCGTGGAGGTTTGATACCTCCCATGAAGACGGAAGAGTGGATGTTCCGATTGGAGGAGCAAAACTTTCAATCATCCACATGTCTATTAGAGTTTACGATGAATATTGCACTCCACTACTTGGAGGGAGAAGCAGTTTTTTGGTGGAACGAGATCTATAGAAAAAGTCTAAAGCATTTATTTGCTTAGGGTGAATTCAAAAACTTTTTGAGTTGAATTATGTGTTGCACGGTGCTCGTGAAGAGATAAAGTTTAGATTTCTACAACTGATACAAGTTGACCGTACCAATGCGCATTATTATGCGACATATTTGGAGTTATTATGGTTTAGAACTAAATCAATAACTTCAAAAATTTGAAGGTCAACAAATTTTTGTAAGGATTACGTCCAAAAATCAGACGCGTGATTGAGATAATAAGGCATGGATCATTTACTCAGCTAGTTTCAAATGCTAAATTAGTAGAGAACGGACTCATCGAGGATGGCATCTCGAAGTCCTTAGATACCAAGAGGAAATAGGTTGTCCAACAGATTATAGGGAGACTGGACCAATGGAAAATGATTTAGACTCTCCCTATCGCAATAAGTTTGAGGTACCCATGTTATTGTTGTTGACGTGAGCATGTTGAGCATGCCAAAGGTTTGATAGGAGAGTATGATGCTTCTGATGTGATAGTTTTGAACATCATATTCATGTTTATCCCCGACAAGTGGGAGGAGCTATAAGGCGAGAATAATCAGATGGATGATTTTATTGTTTGGAGCGAAGAGTCATTCAAAAAGCTCAAAGTGAAGCTATCCGAATCACCAGTGTTAGCCTTATCACAACCAGGGATACCATACCTAATTTATATGGATACATCAAAGACGAGATTAGGATGTGTACTTATGTAAGGAGATAATGTGATTGCTTATGCGTTAAGGTGGTTATTTAAACATGAGGAGACTTACATGATTTAGAGATGACAATGTGGTGTTTGCGTTAAATATCTGGAGGAGATATCTTCATGGAGAAAAGATACAAATTTTTACAGACCACAAAAGTCTAAAGTATATATTTACGCGACCAACGTTGAATTTGAGTTAGAGATGGTGGATGGAGTTTATCGCAGATTATGAGATGGATATCGCATACCATTCAAGGCAAGCAAATATTATTACATATGCGTTGAGCCACAAGAAAGTTGAGGTTGCGACTATGCAAGAGTTGAGTGTTTTGATTAGTTAGACAAGTGCTTTGAGACTAGAGACAGTGCATATTGATTCAGAGCAAACGAGGTTACAAGCAGTAAATCAGACATATCTATTGAGTAGAATTTGAGCATCGCAACTATCCGGTGAGAGATTATAGAAGATCCGTAGTAATAAGCAAGACCTGAAGTACAAGTTGTGTCATGTCAAGGAAGACATTATGATGGTGAATAGTAGTCGAGTTTGTGTACTGAAAGATCTAATTATATGCCAAGCTCACCAATCCAAGTTTTTAATTCATCCGAGATTGACGAAGATGTATCCAGATGTCCGCCATCTTTATTAAATTGTCAGAGATGAAGATGGACACTGCTCAATGGATAGCAAAATGTCTAACTTTTCAATTAATCAAAAGTGAGCAACAAGTACCTAGCGTAAAAATGCAAAGTCCGCCAATTTTGAAATGAAAGTGGGACCGTATTACCATGGATTTCGTGAAGAGCCTTCTAAGGATTCCATTTGGATGGTCGTGGATTGACTAACTAAATTGGCTTGTTTCATTCCAATAAATAAGAATTTTGATGTGAATCAACTAGCAAGGATCAATATTGCACAGTCTATCAAAATGAATTGGATTTTGTTAAGCATTATGTCATACCCGGAATGGAGATTCACCTTACATCTTTAGCAGGCATTTCAAAAAGAGTTAGGGACCAAACTACACTTGAACACCGCATATCATCCACATAGGGATGGACAATTTGAGACAAATTATAAATACGATTAGGACCTATTATGAGCATGTGGACTGGAATGGCCTGGTAGTTGAGAGAATCATTTGTTGTATGTGGAGTTCATGTATAACAATAGCTATCACACTATCATTGGCACACCATCGTACGATGCATTATACAGGTGATCATGGCGTACAATGATACGTGAATTATCAAGTAAATAAAATGTCTAATACTCACTTATCGCAAGAATACAGATCGATGTAGTACCAGGGTCGAACTCTAGGGACTAATGCAACCTAAGCTAAACTAGGATGGATGAAAGTGATGATGATATGTGGTAAAGTCTGAGAATGCTAATCGAATTATGAAAGTAACGAGGACACACGAAAATAACTTTCTAACTAAGAACACTACGGAGTTCGGGTTACTAAAATTGCAAGGATGCAACCAACAAAAGATCATAAATCAATCAAATTATCTTGATAACGGGAAATTTATGCTCGTAAGTAGAGAATGGTTTCTCTTGACACCTAAACTCTCTAACCACAATAACATGCAATCCTACCTCCTAGCAGTGATTAACACGTAATTACGGTAGCATAAGCATGAAATCCTAATTCTTGAGTCGATTAACCGACCGGTCAGATTCTTATCAATCGAACTCAATCAACAATCAATATTTCGGGATTCATAATCTAACCTCCCAGTTAAACATGAAATCCTAATTTACTGAGCGGATAACACAAGCATAGAACATTCATAACATTGATCGTAGAACCAAAATATAAGAAACTTTGAAAGATCTAAGCATTAACGCATAAATACAAGCATCCCTTCCAAAACCGGTGTCCCTAACCTATAGCTACAGACCTACTCACTCATATATTCTGATACAAAATAAGAGAGAACAACACTAGAAATGATAAAGAGTAAGGAATATGATGCCTCCAACTTCCTTATATTGTCGCCGATGTTTTGATGTTTTCTCCTTCGTTTCCACCTTGTCTTGAGCCTCTTCTATGTTTTTTTCGTCCCCCTATGGTTATGTGCCACCAAACTTAATTGGGGCGTCATTTTGAATGCTTCTAGGGATTCTTTTACGACACACAACCCGTGCGGACTCAAGTGTAGGACCCACTCGAGCTATTTGTCTTTGAGGCAACCCATGCATGTTTGGAAGCTTTCCGAGGTGGGTAGAATTTTCTATGGATGTAACCCACACAGACTCAAGTGTAGGACCCACTCGGGCTCTTGGCCTGCACGCAGCACTCACGGGTAAAAGGTACCCCGAATTGGGCTAAAACTTTTGATGGGTACAACCCGAGCAGGGCCTTCTACGAGCACGAGCGTGTTGTGTTAATTTCATGTTTTTGCTCCTTTTTCTTGATGCTTGGGTATTCCACGCGGTTCTTTGCCTTGAATCCGCTCCGAGTGGGTTGTAGCTCCAAATATGTGTAGTTGACTCCAGGATTCAACACCATTAAGCTTGATTAGGCCTTGTCGCCTTAAAACCCGAAAAAACAACTAAAAGACTGGATAAAGGACTAATTTGTGTTGGTTTTGTAATTCGTGCTATACAAATTACGCAAAAATGATCTAAACGCTTATATCTAAATTAACCTACACTACGTGTTATCATACACCCTTGTGTTGGACTGAGATGGTGAGAGATCTATCTTCGGAGCAAAGATTTTGTAGGAAACTATGGAAAAGCTGAGAATTTTTAAGATAAAAATGAAGGCGGCTAAGGATTGTCAGAAGAGTTATGATGATCAAAAAAGAAAGGACGTTGAGCTTAGCATCTAGGATATGGTGTATTTGCGAGTTCAAACGAGGGGAAGGAGATAAGATTGGATACAAATGAACAACCTATCACCAGGGTTCACAGGGGCCATTTAAGGTGATAGAGTGGATTGGAGCGGTCGCCTATCGGGTGGAGCTTCCTTTATATTTAGAGGGCATGCATGAGGTGTTTCATGTATCTTTGTTGCCTAAATGTTTATCAGTACTAAAGAAAATAGTAGTAGAGCCACCAACAACTTTAAAGAAAGACTTGACGTATAAAGAGCATTTGGTGGGCATCGTGTATCACCAAGTGAAACATTTATGACGTAAGCAGATGACGATTATAAAGGTCGTGTGGGAACATTATAGCGTAGAAGGAGAGAAATTTGAATCAAAAGAGAAGATGATGCATAAGTGAGATTTTTTTAAATGAGCAGTATGGTTCTTGTATGCATTGGATGCAAACATCGTTGTAAGAATCACATACATTGAATTTGAAGACGAATTTTGTTATAGTGGGATAGAATTATAAGACCCGATAAGGCCCAAATAATTATGAAAGTATTAACCTAAATTTAGTTTAATTGATCATACATTTAGAAAAACAATAAAATAGGTGTCATCTCCACTTACACGGCCGAAGGAGAAAAAAAAAGAGAAGAGAAAATGAGAACAGAGAAAAGAATAAGAGAGAAGGAAAATTTGCCAATTTTTTGGGTGTTCTCATTGTGGATTAATTCTAAACAAGGTTTGGGTAAAACTCTAGAACTCTCTTTGTCATTATTCTTCCAATTTGAAGATTTAAATAATGGATATTGATTATTCGATTGAATCTATACTGGGAGAAAATCGATTCGTGCAATTGTTAACAAAATCAACGTGAATTGTGAAGCCATCGATGAAAACTAAGATGATGATCTTTCCCATCAAAATTTGGCTTTTTATTAATGGAGAAGTTTATACGTTTAAAACAGTGCATGAACATAATAGAATTTTTAGGAAATCCATAATGATAATCCTCGGAATCTCATATGCACATTCATCCGTTTGGAGATAATTATGAAGAATGGTCGTAGAAGTTCCCACGATTCTCTAGACACCAAACAAGTATGGCATTGTTGATGGAACAATTCCATTATTGTCGGATGATTTGATAGATCTCGATGACTTTTGGACTAAAAATTTGTTATTGGTATCGCGGATAACAACTTAAAAGAGCATTTTGTTCGGGCATCTATCACAAGGAGGTTGATAAGGATTTGTCGGGCTACCAACTTTTTTCTGGAGCTAACGGACCTCAGACTTATAAGGTTCACACGAAGCTTGTAGGATTAAACTTTGGGCATGCATATTGAAGCTTATTTAGAACTCTTTAGGAATATTTGGATGAGATAACCACTTAAAAGCCAATTAAGGCTCGTCGTTGCGGGAGCTACACATGTATTTTGTTGCCAAATATTAACGAGAAAGGAAGTTTACCAAATCTACAATTTTCTTATAGGATTTTATGATAATGTTTATGGTGTTATTCATTCTAATATTATTTTCCGAGATCCTTTGCGTAGTTTGGAATCCGTTATTCCATGATTGTTCAAGAATAAGACTCCATTTAAATTGTTTTGGTTCACACTTCACGAGTTTTGTTTTCTAGAGGGTAAAATCCGGTTTAATTCCTTTACAGGAAACTAGAGATGTCATTATTGGTTATTTTTAGTTAGTGGAATGATGCCTCTGGCAAAGGTAATTCTCAAAGTTGCGGATCAAGGTTAGGTAGGGCTCGTGACATATTTTCTCGAGCCAATGTGTGGGTCAAATTTCCATCCCATGTCCAATACAAACCACAACCAATGTTATAGTGTTGATGCAAATCCCTGGATTGTTCCTACAGTCTCCAACAATTAGACATTGGTTCACATCCTCATTGCTCATAAATTTGTTGCCATAGAAGGTATACACATAATAATTTTGCTCTTCGATGGATTTTTGATATAGATTTTTCTCACCATATAATAGGTAATCTTATCATTCTATAGAGATACGTGACTTGTCGGCGTGTCCTATTAATATCTCTTATGATAGTCACACATTGGTCATGAAAAAGGCTTTGTTGTTTTTTGTGATAGGTTTTTTATGCAAAAATTTGCCAATTTCCCCATGGAACAAAACCATCATCTTACTTCCATAAGGCTATATTTCTTGGAACACATTATACTCATATTTTATCTCAGTTCATGCATTTGTCATGTTGGAACCATTGGGATGTTAGGTTACACATGGTTTAATACATTGAAAGCCATTCGGATCATCGAATCTTGTTGCAAAAATATGGTAATTTATGTTTTTATGGTTGGTGTGATTATGATTGGGCAAACTTTTCCGATGACGTGGAATGGATGATATGAATTTTTTTGCCTTTCCTTTAACCCATGATCTTTGAGGGGATAGTTTATTCAATTTGCTCATTCTCTATATCTTGGAAAATAAACAAGCATTCTCGGTCTTTTGCTCTTGTAATGTTCGTTGTCTGAGCTTCTCTGGTTACGTGGATGGCTTTCTCTTTCAGTGTAATACATCATTGACTGATGCCACTTTTATGCGACAATCAATTCCAGTTACATTAAGTTTTGGGTCTTATTTTTCATATTGACTAGACCTATGTTACTAAGACTAAACCATCGATATTTTCTCAAAAGCTCTCGGAAATGACATTTTGACGTTCTTCTTTGCATGTTGGACATTAAAAATCTCTATGCTCCAATCTAAAGAGATATTGGGAATATTGATATGTTGTAAATATAAAAGTTGTCATTTCTTATATAAGTAAATTCTCATTCTTGCTAGATTTTTATTCATGGCTTGTATGTATATACGTCATCTTAACATTACATGAATAAGACAAGGGTTTTGTTTTTCTCTTTTGACCGTTCTTAACATAGACCAAATGTGTTGCATATATGTTCTAGGTACATCAACACATTTGATCTCTTCTGACTGATTTTACCTCTTCTATAGCAAGACCCTAGCAGAGTTACTTAAATATAATTGTATTCCTATTTAACAAAATACACATGGATTCTAAAATAAATAAATAACCACTATTTCATTTTTTTGTTGTGTTTGTCTCTCATCTTACTCTTTCATCCTTCTCAAATACGAGCAACCAATTTTCTCAACTCTTATATATTCTATTTCTCTATCTTTTTTGTATCCTCTTTATTTTATTGTATATTGGTTCAATACGAAGGTATCACACGATGACTACACATGAAGGTCACACGACGATTGCCCAAAGGTGACACACAATTAGAGTCGCACGAAGTTGCAAAGGTCAAGTTTAAATTAGGTCATACATGATGGAGACACGTGATTAAAGTTGCAATAGTCATATGATTTAAGTTGTTCCAAGTTGCAAAGATCACACAACCAAACACATGTGTTTCTATCTCTCTAACACATTATCTAGTCTTAATTGGTCATTTTTTATTGTCATTTAATATTTTTTCTACACACGAGAAATCGAGACAATTACTTACTATTATCTTTTAAGAAATTGAAATTATATATTTTATTATAACTTTATAAATGTTTTTATGATTAACATTGTAAGAAGTCGCAATAATTTGTGGTTAAAAATTAGATAAAATTTATATTATGTGCAATTAAAACAAATATATTTAAAGTAGTAGTATTACATTAATAATTTTTTTCGAGACTCAATAAAGTTAATATTCATGTCACATAATATTTTACAAATTCGGATTCTCGTTCAATTATTCATTATTCCGTGATAATTAATCATTATTCGTTGAAAACTAATGTTTTTAAAAATGTGTTAAACATTTATTTTAATATTTAGATAATTTAACATAAAAAATGGACATGGATACAAATCTGTTATATCCATTTAATATTTCTTTGGGACAAATATTTTTTTTAAAATTTGATAGTATGTATTACAAATAATAATGTTTTTGATGTTGTATAAATGCGATGAAATCTTGAAAGCATTCTAATTTTGAAAGCTTTGATTTCCGATTTTGGAAGTAATAATATATAAATAATCGGAACTATTATGATTTTTTAAAATAATTTAGAAAAATATCTTAAGTCTAATTTATAATGATAAACAAAGAAAAGAGAAAATCTTAGCATAATTTTTAAAATTACTGAAGCTATGTTAGTTGAATTGGACGACTTGATAAAAAAATACGCAATCTTTTTTTTACATATCTATTTATTACTTTACATTAATAAATTAATTGACATAATATATAGTATACGTATTATTAACAAGCACAAACATAGTTAGTTTCACCAATTTGAAAATAATTTTAAAAGTTTGAAGTATTTTGAAAATAACATGTTAGTAGTTGAAGTATTATTACTAAAATTACATGTTAGTTTATATTATTGTGAAGTAACATGTATATTCATGAATAAAATATGTGAAAAAATAATTAATGTATTTTTATAGCCAATCTGAAATAAATTTGGGAATTATTATGAGATCTCTTCATATAAAAACGATCACTATCGAAATTAAACTTTTAAAATTGGATGTTTAATTTTCATAATTAAGATCTTTAAATAAACGCATATTATCTAAAATAATAGTTTGGGCTTAGTATCAAATTATACATATATCTACATATTATAAAAGTCCATGGTAGAATTATAATTTACTCTATGTTTAATTTTTATAATTAAGATCTTTAAATAAACACATATATCTGCATAATAACATTCAAAACATACCCTAAAAATTTAACAACGACCATTATGATATTTTTTAAAACGGTTAATGTGAAATACAAATGTACATAAGCCGACATTATAATAAGTAATTGGCGAAGACTTCGCTGACGGTTGGATATCAATAATTTCCATATTTATTATTGATGGTGTCTCTTCTCTTCAAAGATTTTTTTTAATAACTTTAGAATTTTTTTATTTACAATTCAATATATTTCTATCATGTGAAGATTCATTTCTCTATCCTGAAAGTTTGGATCTAAAAATGAAAAGTATATTTTTTGCATATTTATCAGTGAAGCTAATCTAGTAGAATTTGAATCTTTCAAATTAATATTATTTTTTTAATTTATTGTTTTCCCTAAAATAAAAGAAAATTACTCAATCGCTATCTTATAATAATTTCACCAGCGTGATATTAATGAATTGTTAGCCAAACTGCATTTATCAACTCACTTTATTTTTTGTTCTTTTGACCAATTAAATAAAGAGATTAAAGTTTATTACCTAACCAAAACAGAACAAAAAAATTTATATAACAAAAAATCTCATAAAATAAATAAAATGGGTATATAATACTAAAGCTATATATATATATATATATATAAACGCCCTTTTTTATTTTATATGTAAACTATCTAGCTAGTTCCAAACTAATATGAATCATAATAATTATTTCTAATTAATTCATTAATATACAACATATCATTACAGAAAAAAGAAAATGGTAACACAAATTAATGTTGAAAAAGCTCGGTTTTGCACAGAATTTATTTTTTCAACGTTAATTCAATCCTAAATTGGTGTTGAATAGTACATTTTTTGTAAACTTTAGGTGTTGAATTAGTGTTAGAAATGACAATCCACAGCGGTTTGCCTTGCACTAACTATGCAAGGTGTAACAACCATGATCACCGTTCGAGTTTCGAGAGGTAAGAAGTCTCACCCTTTATCAATGTATAACCATGGTTAAGTTTGTGAGTTGCATATTCTCGTAATATTTTGATTAAATTGGATGTATGAGATCCTAAAATCTTTAGAAAATGAATGGATATTAAACTCATACAGATCGAAAAATATGTCTAATGAGCATTGGAGTTTGTATAATGAATATTGGGGGAAATGAGTGTGAATTTAAAGGTCTGGTAGTGTGGAGAAAGAACATCTATGGAGATAGAGTCATGTCTCACCGAAAAATTTAATATTTCGATGGATTGCATTACTCTACGTACAACGCTCGATCAAGTACCTTGTGAGGAAGACGATGAAACTATCAAATTACTTGATCGAGTACAAGGTTACTTGGCCTGAGTGTTTTCTCTATGGCATTACGAGGTGTCAATAATTTGTTCGGTCGAGTATGGTATTGTTCTAGCTATGATTTATTAGGATAGGAATTTTTAGGTCACAAATTGGTGGTTTTTGGACCCCTAGTTCAAAGGAAGATCTAGGGATGCACATAATGTCTTTTTAGGTGTTCCAATATCTCAATAAACATGGAGGAAGCCATGTGGGCTTCGAGAGTGAAGTGATTTCGTTAGTGTCGAGTTTAGAATTGTGGTGCGTGTATGATGTTGAATCATTATTGAAAGACATGAAGGAATACTAGGTGAGTGTGTCACGTGAGGAATATCGGGTTATAGATCCTAGTATTGTAGCACCTTATGGGATCTTGATGGGAGTGGCAACCCATGCTGGGATCTAATGGGATCTTGCGAGCATTGGAACCAGAGGCTAGGGTCGGTGGACTTTTCTATCGCTACGATTATGTGGGATAGGGTAGAATTTTGCAATGTTTGACATAGCGGCTAGGTTCGAATGTGTAGAGTCCGACAATATTATGTGAACACCTCTTATGCTAGCTGGGATCCAATGAGATATTTCGAGCATTGTGCCAATAGTTTAGGAATCATGTGGACCTTGTGAATGCTACGACGGTTGGTGTCTAGTGGAAACTTTTGAGTGGTGATCATGGTGGAATACTAGTCTTTGACTGTAAGTATTTGTTCGAAGACGAATGATCATACTGTTTTCACTCTATAATAACATTTCAATATATTACCATAATATTTTACATAGTTTTAGTCTATTTTTGTTCAATTTTTATGAATTATTTACTTCATTTCATGATATTACAAGCTTCAAAGACTAAGGAGTAGATTAATCGTATAACATCGCAAGTTACAACATAAATTGAGCAATAAGGATTAGTACAATGAAAACACTCAATCCGAGCTGTCAAACCCTCGATCAAACAAGTTTAACATGATAGCCCAAAATTCTCAGTGAAAACGCTCAACTTGAGTACCTTGAAACTCAGCCGAGCAGAATCTATATGATCATATCAAAGTTAGTTCCTGATTGCATGAAAAAGACGTAGAAACAAGAACCGCTCGACCGGAGAAATGTGGAGCTTGATCGAGAGACATGCTAAAATCAATTAATAATTCAAATTTTGATAAGAGGCGTCTGAAGTCTTTAAAAAGGGTCAGAGTTGATAATTGACAAAACAATGAGACATAAAGTAAGAAAAAGTGAGCTTTTGGACTATGCTAAATCGAGTGAAATGCTATATGATTACAATCAATGGATCAAACTATCGATGAAGACGGGTAAAAGGCGAGGCTATAGTGGCGACTGGTTAAGAGATTGCATGAACCTTCTCAACCTTCCTTCTCCTCATTTTATTTCCATAATTTTTTCACGAGATGTAGATCTATCTAGTTGAGCCATATTTTAGGCTAGACTATTGTGTATTTTGATTCATTGTACTTAATGATCCAATTCATTGTTCTTTGTGTGTTATGGTTTAGTGCATGTTTTTATTCTTTCGATTTTAATGACCACTATGATTGTCACATGGTATAATTTAGATGGAGACGTGAGATTTTATTAGATTGTATGCATTAGATAAATATGAATGGTCATATCGAGAGGTAGGTTAGTCGATTTAGGAATAAGGATATTGAGGAATAATGCATTTAACATGAAGGTCATAGATGTCAATGATTTAGATGTTAGATAGGAATCTAGAATGCGAGAGCATGTAGATTTATTGATAGCACGTTCGGTATGTATATCATTAGATGGGACGTCAATGATTTATATGCTTGAACTAGATCTAGATTGTGAAAGGAGGTAGATCCATTTAAGATGATTGAATTCCCCAATATAACCAAAACAATTGTTTTTGAAACCTTTAATGAATTCATGTAGGTTAAAACAACTATCTAATCTACAATCTTTGTCATGATGTAAATACTTGTATCACACACTTAGATGAATATATTTTAGGTAAAAAATACACTCTATATTGTTCATGGCCAACGTGTTTATGACGTTGATGTCTAGATCCCTTTTAGTTTTTGTATTCGGCACTAATATTGCATGATCCGTATCCTTGCGGATGTCTAGTCTAGATATAAATATTGAAACTTTAGATTCATTAGATCACACCTAGGTGATAACATCAAGTTTTTTTGGCATCGTCTCTTATTTTATTTTTAGTTCGCTATTGGAATTTCTTCTTGTTTTGTTTTCTTAGTTTACTTTGTAGGTACGTAGACCATTTCAGAGGGAACACTCAAAAGCAAGAAGATTGTCGATAGCTTACAACGTCAAAAACGAGATTCCAGAGGAGGAAACTTATGGAGCATACACCACTCCTAAGCAGACAAAACTCTTATATCAATCGAAGTTAATTTATATTTTAGCCATCATTTATATAGATGCTGAATCAAATAGCGCTGAAAGGGAGGCTAAATAAGGATCCAAATATTCATTTAACGAAGTTCAAGATGCTCTATGGTTCACTAAAATTAATCCAAGGAGTAACAAAAGAGGCTATATATTATTGGTCTTCCCGTTTTCTCTTATGGTCCAAGTGAAAGAATGGTTTTGTATGTTGGTGTCAGATTTTATCCATACATACAGCCAATTTGAGCAGCGGTTCATGGTGAGACTTTTTCTACCTCACAAGACACAAGCTATGAAGAATGAGATCAACACCTTCGCTCAAGAAGATGATGATGAAATACTATACGAGGCTTTAGAAAGATTTAAAGGTTATCAATGTGTATGTCCACATCATGAGATGGATTGAAAGTACCTCATATCAACGTTTATTGAGGGACATCGTAGGACAGTTGAGTCTAGATAATGGTATGTTGAGGTTCACTATATGATCTCCATTTCACATAACTAGAAAAAAAATTGAGAAGATGACTACCGAGAGGAATGCTTCGAGTGACTACATAAGGATATTTCCATCGGGAGAGATGAGAATTGAAATTTGAACCATCTGATCCGAACTAGCTAAGTTGAAACTTCAAATATCCACGATGAAGCAAGGAGCATCGACATCTTCTATGGATCTCCATGAGCATTAAGATGATCATTCAACAATATGTTTAGCGGAACAAAATGAATATGTGAACTACGTGTTGAACAACCTCTATTCGAACACATACACCGCCAATAAGAAGAATAAATAAATGGGAATATTGCAGACATATATATTCCTAAGACAACCCCAAGGTGAAAATGATCAAAACATGCAGCTATATCACAATCCGACCTACCAACCAAAGGGAAATCTGATCACAACAACAATATAAAGGGTACAACGAGATCAAGTCTATTTACTCTCAATTTTTGTAAGAAAAAAAAATCACATAATGCAGAGCAATACGGGATGAAGATTGACACATTGACTTCAAGTAGACGATGCAACAAAAAAAATGGAGGACATCTGCATGCATCTAAGGATGTTGGAAACCTAAATCGCTTGGGTTGAATCCGCTCTTTCTCGACCAACTAGAACATTTCAGGGGAAAATCGATCTAAATGCTGGAGATACATGAAAGAGGTATAAGAACATGTTCATGATCAAGTAAGTTGAAATGATATTACAAAGTAAACGCAAGGTTAACACCAAATTGTTCTTTGATTCGTCTTTGACCTGACGTTATATTTGTGTTAGCCAGTTCTCTGCTATGTAACCTTCTTACAATGGTGTTGGGTATCGTTGTGCAAATTTGTATTGGACTTTGCGTTGCTCTTTGCTTATTTTTGGTAGTGAATAGATGTACACGTCAATGGTCACATGTACAGTCATGGATTAATTTGGAATGAACTCTCATAAGTTATATTTTATTTGAAAATAATATTATAGTTAATGTATAAAAAATAATTTATATTTTTGTTTTTGAAACTTTGAAACAAACTAATCTATTTTTATGAGATTTTTTTCCAAATAGGATAAATTGTTCCTCTAGAATTTGGTTTAGATTAAATAAAAATGAACCTTATTAAAACAAAAAACAAAAACTTGTATTTGGATTAGAGCAAGTTATGTGATTATCCTCTTGGCCACAAGCATTGCATAAAACCTCTTTGTTTTGAAGAACAAAACACAAGCAACCAGAGATCCGAACAAAGCCATTGTTGACATGATCACGAACGATGTCCTGAAACAATGACTTCCATAGCAAGAATGGTCATCCCCATTAGCTACCTTGTCGTAGAAGTAGCCTATTATCTTCACAGAGAAAATATATGATCCGACCGGACTAGCTATCGAAATCGTATAATATATGGTTCCTGAAAGCAGTGCCTTCCCACGGCGTGACGCGGACGGCGACCCTCAGGAAGACGGCGACGACGAGCTTGGAGAAGAGGCGGACGAAGGGGAAGAAATCCATTTGGGATTCCTATCGCCGTTCGAGTATCAGGGTGAAAGCATATCTGTTTTCAGTGTAATGAAATCGGGTTTTAGGTCTGGAAGGCAAGTGCCCGATCGGGTGAGAAGAAGGAACCCGACCGGGCAGCGAAGGCAAGTGCCCGATCGGACAATGTAGAAGCGCCCGATCGGGTGTCGTACTGCAGACTGGTCTGCAATGCAGCAGCAGACCAGTACCATTGTTTGCTGTATTTTGGACAGGAAAATCAGAGTCCGTTTTATGTACTTCCTAGGACAAATTAAGGGTTATTTTGGGTAGTTTATGGTTGTTTTTCTTGTATTTGGTGTAAGCAAGTAATATGTATGAAAAACCCTAATGAAGAAGTAACTAAGTGAGTATATTTTTCAAACAATTCTCTCAACCTTGAATGCTCATATTTTTCTTTCAAAACTGAGAACAAACACAGATTACAAACATTTTTTCATTCAGTTTGCACAATTCACAGAAAGGGTGAGATGGCCTTGAACATATCATCCTAAATGTTGTTTTTGGTCGGTCTCATTAACAACAAATGGTATCAGAGCGGTTAAGATCGAGGATAATCGCTAAGACAACACCAGCAGCACAACACTAAGCACAAACGGCAACATTCCAGCACAACGGCAACATCCCAGCACAATAGCAACATTCCAGCACAACCAGCAACACGTTCGACGCAACAGCAGCAACAAACCCAGCAAAACTCATGCACAATAGAACAGCATTAAAACCAAACAAAATGGAGAGGACACAGAGTTCTCCGCCCCTACCAGTGTTTGAGGGCATAAACTACACCTTGTGGGTGATTAAAATAAAGCCTACCTTAAGGTCTAAAGGCTTGTGGAAGGTGGTGACGGAAGGGTTACCCGAGCTGTCCTCTATGGGGGAAATGACTACGGAGGAGCAGAAAAAGAAAGTTACAGCAGAATGGGAGGAGTTAGAGGCTAAGGATCAGCGAGCACTTGAGTTAATCTATCATTCGGTGTCGGAAGAGATTTTTAGCGCTCACTTGTCTACATGTGAGACATCCAAGGCAGCGTGGGATCTCTTGAAAGAGAGGTTCCAAGGAGACCCCAAATCTGCACGTATTAAGCTACAGCGACTTCGTGCTCCGTTTTACAATATGAGGCAAACGAAGAAGGAGAGTATTAAGGACTATGCTAACAAGGTAACGGAGTTGGGTAACGAGATAAGAGCCTACGGAGCACGGATTGAGGAGGATGAGCTGGTATCAAAAATACTATGCTCATTGCAGATTCGGTTCGACCCATACGTAGGGGTTATCGAACAAACGAGGGATCTAGAGACCCATATCGTGGGAGAGCTAGTGATTGCATTGCAGTCACAGGAATTCAGACTTGACGACCGAAACATGACAGGTCTAGAGGGGGCGTTTAATGCAAAATATCAAGGCATTAAACACGGATAGAAATCTATTTTTCCGAAGAAATTCGCTGGAAACTCAGATTTCAAATCAAACGGGAAGAAATTATGCACTATATGCAAGAAGGATAACCACATGGAGTCACAATGTTACTTCCGAAATCGGGGAGAAAAATCGGAAAGTAGCAAGTTGCCCAAGACTAAGAAGGATTGTTACAATTGTGGCAAACCTGGACATTTTTCGAAGGATTGCAAGGCAAGAAGGAACACTCACAACCAAGCACATTTTATAAGGGAAGACGATGTAGATGACTCACTCTTCACGGC
Source organism: Gynandropsis gynandra (assembly GCA_036759665.1). Lineage (NCBI taxonomy): Eukaryota > Viridiplantae > Streptophyta > Magnoliopsida > Brassicales > Cleomaceae > Gynandropsis > Gynandropsis gynandra. The sequence continues at coordinate 24,034,497 of CM071872.1, read as the reverse complement.
TGCCCATGTGGCGAGTGAGTGGCAAGACAGCAACATATGGTTGATTGATAGTGGCGCAACCAACCACATGACCAAGGAGGAAGGTTTTTTCACCAAATTTGGACAGAAAATTCAACGTGCCTATACGAGTAGGCAATGGGGCAACGCTAACTACAGCTGGAAAAGGAGACATTGAGGTGTTGACTAAGAAAGGTCGAAGGACAATACGAGATGTCTTCTTGGTTCCGGGGTTAAGTAAAAACCTATTGAGCGTACCACAAATGAAGAGGAATGGATACAACGTAGTATTCATGAAGGATAGGTGCGTGATAAAGGATAAAAATGGAGGACAAGTTGCTGAAGTTCGAATGGTGAATAAGGCCTATCCTTTGAGGTGGAAATTGGAAAGTGAAGGAGCTCTAATTGCAAAGGAGGAGGAGCTGTTAGAATTGTGGCACAAGCGATTCGGCCACTCCGGATTGCATAACTTACAGATTATGCAAAGCCGAGAAATGGTGAAGGGACTACCTAAGTTTAAGGTGGTCAAGCAAGTGTGCGAGGCGTGCATGAAAGGGAAGCAATGTAGAGAGGAATTCCCTAAAATTTCAGAGGTGAAATCCAAGGGGATATTGGATCTGGTTCACACGGACTAATATGGACCGATGCAAACTCCCTCGTTGGACGGAAGCATATACTTGCTGACTTTCACGGATGATTACTCACACATGCTGTGGGTGTATTTTCTAAGAGTGAAATCAGGTGTATTTGCTGTTTTTAAGAAGTTCAAATCATTGGTCGAGACTCAAACGAAGAAGAAAATCAAGAAGTTGAGATCCAATCGCGGGCTGGAATTTAACTCTAAGCTGTTTACAGATTTCTTAGAAGAAAATGGAGTCCAAAGGCAGCTAACGGTGGCCTATTCCCCTCAACAAAATGGAGTAGCCGAGAGACGGAATAGGACATTGTTGGAAATGGCGAGAAGCATGCTGAAGGAGAAAGGCACGCCGAACAATTTCTGGGCTGAAGGAGTTTTTACAGCTTGTTACATTCAAAACAGGCTACCGACACGAGCACTAGAAAATAAAACCCCACTTGAGGTTTGGAGTGGACATAAACCTTCGGTGGGACACTTAAGGGTATTCGGATGCTTATGTCACATACTCATACCCGCACAACATAGACGGAAGCTAGATGATAAATCGGAGAAGGGAGTATTTGTGGGGTATAGTAGTATGAGCAAAGGATATCGGGTTTACAAGTTGGCAACAAAGAAAGTTGAGGTTGCTCGGGACATGGTATTTGAGGAAGACAAGGGCTGGAATTGGGAGACACAAGTTGAGACGAGAGAACAACCTGTATCTCTCAATTACAGTCCTAGACATGAGAGAAACAGTGAGACACTGCAACAGTCACCTGTTACAGTGAACTCACCGCGGCAGCCGAGTTCAGGAGATAGAGGGAGACAGCATCCACCACCGTTCTCCCCTATCCCATTCAATCTTAGCGACACCCATAGAAGAAGTGGTGATGGCAGTCATATATTGAGAGGAAGCAGCAGTAGCTCCTCGAGAGAAACACACCGACACAGACGCCTAAGTGAGCTCTATGAGGATACGGAAGTTCAGGGCGAAGATTCCTATTGTATGATTGAAGGGTGTTATCTAACAATTACTGAACCTACATCATTCGAAGAAGCAGTGAATGAAAAAGGTTGGAGGGACGCTATGGACGTCGAAATAGAAATGATTAGCAAGAACGAGACGTAGGAACTTGCCGATCCTCCGAAGGGTAAGAAAGTGATAAGTGTGAAGTGGCTGTACAAGGTTAAAACCGATGAAAAAGGGGAAGTTTTGAAGCTGAAAGCAAGGCTGGTTGCAAGGGGATTTACGCAAACGTACGGGATGGACTACGGGGAAACTTTTGCCCCGGTGTCTAGACATGACACAATTCGGCTACTACTTGCAATGGCAGCGCAAAACGGCTGGAATTTGTATCAAATGGACGTGAAATCCGCATTCTTGAATGGGGAGATCACGGAAGAGGTGTATATTGAACAGTCCCCCGGATACGTGATAACACGTAATCCGTAGTAGTTTTTATATCATTCTTAGGTCTAGTTTTAGATAGATTTGTTAGATTTCATTCATTTATCGAGTCTATTCGAGGATTTCATCTACATTTCGTGTTTTGTGTAGAAAACGAAGACATGACGAGAAACACGAGAGAAATTGGCAATTTAACCCCAAAATGACAAGGTTCAGCTTGTGCAAGACCGTGGATTGAAGAGAACGTGCAAACACCGAGCAAAAGGAGCGGAAGGGCATGAGTGCCCGCTCGGGCCAAAATGAAGCAAATGGTCGGGTACAAGGCTTGCACGAGCGGGTAGATGCTGTGCCCGCTCGGGCCCTTGTATTTCTCAACAAATTCCCAAGATTTCTAACAACCAAAATCAGATCTATTTAAAGGGGATTCGAACCCAATTGAGAGGGGGGGACTCAAGGACAATTCAGTGCCATTAGAGACACACTTGGAAGGATCGAGAAGGACGGATCTACGGATCCGAAGCATGGAGTATCTATTGAAGACATTGGTCGATGAATAGGGAGCATTCTCTTTCTCTTTCTATGTCGAATTTAGATTTCTTTTGTGTTTCGTTTCCTGAGTTCATGTCCAAGTAGATCTATTGCCATAGTATAGAGAGTATTGCCAACATGTAATGAAGTCTTGTGCTTAATGAATGGTGGATCTTAATGCTTTCATACTTGTACGCCACTCGTTATGAATGAATTCGGTATTTTATCATGTTTTCAGATCTTATGGTTGTTCTTAATGCTTTCATTACCTGTACGCCACTTGAATGAATGATGTTAGGAGTCTAATAAACCAACGCCAGGGCATTAGACTTTGGAACTTAGCCATGATTTAGGGTTTAATCGGTTTAGAATCTACGCCAGGTCAATCGGTTAAATCTAGGGATTAGGATAGCGGTCGTAATGCGTCTATCCATGTAAGATACGCAATGGATACATTGGTATATGCATGCTAGATAGTGGACAAGTCTACGGCAGTCAGTTCCTATAGGAGAGCTTGAATTCCTTGAACTCGTGATAGTATCTAAGACCAATTATCTCGTTAGAACTTTGTTACATCGTTGTGCAACTCTTGATACCTATGGTGATTTGTCGCCGAGTCATTCCCATCTTAGGTTTAGTTTGCATTTGCATTTGCATTCCATCTACATTAGATTCATCACGTCTTATTCATTAGTTTAATAGCTTATAAGTCGCATCAATTCCTTGTGTTCGACCCTAGTTGCTACACGATCCGTATCCTTGCGGAAGCGTTAGTCTAGGTAATTTATTACTTGAGTCTACGCACATCAATACGTGATAGAGGGAGCTGAAGACAAGGTATTACGACTGAAAAAGGCGCTGTACGGGCTCAAGCAAGCACCGCGTGCCTGGTACAACAAAATTGACTCATTTTTCATCGGGGAAGGTTGCAAAAGAAGTGATTGCGACACAGCCATGTACTTGCTGGTCACTCGCGACGAAATCGTGGTAATTTGCCTATATGTTGACGACATTATCATCACGGGAAGCAGCGAGGAGATGATTAAGTTTTGTAAAGGCAGATTATGTGACACATTTGAAATGAGTGACTTGGGAAAGTTGAGGTACTTTCTGGGTTTTGAGATCGAATATGTTCAAGAAGGGATTTTT
>CM071872.1:23938606-23980947 GCA_036759665.1 Gynandropsis gynandra | reverse complement strand
TGAGATCAGCATAGTAACTAGCATCTTATCTATTATTCTTTGATTCTGGACACCTAGTATCTGAGAGTACTAGTTGAATAGATATTGGGAATAATTAGATATTTGCGTAGTTAGTGACTGATCAAGATGGGATCCATCAACTCTTGGTAAGAGTTTGAGCTCTATGTTGTCAGCAACATAATGACTGAAAAGACCTTGGCCAGGGCATTTGAATGAGAGAAGAAAAGAGTTTCTTGCGATCATTCACCAGTCAGTTATGTTAGGCATGAAACATAGTTGATAATCTATTAGGACTTGACAGTCAGACCATGTCCTAGGATTATCCGGAGTTGTAAAGACGGAGGGAAATAATAATATTGTCCTTCTACCATGGTTCTACAAAGTAAGGATGTTACTTCACACTATCTGGTCGTTGAAGAGTGTTGCTAGACGCCAACCTCGATTAGTTAATTAGTAAGACTAATTGACTACCAGTTTAGTGATGAACCTACGACAGTGTTGCTAGACGCCAACCTCGATTAGTTAATTAGTGGAAACTAATTGACTACCCCAGTTTAGTTGAACCTACGAGGTCACACGCATACGAGTGTCTCGGTATCTGCTTGTGATTGTTAGACAATCAGTGTGGAATACAATTATATTCATCCGCTAGCACCGAAGAATATAATTGTACTTGATTTGTTTTCGGGTTAGTACATCAGATGTACAGGCAAGTATGTGTATGGAAATACATATACTTTGACTGTTTGAAATATTACGTAAAGGCAAGTGGGAGATTGAAAGTAATATGCCTATTATGTAATATTTGAATAGTCTCGGGTTAAAATTGTAATTATTAAAATTTAATAATTATATGAGAAATGAAAATTAGGTTTTCGTTAATATATTACACAATCACAAAACAAAAACCCTAGTAGCCGTCAAACAGAAAACCCGAAGAACGAAAAACAGTTTTCGTTCTTCCGAATTCTGAACCAAAGGTTGAAGGCAGATCCCGGTCTCGGCGTGGATACGCGTAGAGGGCTTGCACCATCAAGCCTCACATCTGATCTACAATTTTCAACGTTACAGGTATCTCAGAAACTGTTTCTAGATTCGTTCATCGTTGAGTTCTAAAATCTAATCGTTAAACATGACTAGATCGTTATTCGGGTTGATTAAAACACGTTTCCGCATAATCAAATCAACCCTACAGTTGTACATTAAAATGAGGATAGTTTTTTCCTTGTAGTGGTTGTGGTCCATCAAGAGACTTTATGCAGATAAGTTTTTAAATAATGGTTGTTCAGCTTCTTCAAGAAAGAAAGAGATTTTTCGGGCATGACTTCACCGGGAAAAAAAAAATACATTTCCTTTACATATAATTTATTTTGCATTAATTAATTATATACTCATTCAATATGTAAACTTCACATTATATATTTAAAGATGCAGACATGCACTTTTCTCTGTTAAAAGATACTTTCATATAAGTATATCGACCAAAACATTCAATTGTAAAATTTGTACGACATATGATTTTGCAAAGGATTATAATTTGGTATTTTGCCCAACAATATAAATTATATATATATATAGCAAATCTTATCATAAAGCTCTAATTTATCTCAAACAACTAAAATACATAAAATATTTTTTCACATATTTATTCATAAATTTGTCTATTATTTTTTAATAATAAATGAATTAACATGTTACTTTCAAAATAATATAGTACTTTCATAATCATATATTATGAACTTTTAAATTTACTTTTGAATTGGTTAATTTGATGATATTTATATTCAAAAATAAATTTAAAACAATTTCAAATGTTAATATATTATTATCAATATAGTATAATATTATTGTCAAGTAAAAAGAATAAATTCATATATTACCAAAATACTAGAAATACTCGTTTTATTTCCGCTTGAATAAATTGTAGCTTCCATTGCAATTTATTTACAAGATATAAAGACATAATGTAAAATAAGAAATGTGGAATATATAGAAATGAATTCTAATTGGATGTTAATTGAATATTAATTGATTATAATTGAGCATGTAATATTTTTGGAGTTTATTCACCGCAATATGTTCCTTTTAAGTTGGAGATTTAAGTTGGAGAATGGAGATATGTTCCTTCAAATTGGAGAATGGAGATTTGAAATGATCAATTTTGACCGAAATTTGGTAAATAATTATGATCGTAGCGATTTCGTGAAGATGTCTTCTATTTGGTTTGAAGAGTGTAGATATGATGTCTGAAGATTCTCACATTGTATTTTTATTTCGTATGAAATGACAATTCAACTCAATATGTTTCTTACATTCATATAAGATAAGATTTGGTGCAATGTGTAGGGCTTGGTTATCAATATATATGTACATAGGTGTGAGGTTAAAAATGCCTAAACTCTTGAGCAATGATTTGAACTACCTAAGTTCAAATGTCAATGATGATATAGACCGATACTCTAGTTCTACCAAAGAGTGTTTCATCGTCTTTTGTTTCATTATTTTCCAAGAAATAGGAGAGTTAACCAATAAGACAATATATCTGTTGAGAGATCTCATTTTCTTTCATGATACCCAATCAAAGTCGCAAAACCCGTATAACTGCAATTTGTTTTTCAAGTTCAACATAAACCCTAACTTGGTGACCACTTCAAGTAGCTTATCACCCTCACTATAGCAAGCCAATGATCTATACGTAGTTGTGGCATAAATTGAGAAAGTACATGAACTGCATAACTTAACTCAGGGCGAGTTATGGTGAGATAAATTAGTTTTTCGATCAGTTACTTGTATTGTTTTGGATTATCGCATAAATCGTTGGTAGACTCAGTGAGATTCTGATTATGGTCCATGGGAAATTCTGTTTGTTTTTCTCCCAAGAGCCCACATACTAAAATAATGCCTAGTGCATAATTTTGTTGACACAAATAGAAACCGATAAAATTTTAAGCGATTTCAATTGCAAGAATATATTTCAGATGTCTCAAGTCCTTCATATGGAAGCAGGTATAGTATGAAGATAAACAGATCATCGACATAGACTAACACTAATATCTAAAGGTCACCACATAAAAAATGAATAAAGAATAATCTTACCAAGATTATGTGAAACCATAATGTTACAATATCATGGTGATTTTGAAAACTAGCAACGTGAAGCTCAACAAGAACCACAAAGGAATTTTTTCTTACAAAGCATGGAAGGATTATTACTTGAGTATCATATTGGTAATTTTATATACACCTCATCGCTTAGATTATTGTGCAATGAAACATTGTGAGCATCTATTTGATGAACAATCTATTTTTTCTCCACTTCCGCAATTAAAAAATAATTAATGTTAGCATCTTTACTACTAAGCCAAAGTTTCATCAAAATCATTCATTTGATTTATCTGTTTTCAAGAATCACAAATCTTGCTTTATATTGTTCAATAGTCTCATCATAGTTATATTTGATTCTTCACACCTAATGAAAACCAATGGTTTTCTTGTTTTGTGGTAATGGTGTGAGATCCCAGTAATCATTGAGTTAAAGAGCATGTAATTCATGGTGCATGACCTCATTCCAATGTGGTGTCTAAGAGACCTCATAATAATTTTGGGGTTATGTGTCTGTAGTTATAAATCACTAAAAAATATGATGTGAAGTAGAGAATTTATCAGAAGATACATAATCATAAACTGGAAAATATGTAGAAACTAATAATTGATAATAGAGGATGGGTGACGAGCAATGAGATCTTTGGGACATCGTTTAAAAAAGTGACAAATTTTTCAAGGCGTATTGAAGGAAGCCGTTGGCGTCGATCTCGTTGTGAAGATACCCTTTTTGAAATATTCTAAGCATTTGTACACATGTCTATAGCAAGTGCTGACACCTATAAATAATCTTGGGTGACACCTCCAAAAACATTGTGGAGGAAAATAAAACACTACTGAATGTGGTGATGGCGATGTTGCAATTATAGTTGGTCTTTCATCGGTCATATGAGCAAAAGAAAATTCTTCTTTATAAACATTTTGATACATATGAGTCTTCAATCACCACATAAAATAGTCTCCATCCTTTTGAGTGATTGGATATACAATAAAGTCATATCGATTCAATCTCGGAGCGAAGTTTTCATGTGGTTGGTACCCGGATTCATGAGCATCCCAGTACCCGGATTCATGAGAAATTTGGCTCCTTTCCAAAAATATTTTGTAAGGAGTGTTTTTGTTGAGTAAGGTTGTAGTTGTACGATTAATGAGATGAGTGTTTGCAAGAACACATTCTCTCCAAAACTTTATTGGTAGATATGTCAAAAACCATAAAGCTCGCACGACGTTGAAAATAACTTGTTTCATGTATTACGCCATTTTCTTCAAAATGTTGTTGGAGGCTCATAAATTCGTATCGTTGTCAGAGCGGATAATTTTCATATCTTTTACAAATGACACATTGTCATTGAGTAAAAATTTTGTAGACATTGTTTAATTTTAGTCTTTGCCACAAATAAATGCATCCTAGTTGTTAGTCATTTACAACCGTGAGAAAATATGTTGAACCACATGTTTATATTGTATGATATGGGACCTCATATACAAAAAGATATTAAATCAAATATTGTATCAGCTTTTTTCAAACATACATGAGTTTATTTGTCTTAAAAGAAAATATTGCAATGGGTCTTATTCTGAATGTCCTTACAAAAACAAATGGTATTATACAAATAAGTAAATAGATTGCACCCGTGTAACCTTGACTATACCCATGTAACCTGATTTTCATGTACCTCAACCACCCTTTATAGTATTGATAGACCTCGTTGTGCTTTTCATCCACTCCAATCAAAATCATCTTGGTACATTCTTACATCACACAATGCTTTTCATAAAGAAAGACCAAATAATTACTATGTTGTATCAATTTTACAATTGATATTAAAGTCAATGTCAAATAGGGGACAAATAAATTCTCCATACACCCCATCATGTGATGAGAAGCACCCGAATAATATAAAATTTCATATTTTCTCCTTGTACTAGAAATTCTTTTTTCACTAATTGTTGGCTGATACTCCAGTAAATTCAAAAATGTTTTCCATTGTTTGTCTAAAAAATCAATTTTTGATAATTTATCTAGGCCAGTCAGAACTGCCCATCCAACCCAAATGCACTAATGGCTGAGCTTGTGGCCCACTCCTAACGAATAGACTTTGTTTTCTTCATCGAGTTTGTATTGAGAGAGAGGCCCAAAGTTTCTATCACTTTTGCATGATCAGTTAACATTGTCGAGATTGCTCTAAGATTTGAGTACCCTAAGTGATTGAGCAATACTGCCCCTATCGCCATTCATGATTTGTTGCAACCAATTGTGCGCCTTTATCGCTTTTCCCACCATTTTTGTGGCCCGTCAACTCAAAATGGGAAGTGGTCAAATGTCATGTCCGATGATAAAAACTTTAGGAGAGTGTCTTTGTATTTTCACGTGTCATTGATGCCATCATAGTCATTGGTGACTATACCAAGATCTAATGGTCGTTGTGTATTCAACCTCTCTTGATCTAGACATTGTAAGTCATCTCTCATTTCGAATGATAATTGAATAGATTTGATTTAGAGAAGTTAATGGCCCAATAGGTGTCCAATTTGTCCTAATTTTTATTCAATCTTGTATAGTAGATTTGAAATGTGTGTCCTTATTTATTGCTCTGTGAATTTATGCCTACAGTTGATAAATTCGTGTAGAATTCTCATTCGCAAACATCGAGTTTATAGGTCCCATTCTTCAAATTCTAAAACCTTGAGTTTAGATATAAGGATGGCTCCATCAATAAACATGATCTTGTGTTTGGTCTATAATGTGTGGCAAATGTGTTTTGCCCATTACTCGTAATTGCAATCGCAACAAAGTTGAACCGTTGTAATGATAATTCTTAGTCCTTTGGAGGGAAGCAAGTAACAAGGAGAAGTCATTGGAATGTCACGTGTTCGGCGAACCGCACCGTGTTCTCAATATATTTTCTAAATATCATATATATATATATATATATATACTAAATATCAATAGAATATTTTGGTCATACTCTAAAGGTATCATACTTTGGTTCCGCATTCTTGTGGATTAAGGAGGATGTCATGGTTCTTTTTTGTTTTTACCCTTTTATGTTGTTATCTTCATCTAATTCTTTTTTAACATTTTTTTCCATAAAGACGAGATTGTTATTCTAGAGCATTGCTGGTTTTTATACCTGTTTTGTGTGTGTTTACGCAACATATCGAAGATGACCCCACTTATGGGTATATATGCCTAAGATGACCCCTAATTCGGTTATTGATGACCTCATGTCTAGGTATATAGACATAAACTGAACCCCGATGAATTGTTTATAATTTTTGTCTAGATATATAGATGCAAGATTATTCACGACTGAATATATAGTTGATGACTCTAACAGTTGAGTAAACAACCGTTCTGAAATTTTGATGAGCGTGAGAATTTTCGTTTGTCACGAAATTTATGAAATTCGTTAAAAAATAAACATTAATATCAAAATTTTAAGATCGTCTTGCCTCACACGTGTGACCACGTTTGAGCTTGCTGGAAAGTGTTGAAGATTTAGAATATTTATGAGTTATGATTTTTTAAAGGAAATGTCCAAATATTTTATAGGTATTTCAAATATATAGGTGATATTAGAAAATATATTAAAATATTATTTAGATATCATTTTGGTTTTATAAATAAAAATCTTTCACCTTTATAATGCATATAGGGGTGTAAAATGAGATGTCGACTCGCGAGTCAGTTCTACTTCAGATTATATTACAACGAACCGAACTGGATATTTACTGGTTCGTTTAAAAAACGAGTTGACGAGCTGAGCTGAAAACGAATTACAGTTTAAGTAAACTAGCTCGCGAATTGAGTACAAATCACATGCAAATCACATGTTTTTCTATTTCTACATACTATACACATTATCAGCATTTATTAAATACTAAGAAAAAATAATTATAGTAGTATATATTCCTTTTTTTACCAAATTAATATATTTTTATTATAAATTAAAGAAAAAAATTAAAATTAAAAATATATGTTTATGTATTCAATATTTTATTTGATATTCCATAAATTTATTTTTCATTTGGTATTTTGGTATTTAATAACTTTATATTCAGATTGATGTTTTGTATTTTAGATACTTTATTCGATTTGAAAATGATTAACATATAATATTAGCATGTTACAACTCTTTAAAATAAATGGTGTAGCTCGCCAACCAGTTCATTTTTTGACGAGCTGAATTAAACTGAGATTTTTCAGCTCGTTTTGAAAACGAGTCGAGCTAAACCAGCTCATTTTGTGGCGAGCTGACGACGAAATGACATGAACCATTTACACCTATAAATGCACAATTATCATTTTTTAAAGTTTTTCTTATTTCTTAAAATATAGTTTCAAAATTTGTTATATATTCTTTTTATCAATTTAAAATAAATTGAAAATTTAATATTTAAATTTTTTATTTTATTACACATTTTTTGTACGATCAGAATATTTTAAAACGATTTTTGTTTTCTTTCAATATAAACACAATATAAAAAACTAGGGATGACCCAAATACCAGTAGAATCCGTTTCGACCCGAAATTCGTTTCGAACCCACGAAAAATATTCAAACTCGTATGTTCAAATTCGGATTCGAGTTCTAAAATAATGAGAGCGGATTCAGATTTTAATAATATAGAAATGGATATTGTGGATACTCGAAATTTTGATAAATTTCGAGTTTAGCCTTACATGCCCCTAACCTTAAAAAAAACTTATCCCTAACCTAACACTTATCTCACTCGAATTCCCTCTCTTTCTGCTCACTCGTGCGGTCGATCTCCATGTTCTCACCCCGTAGCTGCCGTCGGGTTCGCTCTTCTTCTAGAAGTTCTGCATCTTGCACTTCTCATATTCCTTCTAGTCACTTGAATGTTTTATCTTATAGTAACATTCATGTCTTTTAGCTTTTTCCTTTTTATGTACCCCTGAATCTCCATTTAAGGTATCCAGTTTTGAAACCGTAGTCCAGACTGCTAGTGATGATGAAAATGATTCAGAGAAAGGCGAAGGTAAGGCCTCACAAGTTCTCCCTGTTCTGATCTTCCGTGACATTGCATCTGGACTAGTGGCTGAACCTAGTATACTTGTCATTGATTTGGTATTGGCATATTGAATACTTATTTTTCTAGAATATGTCATGATTTGAGTTTTTATGATACACATTTTCTTATTTTCCTAAAAACTTGATTTAAGATAAAGTCTTAAATCACTATTCTTAATTTTCAATTTATTTGTTACTAGAGTTTTAGAATATTTAAAAGATTTTTAATATATATATATATCCATTATTTAAATAATACAGATTTTTAAACATCTCGATTAATATTAATATATATATCGAATATTGATTCATATTTTATCACAAGTGAAATAAAATAAGATAATATTTGTATCTTTGATCCAAATATGGCAGTCATATTCTTCATTACAATTGACAACCAACCTTTTATATAATAATACCTCTCTTTCTTTTCTCTATTATTCAATATTTTTATAATGGAGAAAATATTAATATATATTAAGGATGAGAAAATAACGGATATCTATTTACATTAGGAGAATATTCATATTTATTATTCCTATTCGTTAATTTAGATATCTTTAAATTTGAATATTTGTATATAAATATTCGTATCCGAATGAACATGGACTAATGGATGTAGGGTGACACAGTCTACGAATGTGCGACATTAACAAATGGGTATACAAATAGGTGATGTGGATGAATGTACGACGATTATGTGTGGGTACATATCGATGAAAAGAAAAATATAGAAAAAAAGAGATAATAATCAGAGAAAAATAAATATCAATTAATAGTATTATGGTTAGATTTTATTTAATGAATTATTTATTTAATATTATGGATATAAATAATTTAGATAATTGGTGAAATTATTTGTATTTATATATGTTGAATATTTATTTTATTATTAATATTTATATTTAATTTTTTAAAATTAAATTTTTAATTTAAATATGAATATTTTAGATATTTATCCAATTCTAATATATTAATATATATATATATTTAATTGTGTGGTGTGTAATTGTAAATAAAAGTACGTTTTTTCGAAAAGAAATTATTAGTAAACAGTAGAGAAACCGTGACCTTCAAAGTTATGTTTCGTGTAAGTTTGTATATAAATTTTTGTATCATTTATATGAAAGCAAATAAATGTTGATCTATATTTACGATACTGAAAATATAAATAAATAATTTCTTAAATTAATGTTACAAAATTAGAGTATAAACTTATTCTAAATTTTAATTGCTCATAAAATATACTCCTTCTATTTGATATGAGGATGTATCGTGCGTTTCATTCGGTTTTGTGGATGAATGCCTTTGAACCCGTAGACGGATACGTGTTGAAGAATGTTGGCCTAAATCTCAGTGAGACCGTCCAAAACCCTTGAGCATATGCATTTCTAGAACTCTTAGGACGATAGAATATATCACAAGCAACCGTGGTTCGTTACTTGATAAATCGAATCGAGCAAGTCCCGGGCTTTATCGATTCGTGTGAGATAAATCTCTCGATCTCAAGAACAATGAGCTAAGCTCTGTTGATCTGTTTTTCGTTCGAAAATCACTTGTTGATGTGTTATTCATGCGTGCCTTTTCTAAAAAGGAAAAAAAAAGACCAAAACAAAATCTTCACATTACACTCATATTCAAACGTCTAAGTTTCTTAGTGATCCTAATTTTCCTAGATTCTAGTCCTAAAGACTATGCACGAAATCAACCATAAATGATAGGTGTTCTTGGTACAATTTGAATTCAAAATTGAATTTGAATGATACAAATCCAAGACAATTCCTCTTGATGAGTCTTTGAGTGGTTCATGGGTTTGTGAGGCTCTAAACCCTTCAAATCACCTTGATGTTCAATCTCTTGGACTTCTAAGATGTCTTGAATGTTCTCCTGTAACCTCTTGGTCTTGGATCTAGTCCCCAAGGCCCCTTTCGCATGTTTGGAATCTCGAAATTTGGCTCTAAGTGTGCACTAGGGGTATCGTCAGAAAATTCGCCTGAATATCGCCGGAAAAGTGACGTTGCGATGGTGGTCCGGTACTCATCTTAAAGATCTTTGAGTGTTGGTTCCAATGGTCTTGGTTTCATCGAATTTGGACTTCGGGAAAGCCTCCATTTGAGCGTTTTCGTAAAAAGTCTCATTTTCGAATTTGGTTGCCTGCGAATCTCGGACGCGACCCACCCTTCGATCAATGCGTCCTCTTGCCCACGAATCTAGGACGCGACATGTCCATCGCTCAAGGCGTCCTCGTCAACGTCCCGTGATTCTCGATCTAGATGCGGTACGGCTCGGTCGGACGCGATCCGTCCATCCGCATGATCTGTTTCCTTTCCACGACCATTATCTTGCCCGTTCGATCCGTTCATTCTGTCTATCCGTTCGAGACTTGCTTTATTTGTTATCACTATTCCAGAAAAACTTATTTTTGTAAACCTATTCTAATAAATTAAAGGAAAGTTTATTTTGAATAAACCATGTTTTTATTGAAAAATTTTATCTTTACAAAATTGCATAAAAACATAAACCGCATTTTATAATGATAAATTATCTGTAACAACACTTAAATAATTGAGAAATATGGTTATAGTTATGTAAAAAAATCACCATGATATAGTTATTTATTTAAAAAGAGATGACAATAAATGCCACATCTAATGACGTTCTCTTACACGTGTCTAATTCTTAAAGCTCCAACGCATTTCAGATAGATGTGTGCCCACCACAAGTATTTATCACGCGCCCCACGATGCCGTGAAATAACAAAACACATACTCACTGGTATTTCTAAAGAGAACGTTCTTTGCTTTTTTCATATTTAAGAAGAAAAAATCTAATGTATCTTTATTATTAAATTAAATCTTTATTTATTTTGACAAAATGTCAAATATTTAAGAACATTTATTGTGTTTAATCAACCGTAAAATTGGATTATTTGACATCGTATTAAATTATAAAACACATATTGTCGTTCATTACTAAAAGAACCCGTTATCCTTAAGTTTTTTCATATTCTTTTAAGAAAATATAGAAGAATTTTCATGTACGTTTGTATTTATTAATTTAAATACTTATTAATTTTTTATTTTTTATATAGGATAAAATTATAATATTTTTAAATCATATAAAAAAGGTATATTTTCTAGGTAACTATTTTTGTTTTTCCTAAAACTATATTTTTCGCAAACAGAAAGAATAATATTTTTTTTTATGTGATGCCAATTATTTTTTGTCTTTTACTTGTAGAAAAGCCGTGAGGTATACTGCGGTTGATTGTTGATTATTTATAAGGGAGGACAAATTATTCGAGTGATTCGAAATTCGTTTCGAATCTATAAAAAATTATTCGAATTTACGAGTTTGGATAATGAAATCTCATTATTTTTAGATTGAGATTCGGATTTTTTAATTTTACAACAAAAATTTATAGGTAACCGAATACATGTATTCGAATACATATATATATATATATATAAATATTAAAATATCTATATATACTATATTATTTATAAAAGTGCTATTAGGTTTTAGGTTATTTCTTCCTTTTCTATTTTTCTCTTTCAACAGATGTCGTCTCCCTCGCGGCCGTTTTTCGTCTCCTTTCCGGTTGTGCTCTCCTCCCTCGTGGCCGCTTCTCCATCTCATGATTTCCAACGGACCGCAACGGATTAAGAGCCGTTGGGAATCGCTCGTTGCAATCAAGATCCGTTGCGATTCCCAACGGTTTTACAATAGATAAAATCCATTGAAAATTGCAACGGACTTGCAACGAATTAATCCGTTGGACAGTTGCAACGGATGACTGTTACAACGTGTGCAACGGATATCCGTTACAATGTCTGCAACGGATGCATGTTACATGTGGTGCAACGGATGCACGTTAAAACTTTGTAACGGATATCCGTTACCCGTCCGTTGACATGAAAAATGGCGGGAATTTAAAAGTTGAAAGGAATGCATGTTGGCCGTATGGCAGGAATTTAATAGTTGCAACAGATGCCCGTTGGCCGTATGACGGAAAATGGCAACAAAATTTCGTTGCAAAAGGGCGAGAATTTTGGCTTTCAACGGATGCGCGTTAAAATTTTTAAAAACTGTCAACGACCATCCTTGGCAATATTACGAAAAAATAAAAACATTTAATTTATTAAAAAGTTTTTATAAAATTAAAAACTTAATTTATATTACATATCATCGAAATTTGTAACGTCGTCTTCATCCCCGTGATCGCCAACATCTCGTGAAGAAGGTGTTGTATCAGAGTCGATTACTAGGTCTTGTCGCGGCGTTGTTTCCCCTATCTATTGTGGCGGTTGATACGTTCGGCCGGTTAGCAATTTGATAATGCTCTTCATGTGACGCATCTATGCTCGAGTTTCTCGAAGTGTGGTTTCGAGATGCTCGATGCACCCTTCTTACGTATAACTCTCTTGAACCACAAGGGGTACTGTCGTGGCATCCTCGACGATATCCTTTTCGATCTAACCGACTACAAAATAAAAAATATTAAAGTTAGAATCATTAGAAAATATTTTATTTAATAAACAAATTACAAACAATAACTTTATTTTTTACCTCCAAATAAATTTTGTTCTTTTGTAAAGGACTGAGATCGTTTGGAGTTGAACAGTAAGTTTATGATTGTTGTGTGATCTTATCCGTCACAGCTTTCATGGTCCGTTCCGTCCGAGGGTAGACGAGTTAAGATTCGTCGATCTCTTCCACGACGACGGATTTCTTCTTAGCGTGGGTTTCTACAACTAGCTCAAGAAGAGTCGGTTCTCTTCCTATTCTCTACATATGTTATATAACATAAATATAATTATATAAAAATTGTATAAAACAAAAATTTAAACAATGAATAAAATAAATTTACCAAATCTTTTTTTCTTTTCACGAATGATTTTGATCCAGAAGTATGGCGATGCGGACCATCTCCCGAACCTTCTCGCTATACTGATACTTCTTGGCCTTCTTGCTCTTGACCTTGAAGTCCTCACACTTCCAATATTGGACGAGTTGGTTGAATTCCTCGTCTGTTGCCCATGTCAGTTTGGCATTCTTCTTGTAATATTTGTGCTTGGCGTTGTTCATCATTAAGCGCAATCGAGCTTGCATGTCGTGCATCCAAGTTGTGTAGATGCGTGATGTATCCTTCTTATACTATCTGTATGCACGCTGGAAAATAAATTATAATAAATTTGTTTACAATAAATATAATTAATCATTTTAATTACAAATTATATATTTTTTTACTTCCGATGAAAGTACACCACCATCGACGGTATAGAACTTCTGGCGTCACCTACCAGGAATAATAGAGGCGATCCTGTAGCGATCCCTGGATGATGATCTTGTTCGTATGTTACGGAACATCATCGATATCAAACCTGGACGTAAAAATGAAATATTTAGATGATATTTATAATTAAAAACAATATAAATTATGAGTTTGAATTCTTACCATAACGTCCTGCTAGGACATTCAGGATTGATAATCGGAAGGGTGGGACGCCCAACGAAGTTATCGATTAAGACACCTATATCCACCATATCGTCTTCTTCATCAAATATCGGCAATGCCGATATGGTGGCGGTGGAGGTAGGGGCAGGGCCGCTGCCGAACTCGCCAACATACCACCATATCTGATAAATCGTCTAGTCCTCATATTTGGTTTGTGTTTAGGAGTGGTTTGTATTTGATAGATTATAAGATCTGAGAGAAGTTTTGATTTCGAATTAAGTTGAAAATGAAATTGTTCAAGATTTAATATACAGAAATTTCCAACGGGAATCGTTGGAAATTGCAACAGATACGCATTGGAAAAAACGTCCACTCAACGGACGCAATTAAATGACACGTCGTTTAGGGTTTCCAAAGGGCATCCGTTGCAGTTTCCAATGAATGCATGTTGCTATCGCGTACTCCCGAGGCAACGGACACCAAAACGATCGTACGTCTTCTCGTGCAACGGGCATCCATTGCAAATTCCCACAGATACCCATTGCGAGACAGAGTAGTGTAGGATAGCCATGATGACAATTTGCAATGGATAACCATTGCAACATTTGCAACGACATCCATCGTAAACTTTGCAACGGATGTCCGTTGGCGTATCCCGACGGATACCCATTGAAACTGTGAAAACCTTGAAATGTTTTCTAAGTTTTGAGCATGATTTAACATTTCAACGGGTTTCCGTTGATATTACCAATGGATGCCCGCTGAAATTGGAAATTGTACCTCTTTTTTTGTGTCGCGTTCTTTCGAAAATGTTTTTTTCTTTTTGGAAAGCATGTCAATGGAGAAGAAATATTTTATGACAATCAAACCGATATGGTTTCTTCACATATACTAGTCAAAATAAATTTGTATCCTCCATACAATATGGACATGATAATCTCTCGTGCGCGCTCCATCTAGATAACATTACATAGGCAGGAAAGTTGCTAATTGTCCACAACAAGACCGTTTTCAATGTGAAATATTGTACCGTACTCACGTCATAAGCAAGAATTAATTCGTTCCACAAATGTGTTAATTCATGAATTAAGGGGTACAAAAAGATATTGAAACTTTTCTTCGGATGTTCTGGTCCTCAAATCAGCAATGTCAGAAATATTACCTTTCTTTTCAAACACATATCAGGAGGCAAATTATACGAAAACAAAATCACTGACCATAAAGAATATTGACTTCCAGATTGTCCATATGAACTAAAACCATCAGTGCACGGGTCAAGATAAACATTTCTCGTTTCATACGCGAACTTGGGAAATATTTCATTGAAATCTTTCCAAGCTTTACCATCCGATGGATGTTGCATTATCCTTTTGCTTGTCGAGTGTTCTGCGTTTCATCTCATTACCACAGCGGTTTTTTCGATTCAAATAACCTTCTCAATTTAATTGCTACAGGCAAATAGAATATTTTATGTATGGTACATATTTACGTGAAGATAGTTTTTTTTGCTGAAATCTGTTTGCACTGCAAAATTTGCATTCCAACAAATCTTTATCATTTCCCTAAAACAACATGCAACTATTTTTACAAACATCAATTTTCTCATGTGGCATTCCTAAATCTTTTAAAACATTCTTTGTTTCGTAGTATATCTCGAGAGCTTGATTATTTTCCGGTAAATATTCACTCATGGTTTTGCAAAATGAATCCATGCAATTTTCAACAACATTATAGTTTGTTTTTATACTCATCAATATTGAAGAAAAAGATAAGTGAAACTGACCTTCATGATAACCTTCATATATAGGTTGTTTCGCTCGAATCTAATAGGTTGAAAAATCAGTGTGCCTCATTGTTCGACATCTCTTCATACGTTTGTTCAACAATTTCAGGAAAAGCATATGACACCATGTCCACATATGGATTGGTTGTTGATGCTTCATAAATAACTTCTTCATTTCTTTCTACTTGTGCTTCTTGCACAATATCTCTAACGCCGTAATTTTCGCCGTGAAATAACCAAATTTCATAATTCTCAACGAAACCCACCTTATAAAGATGTTTAGAAACATTTTATTGACTTCGATACTTCATGTTTTTGCATCTTTTGCATGGACATAACATTGTCCCAAATTCTTGACACAAAGATTACATCAACGCAAAACTCATGAACTGCTCCAATCCGTGTAAGAATTCTTACATAACTTCTTCTGTTATAGGATCTTTTTTTCTATACGTCCACTCTCTCGATCTATATATCTCTATTTGAAGAAGACGATAATTTTTTTTGAAAATATATTTTTTGTTGATGGTTTGATGCTAAAACCTTGACATTGATCATTTAATAGTGTTTTCAACGGATATCCTTTGGAATCCTTAACAGATGCTCGTTACAAAGTCTTGTGAAAATATTATAACGACAATCCTCGAAATTAATAATTTCAACGGGCATCTGTTGCCCTTATCAACAGATATCCGTTACAAATTGAGATAGATCTTCGTTGGCCTTTTTTTGTTTTCTAACGACGTGTCAACGAATCGTAGCTACGGACAAGATTCATTGCTCGTCCGTTGATAGTTGCAGTGGATTATAATGGATTATAGCCCATTGAACATTCTCGAGAATCCGTTGCAATCCATTGGAATTTTTAATCAATGGAAGGATCCGTCCGTTGATATTCTTCTGTTTTTTGTAGTGTATCCTCCCTCGCATCTACTTCTCTATCTCACGCGGCTGGTGCTCTCCTTCTCGCCTCCTTCTTATGCGGTCGCTTCTCGCCTCCTCGTGTGGCCGCTTCTCGTTTCCATCTCCTCTCGCCTCCCTCTTGAGGGACATCCGCTTCTCACCTCGCCTCCATCATTTCTCCCTCCCTCGCATCGCGTTCCGTCTCCCTCTCTTGCTACCTTCGCTTATCGTCTCTTGCTACCTCCATCATCGTCAGTAAGCACATCTCTCTAGTAAATTTGGTTGGTTTGTTTCATCATCTAGTTATTGGTTTTATCGTCATCTATGTGTTGGTTGCATCGGTTTGTTATTGATTGTGTAGCTAGTTGTTGGTTGTGTCTCCTATCGATATGGAATATCGGTGTCACCGTCGGCCTCTTGTGTTGGTGTCGTCGTTAGTCGTCTGTGTTGGTGTCAGTGTCACCGTCAATCTCCTATATTGGTGTCAACCGACGGTCTCTTGTGATGGTATCCTCGTGATTCGCTTCTTTTTACTCCTTCAATTCCAAAGCCAACGGTACCCAAGCCCTGGGTACTCGCGGGTTCCATGTTCATTGTTCGGGTACCCGAACCCCGGATACCCGTATCTCTCGGATTTCAGATTTAGATAAAAATATACCTACCCATTCGGGTTCGGGTTCAAATTCCCTCAAAATTTCGAGTACCCGACCCGTATCCACCCCTAGTTATTTAGATGGTCTCTACTACTCTTAATCATTTCTATTTTTATTTGTTGGTCCATTTTGAGGGCCCAAACATATTTACTTTAAATTACAATTTGTAATTTTGATTTTAGTTTTTGCATACACATTACATTATTATATTTCAAAAATTGTTAGAATCTAACAAATCAATATCATTAAAATTCAATTGTCCTTAATATTGTCCTTTGGTCTATGGATGATACGTGGTTCTCATCTCTTATTTCTTCCCTATATCTTTCGATCACAAACTCAACCACTGATCACCATCAGACCCTTTTCCATGACTTGGTACAACTTGTATTTCGGGTCTTGCCAATTAATACGAATCTTCTATAATCTTTCATCGAATAGTTGAGATGCTCGGATTCTACTAAAGAGATCTTCCTGATCTACTGCTTGTAACCCTGCACTCTCCAACTCGGTCTACACTGTCTCTAGTCTCAAATTACTTATTTGACTAATCAAGTCATTGAACTCTTGAATAGCCGCAACCTCAACTCTCTTGCAGTTCAACGCACTACAACAACATTTGTTTTCCCTGGGTGGTATGCTATGTCTACCTCGTATTCTATGAAAAATCCATCCACCTTTTCTGACATAAATTCAAAATTTGGTTGTGTGAATATGTACTTTAGACTTTTGTGGTCTGTAAAAATCTGTACCCTCTCTCCGTAAAGGTATTCCCTCCAGATCTTTAACACAAAGACCATTACCGCCATCTATAAATCATGAGTATGATAATTCTACTCATATTTACGTAACAACCTTAATGTATCAGCAATTTCGTTATCTCCTTGCATAAACACACATCTCAATTCCATTTTTTATGCATCCATATAAAATATGTATAGAACCCCTAGTTGTGGTAACGCTAACTCTCGTGATTAGGTTAGCTTCTCTTTGAGCTTTTTGAATGACTCTTTGCTCCAAAATAAAGGTACATATTTTTCCGTAAGTCTCGTCAATGGCTTCACTAGACTAGAAAAATTCATAACAAAATATAGGTCGTACCTGCTAACCCAAGAATGCTTCTCATCTTCGATGCATTTTTTAGTTGCTTCCAACTTACAATCGCTGACACCTTCTCAGGATCAACAGAAACTCCTTTTCTCATATAATATATCCCAAAAATCACACATATAT
Source organism: Gynandropsis gynandra (assembly GCA_036759665.1). Classification (NCBI taxonomy): domain Eukaryota; kingdom Viridiplantae; phylum Streptophyta; class Magnoliopsida; order Brassicales; family Cleomaceae; genus Gynandropsis; species Gynandropsis gynandra. The sequence continues at coordinate 23,962,777 of CM071872.1, read as the reverse complement.
TTTCCAGAAACTACATTTCTTCAGCTTCGAAAATAATTGTTGTTCTCTTAAACATTCTAACACCATGCGCAAATGTTCCTCGTGTTTCTCTAGACTCTTGGAGTATACCAAAATATCATTGATAAATATAATAAAAATGATACAAGTAATCTAAAACACATTGTTCATAGCTTTATGAATGCAGTAGGGAGATTAGTCAAACCAAATGCACAACCATAAATTTGTAACGCACATAACGAGTTCAAAATGTGGTCTTCTAGATGTCCCCTTCTGCAATTGGAATCTGATGATATCTTGATGCTAGATCTATCTTTGAGAACCAAGTCGCACCTCTTAACTGATCTAACTACTCATCAATCCTCGATAACGGGTAACGATAATTTACAACGACTCTATTTAGGGCTCGATAGTTGATGCACAATCTGAAACTCCATCTTTCTTTTTGATAAACAAGAGTGGTGCACTCCATAAAGATTTATAAAGTTGTACAAAACCTTTTCAAGCAGCTCATCAAATCGTTCCAACAACTCTACCATTTTCGCTGGTGTCATGCGATATAGAGACTTAGATATCAGAGCAATACTCTGTTCTAGCTCAATCTCAAATGGATTTTCTCGCATTGATAATAAACCTTGCAATTTTCTAAAACATCTACAAACTCTCGCGCTACAAAGATATCCTTGACTTGCACACATGGACACACTTCTTCTACTGAGATGGTGGCAAGATATAACTCACACCTTACATAATGCTGAGATGATGTGAATCCTTATGCTTGATTGGATTTCTTGATACTTAAGCTCCTTACCGCTCTTTCGGAAACAGACATGACCGCGACGAAAATTTATCATAACTCGTTCTCTGGATACCACGTCTATTCCAAGAATTAATTCGTAGCATTCCATCGAAATTATGATAAGCTCTGAGCTAGCTCCTTTTTATCTATCACCACGGGATCTCTCTGAGAACCCCTTGAGATTCTAAAATTTCACATCCTAGAGTATGCACTCGAACAATACTTATTGGATCTTCAGGCTGAACAACTAATTTTATTAGCCATCATTGGACTTACAAAATTATATGTCACATCGGTGTCAAATAGCACATGAGTAGGTAGGCCTCCCACGATTACTGATTCGATGATAGGTTGAGCATCTACTTCTTGGCTCTCACGTTCATTTTTGTAACCTTCCATTGTGTATACGCACAATTATAAGGCCCTATGCTTCGGTACATGCTCTTTAGGCTTTCTATCTCTAGTTTAGGGCACTAGACCCACTGGTGGTGGGGGTGGTGGCCTTAGACAATCCCGCTGAAAATGTTCTATATTGCCGCAATAAAAACATTCGCCTAATTGTTCTCGCCTTATAGTTCCTCCAACTTGCTAGTGGAACTCAAGAATTAAAACTGCCATATCATAAAGATCCTACTCTTATATCAAATATTTCGCATGCTTCAACATGCTCACGTCCACAAAGATTACATAGGTACCTCGAACTTATTGCGATAAGGCGAGTCTGAACCGTTTTTCTCTGGTCCGATCTCCCTTGAATATGTTGGATAATATGTTTTCCCTTTATATCTAAGGACTTCAAGATGCCCTCTTCGATGAGTTCCTTCTCTATGAAATGAGAATTCTGAACTAAGTCTCACGATACTAAGCAACGATACAGTCACCTTGTATCAGCTGTAGAAATATCAATGATGTGGGTTAATCTCAAGTAATAAAATACCTAGACTAGCGCTTCCGCAAGAATACGGATCGTGTAGCACTAGGGTCGAACACAAGGAATTGATGCAACTCTAAAGCGAGTAACTAATGAATAAGACGTGTGAAATCAATAAGTGGAAGGGAATGCAAATGCAAACTAAACTAAACTAATGAACGTAATGACTCAACAACTAAACACCATAGGTATCGAGAGTCGCACAACGATGCAACGAAGTTCTAACAAGATCATTGGTCTTAGATACTATCACGAGTTCAGGGAATTCAAGCTCTCCTATAGGAACTGACTGGCGTAGACTTGTCCACTATCTAGCATGCGTATACCAATATATCTATTGCGTATCTCACCTACATAGACGCATTAAGACCGCTATCCTAATCCCTAGATTCAATCGATCGACCTGGCGTAGATTCTAAACCGATTAAACCCTAAATCATGGCTAGGTTCCAAAGTCTAATCCCCTGGAATAGATTCATTAGACTTCTATAATCATTCATTCGAGTGGCGTACAAGAATGAAAGCATTAAACACAACCAATCAATCTGAAAAACAATCAAGTACCGAATTCATTCATTCAAGTGGCGTACAAGAACAAAAGCATTAAGAACCACCATTCATTAAGAACAAGACTTCGTTACATATTGGCAATACTCCCTAACCCATGGCTGTAGATCTACTCGAACATGAACTCAGAAAACTTAATCTGAAAAACGATCAAGTACCGAATTCATTCATTCATGTGGCGTACAAGAACAAAAACATTAAGAACCACCATTCATTAAGCACAAGACTTCGTTACATATTGGCAATACTCTCTAACCCATGGCTGTAGATCTACTCGGACATGAACTCAGAAAACGAAACACAAAAGAAAACTATATTCAACATTGATAAAGAAAGAGATTCCTCCCTATTCATATACCGATGTCTTCAATAGCTCCTCCATGCTCCGGATTCTTCGTTCTGTCCTTCTCCCTCCTTCTCTATGTCTCCAAGTGTGTCCTCTAATGTCTCTTTTCGTCCCCCCTTTCAATCTGGTTCGAATCCCCTCTTTTTAGATCTGATTTCTCATTAATTGGCCGTTCTAAAACCAAGGAGTTGGTTGAGAAAAATGGGGATCCGAGCGGGCACAACCTCTACTCGCTCGTGCATGCCTTATGCCCGATCGTGTACCCTCATCTAGCCCGAGCGGGCACCTATGCCCGAGCGTGTTGCAGGTCTTGATTTGTTGTTTCCGCTCCTTTTGCTCGGTGTTTGAGTGTTCACTTTCAATCCATGTCCTTGCACAAGTTGAACCTTGTCATTCAACTACGTTTTCGGGGTTAAATCGCCATAATCTCTCGTGTTTCTCCTCATGTCTTCATTTCCTATACAAAACACGAAATGTAGATGAAGTCCTCGAATAAACTCGATAAATGGGTGAAATCTAAGTAATCTAATCAAAACTAAACCTAAGAATGATGTAAATACTACGACGTATTACGTGTTATCAATCAGCTTCATCTATTCACGAGTAGTGTGTAATACATACTTCAACTCAAAAACTTGTTTGAACTCAGCCAAAGAAAACAAATGCTCTAGATGTTCTCTCATGATCTTGTCCCATCAGAAAACTTCTTTACCCTTTTGATAATGAAGTGCAATATCCATCTTAAACTCCAATGGACATTTTGATGATTGAGAGTTCAGTTCCAATCAAAACATCCACTCCTCCGCCTTCATGAGAGGTATCATACCTCTACGAAACGTCTTGGTTCCTCATTTATCCATGTGATCCATGATATAGAAATACTCTAACATCTCCATATACCTCTGGTTAATAGTAGAAGAGGCGGTGGCGGTGGTAGCGTTACTTGCGATGGCGCATGAGACTGTGCTAGTGGTGGTTGAGGTGCCTGTATCGATACCTATTGTGGTTCTTGTGGTGTCACCGAACTCTCCTCTTGGTCATATTGTCAACCTTCTGCTAATACCTCTTTCAACACTTCTATGATTGCATTTTCTATCTATCCCACATTGCGACCATTGTCTCGATGATTAGGACTGCATACGGCTAGTGGAACGAGAGCCTTTGCTCATTACGTGACCAAAAGCTCTAGTAACCATTTCCTCGGTAATGTCTGCTACTTACAGTAAACCGATATTAGCTTTTCATAACTAAAACCCTCATTAGAAATTTCAAGACATACGTGCTACGATCTCATGGCTTTATTAAAAATATTAACAAAATATTTTGAAATCCTATAAAAACGATTAAATACAAAAATGATAAAAAAAGCTCTAAATACCAATTTGTAACACCTCTATGCTGGAACACCCTTGAGACTAAGAGTGTCCACCATCACCTCCAAGAGGAGCCACATGTATCATCACTCAAACACATTTATAAAACAAAATAAATATGTTTATTTGAAATTAAAGTGGTCCAAACCATATAGCTAAACAAAAACATAAAACAATAATCACGATAAATAATGGGTAAATATGAAATGCAAAATAAAGTTTATCGAGACCTCTTGCACATCTCTCCCACGAATCTGTTGCGAGCTCTTATGTTGCTTCTTAACCTCATTGCTATTTTTTACCATAACCTATCCATCCACGACAGCTCACAAATAGGGTGAGTACGAAAGATGCACTCAGTGAGATCATTATGTGTACGTACTTTGTGCCACGTATTCTTACACTTCTAACTGAATAATACAAAATACTAATCTATCATCACAATAAAGATATATGGACAAACCTACCCAACCCGACTGAGTATCCTAAGTCTAAGAGTAGCATCACACCAGATCATAACTCACTAAATCCATAGTACTCTAGCTCGGGCATACGCTCGCAAAGTTCAAAGGACCCTAACACACTAAAGATCTCGCAAGGACACAATGTACCCAAGAAATCAGTACAATACAACATTCCTTGTCTCAAAAGGTTACCACAAGCCCAACACAATATGACACTAGTAGATCCACTAATCTGACTAACTAAAATGCTCTGCTGTTAAAAAGGTTACCATAACCCAAGCATGATATGATGTCGGACCATGATCCAAGTGTTGCAATACTCTAGTCGTCGACCCGATACTCCTCATGTGAGAACTATCACCAAAATGCTCACACATGCCTTATTCGGAAGGTTCGAGTGTGAAATCACTCGATCGAGCACACTAGACAAGATTTTCATTCGGGCTTAGCACCGAACCCAAAAAATTAAGGTTCTTGAACCCGACATTTGGTCGAACATTAATTCTCTAGGTTATCTCTAACCATTAAAGTTCCACTAAAATCAACTCATATCTATGACATTAACCCCCATTTGATGATTCTAGGATATGGTCAAATTATAACGTCTCAATTCCCCTATTATAAATTTTCTAATAATCGTATTGGGTTCTTGAATCATTTTAAAACTATGAACTTCTCCATAAATCAACAACAAAACTAAATTTTGACGGGAAAAGATCATCACCTTAGCTTTCTCCGACGACTTGACGATTCACGATGATATTGTTGATTACAGCATGAATCGATTTATTCTCTAGTATAGATTCATCGAATAATCAATATCCATTATATAAATCTTTAAATTAGCAGAATAATGACAAATAAAAATCTATATTTTTGCTTAAATCCTTATTAGAATTAAACTATGGATAGAACACGGTGAAAATTGGCAAATCTTCCTTCTCTTATTTTGTTTTATCTTCTCTTTATGTTTCTTCTCTCCACCATGTAAGTGCAGACGACACTTATCTTCTTTAAAAGTATGCTTTAGTTAACCTACAATTATGTTAATAATATTCATAACTATTTGGGTCTTACAATTTGTTCTAGGTTTATCAAAGTCGCTTAAACTCTATTGAAGTACACATGTGTTATTAAAAAGCATTTTCTAAGATTCAATGTTTGAAGTAAATAAAAAGGGTTTTAGTTCCCTTACTCTTCTAACATCTCACTGTTTCATAAAAGGATTATTTAAATGTTATTAGTAAATTGATCGAGCCTAAGTTGAGAGGCATTCAAAGTTAGTTATAACATCCTAAGGTACAAAACTAAAATATACTTAAATATTATATTATGGTTCAAATAGAATATACGAGTATATCTACAAAATGTAGTTTAAGAATGTGTTGCATGAAGAAAATGAAGTCTAAACAACGTCGTAGAAGTGGAGAACAAAGAAAAAAAAGAAATAAAATTTGTAGGAAAAAGAAAAAAGAAAAAGTTGGCTCAAAAGTGTACTAAAGACGGTTGAGTAAACATTGGTTATAGAAAGGTAACTTTAAAACTTATTTTGTTTCTCTTGTTGATTTGCTCTTGATTTTATTAAATTCAGTTGAAAATAACGAACGATTAAACATTTTTTTAAAGGGGCAAAATAAATAAATAAATAAATATGAAGGAATAGCTAGGTGCATTTATACATTTAAATAATCTTTGAATTTTTAAAATATCTTAGGATAGGTCTGCCTAATGAGGTTCCAGGCTGTTTTGGAGTTTCAATTTCCATCCGGGCTGAGAGACCAAACTTCAATAGGGAAGTCAGTGTTGCGTAGGCGGTGAATCTGGTTGAAAGTGAAAGTCGCCAAAAAGTGGCGGAATGCTGATCACAGTTTTGAATATTTTTCAAATGTTGAATTTCCCAGACATGGCCTCTTGTACGTGATCTTGTCCACGCTCAGTCTAGGGCTATACAAAAAGGTCACGCAGTAGCTCGACCAGAGGAGAGGAAGGAGTGGCACAAGATCTGCCTCTTGGCTTATGTCCCGATATTATAAGCATATTTATGAATTAATTTCCATTATCCTTTCAAATTCTAGAAGAAAATAGATTTACTTCTTCTCTAGTTTAAAGTGTCCGCAAAAATAGAGAAATAACGTCAAGATATAATGCAAATGTAATCGATAGATTTCATCACCAAAATTTAGAGCAAATCTGAAAAAGCAGATGTTTGAAAAAAAAAGCAAGAACACCAAGTAGCGAAAGCTGGTGCAAAAACAAAAAAAATGATCGCTATTTAAATTTGTTCATTTTAATTGTGTGAATAATCTTTATTGTTTTGAATACTTGATCGTACAAACAGTGGGAGAAAAGGAAAAACAGGCGTTTTTCAACGGAAAAATCCGTTGGAAAACACCTTAAACCTGTTGGAAAAGGTGTTTTCCATCGGACGGCAACGGATCTGCGGCCATTGAAAATCGCTCGTTGCAAGTTCATATCCGTTTCCATTCGCAACGGAATTGCAACGGAAAATATCCGTTACAAAATTGCAACGGGACGGCCAACGGATCAAGCCGTTGAAATTTTGTAATGGATGCCCGTTGAAAGATTTTGTAACGGATGCTCGTTACAACTTTGCAACGGACGCCCGTTGAAAATTGGTAATGGATGTCCGTTAAAAAGTTTTAACGGACGTCACATTGCCATCCAAGCGAGAAAAATGAGCGGGACTTTAAAATTTCCAACGAACATCCGTTAGAAGCTGGCGGGAAAGAGAAACGGACGCCCGTTGTAAATTGACGGGAAAGGGCAACGGAGGTCCGTTACCATTTGGCGGGAAAATAGCATCCAACGGATGCCCGTTAGAAATTGCAACGGGCATCCGTTGGAAAGTTGGTTAAAAAAATAAAAAATAATAATAAAAATAAAATTTTTTTATTAAAATATTAAAATTATTTAGAGAGAACATTAAAACTAAAACTAATCATATTACATTTCATTTAGATCGGTTGGGCCGATATCATCTCCACGATCACCACCACCTCTAGACGGTGTTGCATCCGAATCGAGACCCGCTTCTTGCCGCGACGTTGATCCCCTCATCTGGCCGGATAGCAACTCAATGACGCTCTCCAACTGATGTATTTGGGAGTTTTGTTCCGCCACTTGGGCTCGAGTTTCTCGAAGTTGTGATTCGAGATCCTCGATCCGCCGTTGTTGCGTGTAACTCTCTTGGACTGCGGGAGGTACCGTCGTGGTGTCCTCGATGATATCTTTTTGAAGTGCCCCGAGACCGTATAGACGCCCCTTATACGGTCTCACCGAATACAAGACAAACAAAATTAGAGTTAGATTTTTAAAAAATATTTTATTAATAATCGACAAACAAAAGAAAAAGTTTTTACCTCTAAATAAATTTTGTCTTTTTGTAAAGGACTCATCTCGTCGGGAGTCGAACCGTAAGCTTGTGATTGTTGTGTAATCTTCTCCGTCATAGCTTTCACGGTTCTCTCCGCTCGAGGATCGACAAGTTTGGGTCGCGACCTCTTCCCCGACGACCGGCTTTTTCTTGGCGTGGGTTTCCAATACCAGCTCAAGAAGAGTCGGTTTTCTTCCTACCCGTTGCATCTGTAATATAAAATAAACTTAATTAGATAAATATTTTAAAAAATTAAGTAATAATAATTTTACCAATTCTTGTTTTCTCTTTGGGAATTATTTTGATCTTAAAGTATGGCGATGCGGACCATCTCCGGGAACCTTCTCGCTGTACCGACATTTTTTGGCCTTCTCGCTCTTAGCCTTGAAGTCTGCAGACTCCTAATTCTAAATCATTTGATTGAAGACCTCATCTATTGCCCATGTCGGTTTCCAATTTTTTGTGTAGTAGTTGCACTTGACGTTGTTCATCATAAGGCGCATTCGAGTCTGCATGTCGTGCACCCATGCTGTATAGATGCACAACGTATCATTTCCCCGCCATTTGTATGCGCGCTGCAAAATAATTTATATTTTTTAGTTTTATAACTATTTATATAACTAATAATTTTAAATGAAATGTAATTTCAAACTTACAATAAAAGTGCCCCACCATCGGTGGCGCACGGCTTCTGGTGTAACTTGCCAGGAATAATATAATCGGCCCTGTAAGGACCCTTGGATGATGTCGTTGTTCGTGTGTTTGATCACATCATCCACGTCAAACCTGCAATATCAAATTAAAAAGTTAGATAATTGTTATAACTTACAATAATATAAATGCAAATAATGATTTTTTTACCATAACGTCCTGGCAGAACGGTCGGGATCGATAATCGGAATGGTAGGACGCCCATCAAAATTATCGATCAAGGAATCGGTATCTACCATATCGTCTTCTTCATCAAATATCAGCGGTACTGATATTGGTGAAGGAGGACGATATGGTGGTGGTGGAGGCGGGGAAGGAGCTCCCGTAGAACCAGCCAACATTCCTCCCGATCCTATAGATCGTCTAGCCCTCATTTTTTTTAGTATTGTAAATGTCTTTGTGTGTGAAGTGTAGAGTTTGAGAGAATTTTGAGGTTTTGATTTGTGTTGCAAAAAAAACTGTTCAACGGTATATATGCAGGAATTTCCAACGGGCATCCGTTGGAAAATACGTCATCTCAACGGATGCCCGTTGGTATTAGATAATATGAAGTTCTAATACATTAAACATCGTTTATATATTCTTCGATTGTATTAACATTTCGATTGTTCGATTACACATCATCTACATTATTACACATCATGTACATTACACATCATCTACATTTATTACACATCATACACATTATTGTATTTACATTTGTTCTTCAGTAGATTCATCGATTGGCGAGTCTTCCTTCGATTGTTCATTGAATTCATCGCTTTTATCATTTTCAGCATCTTTCGGTTCAACGTCTTCATAATTGCGTATGAATTCCCCGTCTACATCAGTTCTTGCGAGAATCTCCTCGCGATCTGTATCAATTAAAAGAACCGGCTATGGATGATCGGGTTGCAACGGATCTTCTTTATCATCAGAGCTTATGATCCCTCGTGGCTTGATCTTTACTACATCCCACTACTCCTTTCTTCGACGTTTCAATGTTGTTGGATATTGCACGTAACATATTTGATCTGCTTGATCTATTGTGATGAATGGATCATACTTACCATATTGTCGTGTCGGATTGACGTCAATTCCTCCCCAATGGTTTTTTCGTATTCCACGTCCTATAGTTGGGTCGAATTATTGACATTTAAAAAGCATCACCTTCAACCCAACGTGACCGAGATATTCCACTTGTATGATTTGGTGCAAAATTTCATAGAAGTTATCACCATCTATATCACTATTAACGTAAACGCTATAATTGTATGTGCTTCTATGTTTTTTGTGTCCGTACGTGTGGAACGTGTAGCCGCGAGTAAACAAGATTGGCCAACACATGACATTTCGTGTAGGACCATTAGCCAAATCTTTTAACCACGTAGAAAGTCTTTCATCAGAACATTTCACCTGTATGTATAATAAAAACAAATGAATACTTTATAATAAATGCAATTAATTTTAATAGATGTGTACACGAGTACTTACGTAGTCTCTCAACCACGAGCCATAATGTTAAACTTTCATGTCTATGAGTTCATTTGCATTTAGATGAGAATATGTACCAAGTACTTCTTCATCAAATATCTTGTATAATGAAAATACGTTAATATTGTAGATATATATACATATTTATTTAAAAGATTGAATAATATGTACCAGTACCTTTCAAACGGTAATAACTCTTGACAATTTTTACTAGTATAAATGTGTGAACGTAATTATACTCCTCTAGTGTTAACCAATATTCCTCGGATTTACCTCATGTACGTCCAATCGGTGTAAACATCTCAGGGATTATGCCAAACTGTGGATTATATTGATACAAATAGTTTGTGTGATCATCTGTTGCACGTCGTTCTTTCGTTTGAATATGCGACTCGAAATAAAATGTGCTGAAATGTGTGATTTCTTCCAGCATGTATTGTTTGACAATAGATCCTTTGACCACTGATTTGTTTTTTGCTTTTTTCTTTAAATGAAAGAAAAACATTTCGAAAAGATACATCCATCTGAATTGAACTAGCCCACCAAGTATTGCCTCATCTATTCTTCTATGAAATCGAAGAATGAAGGCGAAAAACTTTTTCCAATGCACATAATACTTCAGAGATATTGTTTTTCATTAAATCCAGGTCATCCCTTTTTAAATTCCTTGAACATATATCTCTGAAAAATATGATGATTCCGCATAGCATATCGTGAACATTCTGTGGTAAGAGCTCAGCAAATGCAATTGGAATGAGTCGCTGCATCAAAACGTGACAATGGTGACTTTTCAATCCGATCAGCCTCGAACCAACAATATCCACACACCGAGCAATGATCGATGCATATCCATCTGGAAACTTAGCATCCTCTTTTAACCACTTTAATAATGTCGTTTTCGTCGGACCAGACAATCTGAATACCGGGACAGGTGACCTTCCATCTCTTAATTTCAACTCAGGTCGTCGGTATATTGACTTCAAATCTTTTCTTGATTGTATATTATCTTTAGTTTTACCCGCCACATTCAAAACATTATTGATGATATTATCGAAAATTTTCTTTTCGATATGCATAACATCTAAATTATGACTTAATATCAATGATTTCCAATATGGTAGTTCCAAAAAGATACTATGTACCACTTATGCCATTCACCTTGGCCTTTTGGTTTACGATGCCCACGATCTCCACCGCATTCTACTGATTCTTGTAAACCACCCATTGTGTTCAATCTTTCATAAAGGATTTGTGTTCCGGTTTGCATGCACGGTGCCTCTTCTTTTTGTACCACGGTCTTCCGAAAATGTTTTTTACCTTTCTGAAAAGAATGCCCACGAGGAAGAAATCTTCTATGACAATCAAACCCACATGGTTTCTTACCATGTACTAGTCGAAATGAATTTGTATCCTCCATACAATATGGATATGTGAATCTTTTGTGCGTGCTCCATGCAGATAACATTCCATAGGAACGAAAATCGCTAATTGTCCATAACAAGACAGCTTTCAATGTGAAATTTTGCTTCGTACTGACGTCATAAGCAAGAATTACTTCGTTCCACAAATATTTTGTGCGTGCTCCATGCAGATAACATTCCATAGGAACGAAAATCGCTAATTGTCCATAACAAGGCTGCAAAAAGATATCGAAACTTTTCTTCGGATGGTCTGGTCCTAGAATTAGCAACGTCAGAAACATTACCTCTCTTTTCAAACACATCTCGGGAGGCAAATTATACGGAGACAAAATCACCGGTCACAGAGAATATTGACTTCCAGATTTTCCATATAGAATAAAACCATCTGTGCACAGGCAAAGATAAACATTTCTCGTTTCAAACGCGAACTCGGGAAATATTTCATTGAAATCTTTCCAAGCCTTACCATCCGATGGATGCTGCATTATACATTCGGTCGTCGAGTTTTCTATGTGCCATCTCATTGCCGCAACGGTTTTTTTCGATTCAAATAACCTTTTCAACCAAGTTTGCTACAGTCATATAAAACATTTTCTTGCATGGTATATATTTACGTTAAGATGGTTTTTTAGGCCGAAATCTGTTTGCACCGCAAAACTTGCATTCCAACAAGTCTTTATCATTTCCCCAAAACAGCATGCAACTGTTTCTACAAACAACAATTTTCTCATCTGGCATTCCCAAATCTTTTAACACATTCTTTATTTCGTAATATGTTTCAGGAGCTTGATTATTTTACGGTAAATATTCACGCATTGTTTTGCAAAATGAATCCATGCAATTTTCAGCCACATTGTAGTTTGTTTTAATACTCATCAATCTTGAAGATAAAGATAAGCGAGACTGACCTTCACGACAACCTTCATATATAGGTTGTTTCGTCGAATCCAATAGGTTGAAGAATTGACGTGCATCGATGTTCGGCATCTCTTCATGCGTTTGTTCATTAACAACTTCAGGAAAAACATCTGACCCCATTTCCACATATGGATTGGTCATTGATGCTTCATAAATAACTTCTTCATTTCTTTCTACTTGTGCATCTTGCACAATATCTCTAACACCGCAATTTTCGCCGTGAAAAAACCAATTCCGTAATTTCCAACGAAACCCACCTTATAAAGATGTTTGCAAACATTTCTTGACTTCGATACCTTAGTGATAAAGTGATCAAAACATGAAGAAATTATTTACCTTCTTCAAGAACTTGTTATTTCTGATTACACCACATGTTTGAAATTTGAGATGATTACTTGTTATGATTGTACTTGATTATTGTTATTAAATTTTTGTGCACAAGTTTGTGTTTGTGTGATCAGAATTTCAAAGAGAAAGATTGTTAATGTTTGAATTATCAGATAATTAGGAAACTTATTTTATATTTGTTTCAGGTTGTTGAGAGTCTTGGAAATTGACTTGATCAAATGTTATTGAGAGTCTATTGAAATTGACTAGGTCATGAAACAAACTTGGCGAGATGAAATCTCAAGAGGATTGTTCTTTGATTCTAGACAATTGCGGTCAGATGAAAACAATGGTTATTGAAATCTCGAAATGGTTGTTATTGGATTCTCAACAAGTTGTAGTTGAAAGCGATCACTATAAAATAAAGGTTGTAGAAGTTTAGATGGGTAACCAAGAATTGAGTGAAATTGTGAAATATACTCTTAGTGATAAAAAAATCTTTTGAGAGTTGCTTGATTGTGTGACATGGATTCTTAATACTGGTTGAACGTGTATTTTTTAATTTCGGGTTTTATATTCATGATCTAATTTAAAGGAAGTTAACTACGGTATTTTCGAATGTATTATAAGTGTAAGAAAATATTAGTTTGTTATACATATTGTAACATTAACCTTTTATCTAATTTATTTTAATGATTAATTATATAAGTTATTTCGGTTACATACAAACATCCAACAAAATATTACCCAATAAATTTATATGAAATTTCAATAAAAATGTATATAATTTTGATTCTACTCCTCGAAATTTATGTGGATTTTATCATTTTCTTATATTTGTTTTTTTTCAATATATGATTTCAGGGTTAAGAACCCATTATTTATGTGGTGTAAGCACATAAATAAATCAGGTTTCTATTGTTGGAATTTTAGAGGAATAAATACTTTCTATTCTCTTCCACCTCTATCTTGAATTTGACAAATTAAATATATTTTTACAATACGCAACAATAACAATATTGATGAAAATGAATATTTCAGAGAGAGACAAACAGGTATTATAAAATTAAAAAATTTGGTCGACCTAAATCCAAAATCGGAATGAAATACATTACAAAAATGCATTATTTTCAACGCATATCAGTAAAAATCTGTTTGACTATGTTTTCACAAAAAATATTTATAAAAAAAATAAATTTTCTTTTAGACTATTTTTTTGCGTAGTCAATATATAGAAATTGAATAAAACACTAAATTTTGTTTATTATTTAAGTATGGAAATACAATCGGATTAGAATTTTATTAGTTTCCTTATTAAAAGAAATATCATGTTATCATAAAATGGAACTTCTGATTATGACTTTGAGTTGATCACTTTTGGATCTTATCTAAACCAAAACTAGATTTGACTTTATTGTATCCCGTCAAATTATACCCAAATTTGTCTGTTTTGGAAAATATTTGGAATCTTACGAGTATATAACTTAAGCTTTATCATTATATATATGAGATCAAAATTAATTATTTTGAATATAATGTGGAGAAGGCTAGATTTAATTAAAAAATATTAAATCTTAAACTGAAAAAGAAACACTATAAAGCGAACAAATATAAAAACAATATAAAGAGACACAATCGAAGAATATCTATTCCTACCAACAAATACGTACTAGATCATGTAATGAATAAAAATAAAAATTAAAGTACATATAGTTTCAGCATTCGTAAGGAAAAAAAGACAAGTAAATAGGTTTGGGTGAGATTAAATTAATTAAAATGGAATGATAAGAATATTTTAAGAAAAAATTATATAATTAAGTAAATTAATTCAAATGGAAAAGACAAGATTATCTCTATTTAAAAAATTAATTAAGTAAATTAATTATAATTATTTGTTCTAAAGGTTTGGCTATTTCTATTTTTCGGAGTAGTTTTAAGATTCTTCTTTTAATGAACCGATGAACTATGAATTAGGTTAGAAACAAAACCCGTGTTGTTAGACATGCAAAATATTTGGTAGATCCAAAATGAATATAATAAAAAATGGTTATGTTATGACATTTTTTATTATGGGTTTTATATTTTAGAAAATATGTAATATTGTTAATATGTGAACTTGAACTTAGGGATAGAGACGTGTTGTTTTGATTTTCTCCATTTATTAGTTGAATTGATTCATTTTAAATCAAACTAGATGATACCCGTGCCTCACGCGGTTTTGTTATAATTAATTTGGATTTTTCTTAAATGTTTTACATAATATCATTAATTCAAACATTATCATGACATTTGAGATATAAATCGGTCAATACAAATACAATGTTATTACTTTTAATGTAAAAGTTTAAAAAATAAATTTATTTAATGTAATATAAACTAACATTGCGATTTGTTCATAATATCTTTGATATTTTAAAACGTAATTTGTCGGAGGAATCGATTGCATGTTTTGATAATTTATACATTTGAATAAGTTACATGAAATTAATAACAAAACGAACACATCATCACATAAAAGTATAATGATTTGACTTTATAGAACTTATTAAATGATCACAAACTCTTCGCCTATAGAATTTGTTTTTTATATTTCAAGAAGCAAAATAACAATATATGTATAACATGAATAATATAATAATATCAAAAATTAAATAAGAGAATCATAAAGAGGAACTATTCTATTTCTTCCTTTTAAAATTCATAAAAGCTTTTATCTTCACTCTTTTCCTCATAAGATTTGTCTGAATCCAGTTTTATGAGTTCATGCAACAACCATTATTACATCTCGGGTTAAGGTCTTTATTATGTGAAAGAAGTAAGAGACATGACTACTTGAGGCAAAGAAACAAACCTCAATGTAAAGCAAGGTCGCTTCTCTCTTTATCTTGTTTTCGACATTTATAAGTAGTCAAATATTTCTGCTAGATATTTATGGTTAAACTTAATTTAAAAATATAAATGTAAAAAGAATAAAAAAAATTCAGGGAAGCTAGATACTGCTAGGCTTGATATGAGTCGAATATCTGAACTCAAACCAGTTCCAACCCCAAACCAATATAAACTATAATATTTAGAAATAAAACTAAAATTCGAGTATAAAACACATTACGCGATTAAATTCGGAAAGCTTAAAATTTTCGGATACCCGACCTATGCCAACCCCTATTATCGTGTCTTGAATTAGAAACATCGTCAATCTAATATGAGATTGATGTCCAATATTTATAATAGAGAGATTGATAAAGAATTATGGGTGAACATTGTTGTACAATGTTTCATCACAAATGACCCACATATACAATTTCATAGAAGTGGACTCTACAATTTAAGATCAAATGGTATGTCATAATATAAATCATAATGCAAAAATTGTAATATAGTCTTTTTAGTTATAATATATAATATTGAATTAATTATAGATATAATTAGAAGTGATGTAAAAAAAGTTTCATAATCACTATGAAAATTTAAATGCCTCTTTTGACACCAGCTAAAGATTTCAAGAACATCTAAATCCATACAAAAAAACCCAGAAACCAAAAACTCTTTTGCATGTCATCCGTTATACTCGGAAACAAATGGTTCACGTCTAAAAGCCTCGTTTCTGTATTGATCGCCTTCGTGATTCAAAACCCTACCAGACTTTTCTTCTAGCTGGATTTTTAAGTTTCTGAAAAAAGTAGCTTTGTCCCATATTACTTTATAATACGCCTTTAGCCGAGGGCCTTCCTGCAAGAATCTAGCATACCTGTAAACGATTCCAAAAACATCGAGTCGTGAAATAAAGACAAAAAGTCTAGGAAAGACAACGTTCATTTTTCAGACCTGAAAATGCAATGACACCATCGAGCATTGTTCTGTTTTTTACCATATATTGCTTCGTGCAACCACCTAAACTGGTATTCGATTAAAAACCAAATCCAAACCACATATGAAAAATGGTTGTCAAGGTTGTCGAAGATGGGAGCAGCGGATGGGTTGACTGAGCAACAGGCACGCCAACTCCATTTCGATCTTGAGTCACCGTACAACTCATTCATGGCAGCTTTGCCCAATGCAAGTACCTGATTCATGCTTATGTTTATGACTTATTTTGGAAGAACCACTACGATATTTTGTCAGTGTCTGCATTTCATCTCTGGAAAATATCATATTAGAAAATCCATTGCAAAACCCATTTATTTGGTAAAACACGACATTATAAAAAATTAAATATAAATTTCTCAAATTTCAAATTTACACTAATATTACGTAAATCAAATGTTAAATTTATCAATCTCCTTTCGTTGGTGTAACATAATGGAATATCAGGGAAGTTTTAAACTTGGAAAACTAAAATATAAATTTATACTTTTCTTTCATTTGTTGCAAAAAAATTAAAAGGAGATTAAAAATTTATGACTATTTTCCTTACTTTAATACCAAAAATGAGAGTCCTACTTAATTATATACATACTATTATGACCTTGGGGTCTTGCATTGACGTACAAACTAACAAAGTACGACACTACCACCAGAAGCTTTTCTAAGAATGGTAGGAGATATTAGATTGCAGAAATGGTCACCGGGTCATGGATCATGTAGAGCAGGTAGTTTTTGTATATTTACTTGGATCTGCAAGTTTTACTTTTTTTCAGATTAATTGACGCAATCGATTCAACCAAAAAATAGAAAAATAACTTGCAGTGTTATCACATGTTTCCATCGAGATGCTCCACCTTCTTTGCAGCCTTCCCTTGCATCTTCCCCCATTTCCCAAGCACATTCTGCACCGAATACATCTTATTAGCCTTAAAATTCGGTCACAAAAAAACCAAAAAATGGAGAAAATCATTCCCAATGACTCGAAATAATCGAGTGAAGCTAAACTATACTCACTCATTTGTCCACCAGTTTTGGAGCCAAACCTTGAATAAGAGTCATAAAAAATAAAACAAAAGACATTAACAAATCCAAAGAAATGGACACGAAATAAAACTGGAAAAATCAACAGCCTTCGCAAATCAAGAAGAGATCAATCATGTGTTACATATGGAAGCACCTCGTCTACATGAGTAATGTAGAATATCATATATACATTCGCTTCACTTATTACTTACATATGCTTTATAAGATACTGGATTCAACATCAAAATCCAACCTTTGGCGCTCTATACTCCCCACTTACCAATGCATTCAGCCTAAGCTACTGTTATTGCTGCTGCCACCACGTGTTAACCTTAACACTTTCCGCGGAAACATGTTGATGTGGGAATGAAGACTGTTTAGACCCTTGTTTAGAGATGCACAAACGGATGAATATGGCAGCTAACATCAAACCAAAGACATATGCTAGAGCATACTTGTAATGGATGTGTTCTTCCCTCTCTTGATCTTTGATAACATGAGAACAAACTGGTAAAAAAGATAGTTAGGGTCACCGAGATATGGAAGAGAATCCCCTTCTTTTGGTACACGGTAAAATGGAAATATAGATACAGTACCTTCCGTTCTAGCCCGGCTATGCTCTGTAAAGATGCTTGTTTGATTGATGCACGACATCAAACATGTAATTTTTTCTTGCTTTTGTGTGCTCCTTTTGAGCCCATTCATCAGCCGTTTCAGAATGCTCTGATACAAATTCCTCGAAAACACTTTGAGGTAGGCGCAATCTTTTCCTTGATAAGGTGCTCTGTCAAAAAGTTTTTGAGCTTCTTCAGAGGTGACTGCCTCTCTATAGCTTCAAAATAAAATTTCATGTCGATTTCTTGTAGATTCAAGTATGAATGAGCATCAAATATGACCTGGTTCTTGAACAGCTGAGCAAAAATCAGTCATCCAATCTTTAATTTTACATGTACCTTTTCTTTTAACAATGGATATATGAGTATCAAAATTTTTTCAAGCTACTTGCTTTCAATTAATCTTCCAAAAAAGTGGTCTTGCTCAGGACTAACCTCTACAACTTCATAGTATGCTGAGTCTTTGCTGATCCCTCAGCCATCCTTAGTTATGAGAGGTTAGTTGACAAATGCTCGGACTGTAACATGCACAGCTCCTCCCGCAAATAGTACTTATAGAATAGCTACAAGAAAAACCAAGACTCTCAAATAAGGGTCTCTAACGACATGGATAGCTTCTACAATGCTTCCCAGAGTACTCATGCCGATAAATGGCTGGTATAGTTATTAATCTTGCGGTAAGTAAGGACGGCGAATAATTCTGATAAACACAATAAACTTAGAGAACCCAAGACTAACATTAACATCAGACGAGAGGTTGCCGACAAAGACCGTCCTCTTAGGGTCATACAGCAATGCGTTGTGAGCTTTCTGCTTCTTTCGAGGTGGGCATGCACTATCAACCTGGAGCATTGTTTTTCGAGGTAGGCATGAAAAATTGGTGTTCTTCTAGAGTCAAGTGATAGGACATTCTCCTGACCGTCCTCCGTTCAGCATCACGCCCCATCGTGCACCAGTTTAGTCGCCGTCGTAGGCCCTCACGTAGCTCGCCGCTGCTCTCCGCCTACTCTCGCCAACCCCTCGCCGCGAAACATGGAATCGAGATTCCATCTGATTTCTGGACCCGCTGTTTCTAATCAAACAAAAAATGAGGATGTCAAGGAGGCGATTGTGAAGGAAAGACGCGGACGTTGTCGTTTTTTTCATTTTTGTTTTTTGCAAACAAATTAAAAAGACATTAAATATTTAGGACTTTTTGCCTTCCATTAATACAAAAAATGACAGTCCTACTTAATTATATACATACCATTATGGTCTCAGGACCTTGCTTTGACGTACAAACTAATAAAGTACGACACAACCACCAGAATTAAGAGATCATTGTTAGCAAAATGCAAATATACTCATTAGTATTTGGTTGGGCATACCTTGTTCTCGATGACGTTATCCCAGGCTCTGACACTCCGTAAATATCGAATGATTGAACTTAAGGACGTTGAGCGGAATGTAGAACACTATATTGTAAACCCAGATGACTCCAGACCATCCCCATCCAATGCCATTGATTCTTGTAAAGCCCAGTTTGCTTAAACAACAATGATCGTTGCAATCTTGCGTAAAGAAATTCAATGTCAATAAAAAGGAAATGTGTGATGGAATCTTCAGATTTAAGTTTTAACTCACCAGTTGCGCGATGAGGAAGGACGGCGAACAGAAGGCCAGGACGTTTGATATAGGACCAGCTACGGGACCTGGTGACAAAGATGAGTGCTTGACTATCAATACTAACTTGAAGGTATATAATAGCCATTAACTCGTTTCTGTTCTTGCTGATTGATCTCACCCAAAAATATTCCTGCAGTTTTCGAAGAAAGGAAAGGTGATTAAGATGCTTTAAGGGTGTAATGAGTCTTCAAGTAAGATTCAAATTGTTTTCTCACAGAGAAGAATCCAATGCCATCTACAAGCCAGAAGAAACCTACGGGCATCACTGCGAGGTAAGTGCCAAGGACACTCCAATGGCAAATATCTCTTTGAGTTTCCATGAATCGTGATTGCCTGAAATGTTCGAGAAAGCGAATGGAATTTAGATGAAAACGACACGAAAATTTAATGATTTTGGGATCTTTAAGCTTTTACTTGTTTGCCAACTGCAAGTGATCTTAATCCTCTATCAACAAACTTGTCAATAATATTGTGAGAGATATTCTTTGAATCCTCCGTAAGGTTGCAGAGCTCGATGATCTAACCAGTCGATAATTCGAGACAATAGTTAGCACAACGACTAAAGGTTACCAGAAATGGAAAGCTGATAAACATGTAGTAACATGTTCTGATGCACCTTTGCTGACACGGTACCAATCTCCATTAGATTCGATGTAAGTTATAGTCGTACACTTATCAACGGGATTGAGAGGGAGGAAATGAACTTTTATACCATCTCATGCCTCTTTGGGATCTCCAAGCATTCCAACAATGCAAGCGTCAATAGCGTCCTGGTTTTCAACCCTAGAAGCTCTTGCTGCATACAAAATCAATTGGTCTTTGTCCATGTCCTTAACAAAGACCTCAACCATGCTTTTGTCAACAGTAAGCTTATTGAGTGTCAAAGTTCCTGGCTTGTCACTACACAACACATCCATTCCTGCCATTTCTTCAATAGTCGTCATCCTTTTCGTGATTTCCCCTTGTTGAGATAGACGGTGAGAACCAATTGCCATAGTGACTGATAAAACAGTAGGTATTGCAATTGGAATTCCTCCAATGAGAAGCACTAGAAGTTTATCGATTCCATCTCTATACGAATGATGTTGAACCGGATACATTACAACGATCTCGATAATCATACCAATGGCGATGAAACAGATACAGAAGTTCCCTATTGCGGTCAACACCTACAAATATCCATCCAATATACATTTTCATTCAAAGCCAAGTTTTATTTAGCCTCAAATTATCTTTTTACCTTCTGAAAATGCCCTTCTTGAGAGCTGGAGCATCGTTCACTCCATCTCCAGTCATTCCGCATATGTGCTTCCTCTCTTGGAGCCTCTTCACGATCACGTACTTGTGCTCTACACAAACCCATCAAGAAGAATTAATAGCAATTCTTCCAAAGGCGAAAAGGAACATGAAAAGATTTTTCTTTTTACCAGGGAAAATACCAGCGAATCTATCGGCCTTTCAATTAGTTCGTCGACAGGAAGGTCAGCCACAATCCCATCTTTGTGTTGCCCAAGAAGCGCAGATGACGGATACATGTTAGTACCCATACCGAGTCTACGGCCTGTTTCTTTCCCAATGGCAAGTTGGTCACCAGTGATCATCTTGACATTAACCCCAAGGTCAAGGGCACGTTTGATTGTCTTTGCACTGTCATGTCTTGGAGGGTCAAAGAGCGGCAAAAGACCAAGAAATTGCCATGGTCCTCCCGGACTGTCCTTGTCTTTATTCGTGATTGCCTGAAATGTTTGAGAAAGCGAATGGCATTTAGATGAAAACGACACGAAAATTTTATGATTTTGGGATCTTTAAGCTTTTACTTGTTTGCCAACTGCAAGTGATCTTAGTCCTCTATCAGCAAACTTGTCGATAATATTGTGAGATCTCTTCTTTGAATCCTCCGTAAGGTTGCAAAGCTCGATGATCTAACCAGTCGATAATTCGAGACAATAGTTAGCACAACGGCTAAAGGTTACCAGAAATGGAAAGCTGATAAACATGTAGTTACCTGTTCTGGTGCACCTTTGCTAACACGGTACCAATCTCCATTAGAGTCGATGTAAGTTATAGTTGTACGCTTATCCACGGGATTGAGAGGGAGGAAATGAACTTCTTTTATACCATCTTGTGCCGCTTTGGGATCTCCAAGCATTCCAACAATGCAAGCATCAATGGCGTCCTGGTTTTCGACCCTAGAAGCTCTTGCTGCATACAAAATCAATGAGGTTTAATTGTGTACTTTTGCTGGAAATGAGATTCGAGGAACCCGTCCTTCAACCCATCTTGCCGTCTCCCCTTCTGCTTCACTTCCATCCATGGATGCCTCTACCGTATCCACCGATGCCGGTGACCGAGTATCTTCTAACCCTTCGGTTACAAGAATTCGAGGGCCCTACATTTGCATCCGTTGAGGGAAGCGGTGGAGGTTGTGGTAAGAGCGCGTCGGTGAAGTTGGGAGGTTGAAGACGGTGATGTTTCGAAATCAAGGAGGTTTAATTGTGTACCTTTGCTAGAACTGAGATTCGAGGAACCCTATCCTCCAACCCATCTTCCACATCTGCCCTTCTACTTCGCTTCCACCATGGCTTCCTCTACCGCCTCAACCGATGTCGGTGTGGCCGAGTATTTTCTAAGCCATCTGTTGCAGGAATTCGAGTGCCCTCCATTTGCATCCGTTGAGGGAAGCGGTGGAAGCTGTGGTAAGAGAGCGTCGGTGAAGTTGGCAGGTAGAAAGACGGGGATGGATGAAAATAAAGGAGGTTAAATAGTGAGACATTTACTGGATTCAAAGAACTGGAGTGGTAAGTTAAAGCAATGTTACTGACCGATTCAGATGGAATTGAAAGGTGCGCAGAAGTGGAAGATTAACACAATTGGAAAGGACGAAGACGGAATTACCATCACTTGCCCCGCTCGGGTGAAATCACAGGTAGGCCGGAAGGCGATGCGACGATGGCTGAAGAAAGGGCCGAAGAAAGGACCTCCTCTGCATCGCTGGATAAACGATGGTTGCTCGAGATGGTGCTGTCAGGTGAGGCACGATCGCCGCCGTCTAATCGTCCTCGTGCGAGGGCACCCTGCTAATGACGATTCGGATGGAGTTGAAAGATGCACAGAAGAGGCAGATTCAGGCAATTGGAAAGGTTGAAGACGTGAATTGAGCGGGGGCAAATCGAAATTTTATTAGGTTGAAGGGGTAAAAGGGGATTTTCCCTCCCTTTTGCTGACGTGGCAGCATGAAAGGGGATGAAAAATCTCCTCTTTTATATATATGATTAAATTTTCGAATGTTTTTCAAAAGTTGAACCTTATGTGAAAACCATTTGATTTCCTTCATTCAACACTTGAAATTCATATTGATTTTTTTCCCAAAAGCTAGCAATTTTTATTTGTTAAGCATTGGTATTATATTATATAAAAACTCTACAATATATTGAAGTTCAATTTTCGAAAAATAGTTATATAAACATTTTTACGAAAAAAAACGTAGAAAGAGATTCATGTTATAATTTGCTACAATTTTCTGTTTTATGAATCAAGCTGTTTTTTAAACAAAAAAAATGACTTTTTCGTTTCATATCAAAATTTCGTAATTAAAAAATCATTTTTCAAAACCATAGATATTTATCTATTACATCCAATTTCCAAAATTTTTATGAAAAGAAATCTAAAACAACAACTTTTAGATACTTCACCGTAAAATATTTAGATTATATTTGCTTATTATCATTAATTGATCGTATAACATAAATTTAAAATATTACAATTTTATTTTTTGGAATGGTATGAAATATTCTTCTTCTCTTTTCATCTCATAAAAATTTTAGATTTTAAATTGTATAAATCCCATTCCCATCTCAAATTCACGTTATGAAAATTACAATTTATTATGACGAGTTGTTATCATGAAAATTCAATTTATGTGTAATTCGTTGAACATGATGTACTTTACATAAGAAGATAATTAAACACAATTTAACCGTGTGATTAGTATAAAGCCAATGTGTTGCTGTAATTAATTAATTAATTGATCAAAGATTAGGTTCGTACGAACTGATCAAGTACAAAATTTAGTTTTAAAACCATTCACACGAAATAAATGAGAACGCCGAGTTATTTCGTACGTTAACTCACATAAACTGGACCACTCTCTCAGCAAGGTTCAAAGAACTTACGTAATAAATAAATGGGAAAAAGGCATATTACACCCCCAACTATCCTTCTTTACTCAAATTCCCCCCTCAACTAT
Source organism: Gynandropsis gynandra (assembly GCA_036759665.1). NCBI lineage: Eukaryota > Viridiplantae > Streptophyta > Magnoliopsida > Brassicales > Cleomaceae > Gynandropsis > Gynandropsis gynandra. The sequence continues at coordinate 23,938,644 of CM071872.1, read as the reverse complement.
CTCACACAGCCAATTCCCCCCTCATCTTACAAAATCCA
>CM071872.1:23882869-23937622 GCA_036759665.1 Gynandropsis gynandra | reverse complement strand
TTGGATAAAATCGGGTTGGTATTATATTACTTTGGATGAAATTGAGGTAAATAAAAAATCGGGTTAAATCGAATTAAAAAAGAGTAAATCAGGTTAAAAGTGAGTAAATCGGTTAAATTGGGTGAAATTGGATTATAAATTTGATGAAATCGGGTTAATTTGGGTGAAATTGGGTTAAAATTGGATAAAAATCGGGTTAAATTTGGATGGAAATCGGAATAAATTTGATGAAATCGGGTTAATTTGGGTGAAAATGGGTTGAAATTATATTACATTGGGTAAAATCGGGTTGGTATTATATTACTTCGAATGAAATTGAGGTAAATCAAAAATCGGGTTAAATCGAATTAAAAAAGAGTAAATCGGGTTAAAAGTGAGTAAATCGGTTAAATTGGATGAAATTGGATTAAATTTTGGCCGTAATCGGGTTAATTTAGGTGAAATTGGGTTAAAATTGGATAAAATCGGATTAAATTTGGATGGAAATCGAATTAAATTTGATGAAATCGGGTTAATTTGGGTGAAATTGGGTTAAAATTGGGTAAAATCGGGTTAATTTCGGTTAAATCGGGTTAAATTCGGTTAAATCGGGTCAATTTGGGTGAAATTGTGTTAATTTTGGGTAAAATCGGGTTAATTTCGGTTAAATCGGGTTAAATTCGGTTAAATCGGGTCAATTTGGGTGAAATTGTGTTAATTTTGGGTAAAATCGGGTTAAATTCGGTTAAATCGAATAAAATTCGGTCATATTCGGTTAAATCCGGTTAAACCAGGTCAAAATTGAGTCAAAATCGGGTTAAATTCGGTTAAACCGGGTCGAAATCGGGTCAAAATCGGGTCGGTTAACGCCAATATACTGATTATATAACGGAGGGGGGAATTGGCTGAATTGGTATAGTTAAGGGGGGAATCAGATGGATTTTGTAAGATGAGGGGGGAATTGACTGTGTGAGATAGTTGAGGGGGGAATTTGAGTAAAGCAGGATAGTTGGGGGTGTAATATGCCTTTTTCCCTAAATAAATATATAATAAAACCATATTAATTTAATTTGTTAATATTAATTAGTGAAATAATTATAATAATTACGTGGGCCGCAAGAAACCGGACTTCTATGATTTGTTGTGTATCTGTAAACGCAGACGTCTATCTTCCTTTTGCAGTAAAAAATATTAAATTTATATTTCCAAGTTTCCAATTATAATCAAAATTTAAAACTATTGTATGATACAATTAATTTTATAATATTAAAATTTTTGAATTTTAGAAATATATTTTTATTTATAGAATCGAAGAAAAAACATATTAAAATATATATTTTTTAAAATTCATGAAAGTGTATATGAAGAAAACAAAAGTATTGTCGCATTTCTTTGATCAGCTAACTTATTTTGATGGAGTCAAAATTTATTTAAGTTATATTGATAACACATAGTTTCTTTTATATGGATTGACCATGTTATTTTGAATTTGAGCATTCTCATCACATATATATATATATATAAATACATATATTGGAAACCTTCTCATGGTATTATTATATAATAAAAGAAATATGTATATTAATGCAATAATAAGTAATTTTGTCATTAAGTGTCAGAACATAGATATACACACAATATACATATAGAGAGAGAGTGAAAGCGGGGGCCGTAAGTCTCAACGCCATTATGATGACATCATCTGATTCCTCAAACACACAAAACCTTTCCCGCAAGTCTCTTGAGTTGTGTACTTCCTACCTACGCTTTCATCCTCCTTATATAAACCCCTTCATTTCTTCCCTTTTCTTTCACTGTTCCACTTTCCCCCAATTTTCCTTTTTTCAAATCCCCAAACCCTAATCTCTCGATCTTCGTTAATTTTTTGGTAATGGCGGAGGAATTCGACGAATCCGAGGTGATATTCTCGCACAATTTCTCCGATCGTACGCACCCGTTGGAGGATAATTCTACGCTCCGTATCCGCCGGGCTAACTCCGGCGAGAAGAAGCGGAGCAAGACGGCGGCATTACCGAGCTCTTTTCCGGTGAACATACCACCTGAAAACGAGTTCCGGAGGTACGTGGCGGTGGAGGAATACTCCGACGGCCGAGGAGAGATCGTTCCGCCGCATGTGATCGTCGGTAGAAGGATTCAGGGACAAATGGCTTTCTCGGTTTGTACAGGGAACGGGAGAACTCTCAAGGGACGAGATCTGAGCCGGGTTCGGAATTCGGTTCTTAGGTTAACCGGGTTTTTGGAGGCCTGAACCTGGCCGGTTCAGTAACCCAATTCTTCTTCATTTTTCAATTTTTTTAAAATTAAATTTCTGAAAAAACAATTAGCAATCTCGTGTTGTTTTAGTTAAATTAAACTGGGAGCTGAAAAATTAATTTTCCTGTGGTTTCTTCACACGTTTTCCCAGTATTAATGTAGTTTGGGAAATCGATTTATTGTAGCAAATTAAAGAAAAAAGAATAATAAATTTATAATTCGTTATTGGGATTCATATTACGAGTTTCATTTCTTTCTTAATGAAGTTATTTTAGTATTTCAAATTTTATTTGAAATTATGAAACTGTGAACATATTTCTTGTGTGTCCATTAGGACAAAGGCCCAACAGGCACAGCTGTTACGTTGTGTTGTATTGTACTATTAATTGAGAGAACAATTTGCCGACCCAAATATTATGTACAATAATAATTCCACATATGGATATATTCCTAAATTTCAATTATTGTACATTTTTAAATATTTGAATTAAAAGGTTTATAAGCTCAATATATTTTATCATTTTCTATCTCCTTTCTGAAAAAAAAAACATTTACATTTTCACAAATTTATTTAACATTTTAAAACAAATTCCAAAATGCTAAACTTGATTTAAACATATAAAAAAAGATAAAAGAAAAAGTGAGTTTGGCAATCTTAATATTAAACATTTGGAATTTATAAATGAAAATAGTAAATCTCATAATACCATAGAATTGAAATTAATTTCTAAAAAAATCTCATCATACAATAGAAGTGAAATTAATTTCTAAAAAATCTCATTATACCAATATATATATATATATACCTTAAATTAATAGTACATAATATTAAAACTATTTGCCCATGCTCCAATTTAACCTCGTGGGCGGTATATACTTGAAATAATAATATATTTACTTTTACCAAAGGTGCATGCATGTAATGTACTAATAATGTTCCTCAGTCGTCTTTGAAAAAGTTTAATTTAATATCTACTATATAATTTTGACCTTATTTTCACATTCAACCACAACGTGGTTGAATAAATAAATATAATGAATATCTTACTTTATTTTATATCCATAGATCTTCACCTAATGTAGTTTTTCTTATATAGTTTTATAATCAAGACTTTTAGAAACTAAAACTATCATTTAAAACAATCGATCTCAAATAAATTTTTTATATATAAAGATTAATAAATTATATTATAGGTAGGTATGAATTGGGATTATAAAATATGTTTTACAATAGATAACCACGTGTAAGGCGCTTATTAGGCCCAAGAGTCTGAGAATGGATCCAAAACTGTCAAAATCTTATGTGACTTTAGATATGACTTGTTATCTCACCCACGTGCACCCCCCTATTCCACAATTTCTTGAAATCATTGATTTATTATTATTATTATTATTATTATTATATTATTATTATTATTTGACAAATGATAAAAGGACACCTCAATTTACCCACACACGACATTCAGTACCACACACCGAAAAACAACCCATGAATGCAGCAGCTTAAGATGCGTATTAGAGTTTAGAATCGACCAAAAATAAAATTTTGAAAGTCAAACCATTTAAGATGAAGCTCTTGAAAATTTTGAAATATTTTTGTATACTCTTTTAAAAATATACAATTTAATAAAAAAATCACTTAATTTATTTTTCAACTTATACGTTATCTTGTAATTTATCATAATAATTTATATGTTATCCTGTAATTTATCATAATAATTTATAAATCTAAATAATCTTACATATTTGATCCTACATACTAAATGATGAAATATAAATTGGATGACTTTAATATTTATGTGTAAATTAGTTGAATATATACAAAATATTTTATAATCTAAAAAAAGCCAATAAAATTATATACCTGTATTCCAAAATAGCAAAATTATACATTAATTATTTTCTTTAAATATTTTAATTATCATATCATTTCAACATTATACACCAATGGCAACGATGATAATGAATTCCAAATTAAATTATTAGTATATACCATATAAATATTTCGTATATTCTTTTAAAATAACATAATAATTTATATACATAAATAAAAATAATATATAATTCTAATTTTTTAAAACAAATTCATTTATTTTTGTAAAATATTTTCATTTAGAAGTGCACAAGTGCAGGCAATGAATCAATAGGCATTCGACTCGAAGAATCACTCTGTTGTGAATGAATCTCAAAACTGGCCTCATGAACAAAAATATTTCACACATACATTGAAGCTGTTATACAAAACAAGACAGCTCCCAAGACTAAAACTGAGGCTAATTTACGTTAGTTTTCTTCTTCCCGCTATGGACTTCCTGTTGCTTGGAACATAACCAAACTGACTGAATTCTGGTTGAGAAGATGACCTTCAAAACACATCAACAACACTTTTTTTTTAGTCAAACCATTACATCAAATCAACATAAATCAGTAGAGATTCAACAGATGTTTAAGTTCTCACCCTTTAAAACAAGTGTTTCGGATTTCTTTGAGAGGGGCGCGTAGACCGCTGGCCCGAGAACCTGACCCTGAGTATCTGAAGGACGACATGGCTGAGACAAATTTTTCAACTGATTTCTCTGCTATCCCTGCGTAACGGCCTAAATGTGAAATGTTGGCCCCAAACTTGGTCGAATCCTTGATTTCACCGCTATCAGTTTCAGGGCATCCTACAAGCAAATACACTGTTATAGTGCAAGGTCAAATAAACTCGACAAAGAGATGACTGGGTGTCTTTGCACGGTATATGAGTTTTGAGGATATGAAATCTAGTCATTACCTGAAGAAGTTTCATCTAATCGCAAATGTTTGCGTTTGAAGTTTTCCTGTGACATTAGAAAAACGTTAACAAATGGCCTGAGTATTAGTACATTTAGTAGGCAAAATCTGCACAGCGATCAGACTCATACTATCTACCTTCTCGAAGTTGTTGTCTGAGAATGGTTTCCTTTTCCTGGTTGTCGCTTCCGACCAGTTACTGCCTGGAATAGTTGTGAGAGGAATAGCATTTTCAGGTGCATCAAAATCATCAGAAAGGGTCTCGATGAATAGATTTTCATTTTTATCGCTCTCACTGTTCCTCCTCTGCTTATTTGTTGCTGCTTCAGTCTCACTCATAATACAGCCAGTGAGAGTCCTGTTTGTAACACAGTGATTTCCATTTTTCCAGTCGCGAGAATCCTCGTAGGCTCGGTTATGATGGAAATGTGGACTCGTTGTGACATCAGTTGGTCTCTCTTCCCCTCGAGATGCCCTTGGCTCATTTATCAGACTCTTAACATCCTTTTTCTGACCAATCACAGAGCAATCATCGAGACACGGAGTTGCTCGTTTACTACCCACAAGATTTTTGTCCCTCTCCTTGTGGACAAAATATTTGCTTCTTACTATAACCTTAACGGCTTCCGTCTTCAGTCTGATGTTATAATGATCCATTTCTTTGTGGTTCCCTACCATTCCGTTTACAAGGATTGTAACATGTAATCAGGAGTCACAGTGTAAATTTCAGGACATAATTTTTGGTTAATTCGACAAAAAAATAAACTTTTACCATTATTTGCTGATTCTGATTTCTCTGCAACTTCACGGCCAGATCCATTCTCACCCTGAAGACAATAAAACCAGAATAAGCAATAAGAACTCCATTGCATTATCTCGCTTCCCGTTTCTATTAACTTACAAAGTTGTTATCCACAGATGCATCGTCTGATCTGTGAAAAAAGGATGATGATGCCACCAAGTCACTTCCCTCACCCAGAGGAGCCTCCATGGCTGTTGCATTTTCCTCAGGAGTGCTTGATGAGTCATCAGTTGGACTTGCAGATGTTGACGACGTTCTAGGAGCCCTAAACTTTCTTTTTGCCTCAAAAGATGCAAAGCCTTACGAATGTTAAGAACCACAGACGGTCATCATTGTGATGAAAGCAAGTTAAGTAGGCATCAGTATGTTTAATCAGTGTTTGCAACTGTTGAAGCATAAATGATTGCTGAAAAATCTTATAGAACCGAAAAACCATGTTCCTGAGCATAAAACACATTCTGAGTAACAGGTGAGAATGAAAATTACGAGGTAGCATTCAAGGATACAAAAATACTTGGTGAGGAGATTTTTTTGGACAGGCAAATCAAGCTTTTTCTTCAGTCTCTCAGGCTTGAAAGTTTTGGGATGAGCAACATCTTTGACGACCAGTTTAGGAGTTACACTCTCTGTCTGGTCATTTTTGGAAACTAAAACATCAGACAAATACTTTCAAGACAGAAAATATGGACCATTCATGATGATCACAGTCTGGATAGAATATCAGGTACAATGAGTTGCAGGTTTATAGTAGCATAAAGGTTCAAGAGTCATGGCCAAAAAAAGGAGAAGATACAAGAGACAGAGAGAGACACATCAATACAAGAATAGAATGAACCTGAAATGGCATCTGCGTGAATGGATCGAGATTGCCTTGCGCTATACCCTTACTGATATGTTTTGGCAACAATGTTGGACAAGATTAAGGAAAGCGATATGTTGTGGCGACGATGTAAAAACAGATTAAGGAATAAATCCATGAGAATCTAATATTAAGAGCAAAGGCTTTGGTCAAAGGATATGGGCCCAGGAACTCTAAATCTTCACCAAGGTCATTTGATATGTCAGACAAGTGAACAATGTCTTCAGTGTTAGGGTCATAGACACGTTGATGCTTGAAAGTCAATATGGCTTTCTTGAATGATTCCTCATAAAGAGGAGGGACTGAAACTGCACTGTACTTTAAGTGCTTAATCACCTGAAACCAATCAGCTATACATTATATGCAATTCAATATAAATGAAGCAAGCAAATTTATAAACTATTTGTATGAGTGAGACTTTGTGATATATTTACCCTGTCATAGCTTTTGAACCGTGTAATTAGAGCATGTGCTCTTTTGAGACCCATTCCTGGAAGTGATTGCAAATAATCACAACCACTCAAGATGCACATCTCGAGAAGCATCTGATTTGAAAATCCAGAAAAATTGAGCTCCTTATTCTTATGTAGCTTGGAAGCATGAAATTCTACAGCCTGGCCAAACTTGTCCATCTTAAAAATAATCTGTTACAGAGATAATTAGCCAATTGGTGACCGAGATGGTTATGATATCTGACAGAAGGGAAACATATTCAATTTCTACCTGCAAAAGCAACTAACAGCAGCGATGAAAACTGAATGATCTAATGCAAATAAGGACCAGAACCACTTACTCTTGGGCAGCCGAAAGGTATAAGATCAGAATCCTCAGTAATAACCGCGTCAACTTGCTTTGTAACAGCTAAGAAAGTCATCTGTGCATCAGCTTCATATGGAGCAACCACGTATTGAACATTCTCCTGCTTTAGAACCTTCCACACATAAAAAAAACAACTTAGAGATATTGATATCAAAGCATTGTGCAAAAGAGGTATTATAGTGCATCTCTAGCCTCAGTTTCATACCTGTATCAAATCATGTGCAATAGAAGGCGAAATGTCTACAGCTTTTTGATAGCACTCATATGCAGCCGAGGAATTTCCATTTGCTTCATGCTCTACTGCACGTGTAAGATTTTCCTTTCTTGACCTGAAGTTACATTTTTAAGACGATAGTGTTTTCAGCTTTCAGCGTGGAAAGTTCCTTGACAATGAGCGTTTCAATAAGCATATACCAATGCAAAGGTACCAAGATTTCCATTATATAATTGACTACTAATGCAGCAGACGTCAATCAAGGGTTAGTATTACCTTGCACGCTTGTTTTCTTGTTCTAACTTCATCGGTAAAAGACCTCCATCAAAGACAAGAACAGGCCTCACTCCGTAGTGGCGAAGTAGATTCACTCGATGCATACAGTATTCAATATGCCTGAGAGAGCAAACTTAGAAACCAGTTATCTCCGACAAATCCATGATGAAAACAGTAACCAAGGCAGTAGATATTGCACAAATAAGACTCAAATTTGATTTGTTTCAGTTTCTGTAGAAATGGTGAAGCGACGGGGTTTTTATATGACCCATGTGAATATTTCTTCTAAACATACTCTATGGATCCAGGATAGTGCCCAAACCAGAAAGAGGCAGTCACGTTATTTGATTGGAGAAATAAACACATAAAGTAAAATCCTTTCGTGTAAATATCCATTCATATACAAACCCTGCGAGGCCTTGCGAGGAATTTAAGAACATTGTAATCCCCCTAATACAAATACCAAAAACCCCAATAAAGCTTCATCGGAAAAAGGTGATCTTCTAAGGTATGACTACGGAAAAAGAAAGATTCACCTCTAGAACAATATACCCAATTCCAAATTGGAAAAGAAAAAATCAATCCAAACACCTCTTGTGGATCAAAACCTAATTGCTTTTGGGTAAAATAAAAACCCTAATTTTCTTTTAGCATTTTGATTTATCTAATAAGACAGAGATGGAGAGCGAGAGAGCGAGAGAGAGAGAACCTGGAGGTGGGTATATTCTTGCAGAGCTCTCGGCTACAAGAGAGAGCACCTTTGTGAAGCCATGAATACGTATCAACAGCTACTGAACAACCCTCAAGCTCCTTGATATTGATCGGCACCATTATCGATTTAAGCAATGGTAAAAGCCCTTGAATCCCCATTTTCTTTTCAAATCCGCTCCGAATTCCTCTCTCGTCCACCCCAACTCGATCCAGAGCCCTACCATGACATTTCAGGATTTGCAATGTCGAGTTTTTTTCCCGGAACTTCTCCACTTGGCGGGAAAATGTTTTGGCGTAATTGGGGATTTTGATTGAGAGTCTGTTTTTTATAACGTTTTGTTAAAATAGAATAAAGTAATATTACAATAATATTTATATCTCAATAAATAAAAGATAAAAACTATTATTCAGACTAAAATGTAAAAAATGAAAAATAAATTTTTATGAAAATTCTTATAATAATTTTCGAAATTATACAAAAAATATAAATTAATTTCAAATATTTATTAAAATTTTTATCTATTGACAATAATATATTAATGGCAATATTATGTTCAAAATAATATATTAAATTTTGAAATTACTTTTAAATTAATTTAAGAACACTGAAATAATTAAATTAATCAATTGAAAAAATAATATATATTAATTCATGTATTATTTTAAAAATAACATGTTAATTCATTTACTATCATTAAATAATATATAATATTATGAATAAATAATAAAGATAAATAAATTATATGCTATATTTTATAAAAATATTACAAAGTCATAAATTTCAAGCTATATATATATATATATTCATGTTAAATATTTAATATTCAAAATTCCCTCTTGAAATTGTATTGAATATTACTAAAAAATATATATAGTTAAAATCTTAGTTAAAATTCATTGAAAATTGAAAAGCACTCTGGTGAAAGAAAAAAAATTAAATATAATCTCAACAAATGAAATGCAATAAAGTCTTACAAACAACCCAATGACAAAAACTTAATTAATGAAGATGATATAGTACGACATATCTATTTTCATCCCTCAAAATATCATTTTTTTAAACGATGCAACTCAATATTGTACACCATTTTTTTGAAATACCTTGGTAGACAATTATTTAATAAAAAAATTTGTTGGATTTTGAATTGATTTTATTTGTTGACCGTGTATTCCACTTTTTGTTGAACATTATCTATGAGATACATTTTATTCTATCATATTTAATGTTGACTTTATACGATTCTATCATATTTAATGTTGACTTTTTGTAACATAGATATTTTTATGGATTGAAAGATCATACATTCTTGAGATATATTGAAATGTTGACTTTAACCAAATACATTCATGACTTTTTCCGTGAATTGTCACTATTTATACATAGTTACTAGAAGTTTCAACCAACGCTAATACATATTAAATTTCAATTCCTCCACAAGTAAATACATAACTTGTTTGAAATCGAGTTTTATGTGGTTCTAATAAATACCTTAAATATATATATATATCCAATCAAATTTGGTTGGACGAGTTGTAAAAATATAAATTCATGTCTATGGTCTTTTGAAGATATCTAAATATATGTTAATAATGCAATAACATTCACGATATTTTGATCATCTACGTGCTTTTGCAATGGTCTACCAATGAAATAACATTCAAGATATCTTAATCACTCTTTTGTAAAACCATTGATATATTATTCGTGAGTTCCAAAAGAAGCAACATCAATTGTAGATAGAATACAAAATTAAAGGTATGAAATATTGAGAAAACCACATATTTATCATCATTTGATATCATCTTTACCATCATTTTGAATAAATTCAAACACCTTAATGATGGAACAAAATAACTCAACCAAATGTAACAAGATTTTATAATGAGCACCCCAACGTATATTTGTAGGTATTGAAAGAGAAATATCTTCCGACTCATTATGACATCGAAAATGTAATCCTTTCTTTAACAAGTGTCTAGCAAAATCAATTGAAACATTCAATCGAATATGATATTCACTATTTACAATATCACTTTGCTTATGAAAAATGTATGATAGATTGACCTCGTCTCATCAAGTCATCACATTTTTCAACGCTTTATTTTTTAAGACTATTAATATTAGCGACATGCGAAGATAATCTTTTTGTCTTATTACAATTTGAAAATCCATTAGTCACAAATGCACCATTCCATGCTTGATTTAAATGTTATCTCTAAACAAGTAACGACACAAATATAATGCTTTGTCCTCCTCTATGCTATACTCTAATCAATTACCGTAAAACCAAACTAGACTAAACCGCCTCAAAGTTTTTCCAATAATCTTTTTTTTTTGGAAAAACATGACCACATGGTTGATTAGGTCCTCTAATAAAATATGTGTGTCTTATTTCATCCATTTGATTACGATTGTATTATGATTTTTTTCTAAGATAAATCCTCAAAATTAATTCGCCAAGTTAATGAATTGTTAATCTAAAGATTATTCTCCGATACAATTTCTATAAAACTTTAACCATAATTTTTATTTTGAAAAAAAAGTCTCAATTATTTAATCTAACAAAGAAAATAAAGATTTTAATAATATTATAATATGAAAAAAATAAAAAAAATCAATCAAAACTAATACTTTTAAAAATCATACTATATATTACCATTATTTCTTTTATTTGAGCAACTTGAATTTTGGTGTCAAGAACAAAACTTGAATAAAAAATATGGAAGTGGAATATTAAAAAAAAAAGAATTAGAGTGAAACCCTAAAATTACTTATATATATTTTAAAATGCCAATATTACTATTTTAAATTTTATAATTTTAATAAAAAAGAGGTATTAGGGACATATCACCCCAATAACTCCAAGTTATATATGCCCGTGATTAGGATGTGCATTATTAACAAGATATATTAATACTTTAATGACATTAAGATATGGTGTTTCAGGAAACAATTTGTTTACAATGTCTAAATATATCTATTTATTTTCAACAATTTTACTACCATCAATGTATTTAAAAGATATATCCATATAAAATCTTTTAAACTTTTTTATATAATTTTTGGTGAAAAAAAATTTTATCTTTCAAATACTCAATTTGAAGACCTAATTTGATATTTAAATATCAATATAAACAGATAAATACTAAATTTTGATATTGAGCTCTTTATAAATATACATGGATATATATGATCATTATTATAAAATTTTTTATAAAAAATTTACTACGAAATTTATACCACGTTCATCATGATTTTTAGTATATATAAAGTTTTATTTAATTTAACCGATTAAATTACTAAACTATTATCATTAAATGTGTTTGGAATTTTGAATCCTTTCTCGGAATTTTCAATATATATATATATATATATATATATATCATAGTCTAATGAATCATAAACTATATCATGATGGCATCCAAGAGGCGTATTTCAAATCTGTATTGTATTATTGACATATCAAATATGAAAAGGTTATTGCTTCACCACAAAAGAATATGTTTTCACATTTTCGATTTCAGTGACATATAGGTAAAACTTTAATCAACAAGTTTTTCTTTATATCTAACAATCTCATTTTGTTCATTTCTCTTACGTAGAAATACTCATTTATAACCTACCGACTTGGTGTTTGGACTACATGTCAAAAAATTTCTCCTTTCTTATATGAGTCTAATTCAAAAATTATTGTATCCTTTCACTTTGGCCAATATTTTCACTTTGGCCAATCTTTTCCATTCTTACAATTTTTCATATAGATAGCCTCGTGATTCTTGTTTTTATTTATACCACAATGCCCTATATTATATACAAAGTACTATCAAAAATAATATTTTTGATGATATAATAATATTTTCGATGATATATTCTTCTCATAATGATATAATTAATCAAATATCTCCATTTCTATAAATTTTAGGTACCTAATTCTTTTTACTATTAATTAAATCAACTGTCTCTTCTAGAAAGATATCTTCGTTTCTATATGAAAGTTTAATGCTTATTATGTAATATTAAATAGTTATAAGGTTAAAAGGTAACTACTGAAAAGTTTAATAATATAAATACGAAGGAAAAAAAGTTTTCTTAATACGATTTCATTATTCTGACAAATCAAAACCCTAGCCACTAGAGAAAACGAAGAACGAAAAATTAGTTTTTCGTTCCCGACCAAAAATCCACGCCAATCGTTGACAGCAGATCTCGATCTCGGTGTGGATACACGTAGAGGACTTGTGCATTCAAGTCTCACATCCGTTTGTTGTCGCATTCCAAAACATAGGTAACATTGGAATCGTTCCTAAATTTTCTTTTCGCCACTCGAACCTAATCTTGAATATGACTAGATCGATAAATGGGTTGTAAAAATATGCTTTCGCACCCTACTTATCAACCCAATACTGGTATCAGAGCGTCTGATCGTCTGTTTCTAGATTAGAATTTGATTTTTGATGAAAACCGGATCGAAATCCATCTCTGGCGGCCGAAATACCTAAGCGACGCGCACGGCGCATACGCGAACGAGGGCGCGAATGGCACCCCGAGCAGGCGGCGGGCGAACCCTAGCCGACCGGCGAGCGTCACTGGGCTTGGCGATGCGACAACGCGGAACCCTGGACGACCGTGAAAGAACGACGCGAGCGAGCATCGCTGTGCGAGCGGTGCGTGGAGGGCACGTGGACGGCAGACGATGCGTGCGCAGCCAAAAGACCTTGGGCAACCCAGCGAGCGTCGCTGGGCGATGGGGGCGAGCGCAACGTGCGAGCGGCGTTGTGCAAAGGGCGAAAACCTAGCTCGAACGGGTGAGCGCAACAAGCCCAAGCGGGCGTGCACCTGGGCGACGGTGCTACGCAAAGGGTGAAAACCCTAGCCCGAGTGAGCGAGCGCTGCAGCCCGAGTGGGCGAGCACAGCAAGCCCGAGTCGTGTAAGAATTTTTGGAAATGCAGCCCGCGCAGGCTAATGTGAAAGCACGTGCTGGTCATTTAGTTTCGGAAAAAAATCAAATAATTGAGTTCTTAAATGATAAATTGTTTATCATTCGGTTTTTCTTTCTAAGTAGACATATGAATAGGCTCTTGTTTACATGGTACGACCTGACTACCAAGAGGCATGTAGTTTAAGGATTTGATTCAAATGTCTGTGACATTAGATATCTAGTGGGAGGGAACAATTAGTTCTAGTAGACGCGTGGACTACCCGGGGGATATGAACTTATTTTTTATCCGACCATGAGTTTAAAGATCAATTCAACTATATCAATAAGGACGACCTGACTACCAAGTGACAATATGATATAGAGCCGTATTTTAATTAACTACGAGTTTTATGAGGATAAAATTTGTAAAAAATCTATTTTATATGGTTGGGAAATGTCTTGACTACCAAGGGGCTCAAGCATATAGTTGTAGATTAATTCTAATGAGAAATAAGATTTCTGATGTTATTGTAACATTGATTAGCGAGCATATCATTTATATAAATTCTATGTCGTTATGATATTTACGATGTCTAACTCTTTGCGTTTTATGTTCTTTTCATTTTTCAGATCTCTCGATAATGTCTCAATTCAATTTGCGTCCTATTCTCAAGACCAACAATCTCGTTGGGAAAAACTTAGATGAATGGCAATGCAATTTGCGTCTGGTGCTGACCAATGAGAAGCTGATCGATGTGATAGATAAGCTAGCTCCTCCAACACCAGATCAAACAAACGATGAGACTTTTAGTGATTTCACCAAGTATGAGGAGAAATGCATCACTGTAAAGTGCCTTATTTTGGCATCGATGAGTGGTGAACTCCACAAACAACATGAGCATATGGATGCTAAGCAGATCATGGAACATCTTAAGAAGATGTTTGGAGAGTAGAGTCGCACGGAAAGGTCTAAGTGTTCGGGGACTTTGTTCAAGTCCGCTCTGAGTGAGGGCTCTCCTGTAGGACCCCATGTTCTAATGATGATAAATTTGATAGAACAGCTTGAGAAGCTGGGGTACACCTTCTGCAAAGAGATGCAGCAGGAGATGATCCTACATTCACTTCCGGACTCCTTCTCCCAGTTCGTTGTTAATTACAACATGAACAAACTGGATGTCGAGCTGCATGGGAAGCACAACATGATCACTGAGTATGAGAAGCAGATGTCCATCGGGAAGAAGGGATCAAGATCTGTTATGATGGTTGGGCAATCCTCTCAGCAGAAGAGGAAGGGCAAAAAAAAAGGCTAGGACCAGGCAGAGCGCGCCTAAGACTGGTATGACCAACGCGAAGGGCGATGCTGGTAAGGCCGACCAGTCAGATGCTGAGTACTTCTTCTGCAAGAAGAATGGGCATTGAAAGAGGAACTGCAAGGAATACCTTCAGTCTCTTAAGGGCTAGAAACGAGGTAAGACTTTCATGGAAAATGTTTTCATGGTTTCGTTGACTACTATTGATTCATCTAAATAGGTATTGGATACCAGTAGCAGTTTTAACATCTGCAACATGTTGTAGGGGCGGAGGATCAGTAGGAGAGTCAAGAAGGGATAATTCAATCTCAAGGTAGAAATGGCGCAAGTGTTGCTGCTCTAGCCGTAGGATCGATTTCTCTTGTTATGCCTACGGGCAAGACTTTGTTGTTAGATGACTGCTATTATGTTCCGAAGTTTGTTTTGAATATAATTTCTATTTCTATGCTTGATAGACGTGAATTTCAAACAGTTTTTCAGTAATAACATTTGCTCTATTTATCATGGTGATGATTTATGTGTGATGGTTATTTACAACAAGGAATTATGTTTTACCTAATGTTAATGTTGAATTATTAAATATGCATCTTTCGAGACAAAAGAGAAAGATAGATGATCGTAAAAAACATACTTCTTTGGCATTGTAGACTTCGTCATATCGGTGAGATGAGGATCAATAGGTTGCATAAGGATGGTTTTCTGGGCCATATTGATTTCGAATCTTATGCAACTTGTGAGTCTTGTCTCACTGGTAAGATGACTAAATCTTCGTTTAGTGGAACCGGAGAGAGAGCTACAAAACTTCTGAGACTGATACATACTGATGTATGTGGACCTATGATGGTTCAAGCCAAGGGTGGATATTCGTATTTCATCACATTCAGTGATGATATGTCAAGATATGGATCTATGTTCTTGATGAAACACAAATCTGAATCTTTTGAAATGTTCAAGAGATTTCGTAATGAAGTGGAAAAACAAACCGAAAAGAATACCAAGATGTTGAGATCATACCGGGATGGTGAATATCTAAGTTGTGAGTTTGTCAATTATCTAAGGAAAAATGGGATTTTGTCTTAGTGGACTTCTCCTAGAACACCACACCATAATGGTGTGTCCAAAAGGAGAAATTGGACTTTATTGGATATGGTCTGATCAATGATGGGGTTCACAGATCTTCTAATCAACCTGCGAGGTTATGCTTTAGAAGCAGATGCATACATTTTAAACAAAGTTCTCACTAAAACAGTCTTTAAGACTCCATATGAGATATGGAAGGGACGAAAACCTAACCTGAAACATATCAAGGTTTGGGGTTGTCTGGCTTTCGTTAAGAGACTTTAGCCAGAAAAGCTAGATGCTAGGTCTGATAGGTGTAGATTCGTTGGTTATCCTAAAAAAACTATGGGATATTATTTGTACCACCCGTCTGAGCACAAAGTGTTTGTGGCCAGAACTGCAACCTTTCTTGAAAGGGAGTTCCTTGAAGAAGGAACTCATGGTGGAGAAATAGTTCTTGACAAAATTCAAGAACCCAATGAACCGACACAAGATCAGGGACATGAGATGTCAAGTGAGCGGTCTTGGCTGGATTATATCTTGTTAGGCTCCAGGGCTTCATCTTCAAATGTTGAAGTGACAGTGCTCGTTCAGGAACAAGTTCAAAGACAAGTTCGAGAACTAGTTTAAGAGTCTGTTCAAGAACAAGTCCAACAAGATATTCCAGTGCAGGTTGGACTTGTTACACAGCTTCCTTGAGAAGGTCAACACGTTCTCAACGTGCACCTAAAAGACTTAATCTGATGGTGCAAAAGGACATGATCGGTCATAGTGATGACGACTCGTTGACTTTCCAAGAAGCTATACAAGGTCCAGATTATGAGAAATGGCGGAAAGCCATGGAATCTGAGATGGAATCTATGAAGATCAACGAAGTATAGATTTTGGTTGATCCTTCAGAGAATTCCAGACCAATTGGTTATAAATGGGTTTAGAAGAGGAAGATTGGAGCAGATGGGCAGGTAGAGACCTATAAAGTTCGTCTAGTTGCCAAGTGGTATAGTCAACGAGAAGGGGTTGAATATGAATAAACATTCTCCCTTGTGGCAATGCTCAAGTCTATTCGGATTTTGCTTGCGATAGCGACATTTTATAACTATGAGATTTGGCAAATGGATGTGAAAACAACTTTCCTTAACGAAGAGCTCTATAAAGAGGTTTTCATGGCTCAACCTGAGGGTTTCACGTTACCGACTCAAAGTCATATGGTATTGAAGCTTGAAAGGTCCATTTATGGACTAAAACAAGCTTCTTGTAGCTGGAACATTCGCTTTAACAAGGCAGTTGAAGAGTTCAACTTCGTTAGATTTGATGAAGAACCTTGCGTGTACAAGAATTTTAGTGGGAGCGCGGTTGTTTTCCTTGTGCTTTATGTGAATGACATATTGCTCATAGGGAATGATATTCCTACATTGCAAGAGACAAAGTCATGGTTGTGTGATCAGTTCTCCCTGAAGAATCTAGGAGAAGTAGCCTATATTTTAGGAATAAAGATCTATAGGGATAGATCGAAGAGGTTGCTTGGATTGTCACAATCCCAGTATATTGACAGAGTTGTGAGACGATACAACATGGAAAATTTCAAGAAGGGTTATCTACCGATAGGCACTGGAATTTCTCTTTCTAGGGAGGATTGTCCTAAGACCCCGGAAGAAAGAGAGCACATGAGTCAGCTTCCATACGCTAGCGCAGTGGGTGACATCATGTACTCCATGACATGTAGTAGGCCTGACGTAGCCTACACGCTAAGTGTAGTGAGTAGATATTAGGCATATCCTAGTGAGGAATACTGGAGGGTTGTTAAGAACATCCTTAAGTACTTGAAAATGACTAAGGATCGGTTTCTCATTTATGGTAATTTTAACTTGGAGTTAGAAGGATTCACTGATGCAAGTTTTTCGACAGACAAGGACGATAGTCGATCTATTTCAGGCTATGTATTTTATCTGAATGGAGGAGTAGTAAGTTGGAAAAGTTCCAAGTAGGCTACTATAGCCGATTCGGTGGCTGAAGCAGAATACATAGCGGCTTGTGAAGTAGCTAAAGAAGCGGTTTGGATGAGAAAGTTCATAGATGAACTTGGTGTGATGCCTTCGACAAAGGAAGCAGTTCCTTTATTGTGTGATAACATCGGGGCTATAGCTCAGGCGAAGGAACCAATGTCTCATAAAAAAATGAAACATGTTCTGCGAAAGTATCACCTGATACAAGAGATCATTATGCGTGGGGACGTACAAATCCAAAAGGTGGATGGAAAGGAAAACATAGCAGATCCGTTCACGAAGGCGCTTGGGTTAAAAGAGTTTGACAAGCACAAGTTGAGGATCGGATTGAGAGACATGACGAGCTAGGATTAGCTTATAGACTAGTAGCGAGTTATGTAATTTAGGACATCGATTTTATTTATTAATATTTGACATTATTTTTCTCATTTGATGAATTTTATAAGTGTATGATAGAGTCCAAGATTAAATCTAAAACTTGAAATTATGATAGAGATCATAATAAAGAGAGTCAAGTTTTTGGTATGATTTAATCTGAAATGTTCTTGTTTGTAGGATCACTATTTGGATTATAGTGATCTGGAAAGAACAAAATATATGTGATAAGTTTCTATGTTGATAGAGATTAGTGGATCTCTTTTACTAAATCACATGTGTGGATGATACACATAATGATGTGATAACTGAACTGGCCTAAAGGGAGAAATGCTTAATGGTTAAATCACCAATGAACTTTCATTAAGATTTCTCCAGAAGGTTAGATTGTTAGTTTTTCGTAAGACCTGAGATCAACATAGAAACTAGCATCCTATCTATTATTCTTTGATTCTGGACACCTAGTATCTTAGAGTACTAGTTGGATAGATATTGGGAACAATTAGATGTTTACGTAGTTAGAGATTGATCAAGATGGGATCTGTCAACTCTTGTTAAGAGTTTGAGCTTTATGTTGTCAGTAATAACAATGACTGTACGAATCTCTGGCCATAGTACGCTGAATGAATGAAGAAATGTGTTTCTTAGGTTCATTCACCAGTCAGTTGTGATTGACATGAAACATAGTCGATGATCGGTAAGGCTGACAGTTATGACCATGCCTAGGATGCATCCGGAGCTATAAAAATGGAAGGAAATACTAACTTCAACTTCACCCTCGTTCGTTTTGAGTAATAAAGTTACTCAAATGAGTAAGGATTTTGCTTCACGTTATCCGGTCGTCGAGGAGTGTTGCTAGACGCCAATTTTTACTCGGTTTGGCACTATTTATGAGTTCTGTCTCAATGCAACCTTTGTGTCAAGAACGCAATAAAATGTTATGTATCTGCAAACGATGCAAAAAACATGAAGTGCCACATTCAAAAAATTGTTTGCAAATACCTTTATAAGTTTAATTTTGTAAAGAATTATAAAATTTCGTTCTTACAGAGTGGAGATAGTGGTGTTAGAAGTGGGACTTTGGAAGAATCACAAGAAAATGGAAGAAATGAGGAATCCATATATCAAAATTGTGTTAGATGCTTTTCTTAAGGTTGTTGAGCAAATACATGAAGAGACACCAAACAATGATGCACGACAGTTTTTCGATCTATTATTTGTGACGAAACAACCTATATAAAGGTTTTAGTGAATGTCACGCTTTTTATCTTTATCATCAAGATTGAGGAGTATAAATATATTTTTATACGACGGAAAATTGAATGGATTCATTTTTTCAGACAATGTGTGAATATTTATCGCAAAATAATCAAGCTCCATAAATATATTATGAAACAAAAAATACTTTAAAGGATCCAGACATGCCACATCAGAAGATTAAAATTTTTAGAAATAGTTTCACGTTATTTTAGAGA
Source organism: Gynandropsis gynandra (assembly GCA_036759665.1). Taxonomy (NCBI): domain Eukaryota; kingdom Viridiplantae; phylum Streptophyta; class Magnoliopsida; order Brassicales; family Cleomaceae; genus Gynandropsis; species Gynandropsis gynandra. The sequence continues at coordinate 23,917,771 of CM071872.1, read as the reverse complement.
GAAGACAAAGACCTTTTGAAATGTAAATTTTGTGGTGCAAGCACATTTCTTTCAAATAATTATTTTAACATAAATACGTTTCAAACAAAAAGTTGTTATATATTCTTGTAATAAATAGAATGAGAAGATTGTATGAGTCAAAGGAAAACATTTAAAAAATGAGATTGCACAGAAACCACTCGAAAAATGAAGAAGTAATGCAACATGCATCAGATGGTAGAGCCCAGAAGGATTTCAACAAGATATTTCTTGAGTTACATATGAAACCAAAACCGTTTATTTTTGTCTATGCACCGATGCGTTTAGTCCACATGGACTATCCAGAAGTCAATGTTCTCTTTGGTATATGATTTTATCTCCATATAGTTGGTCTCCCGAGATGTATTTGAAAATAGAAATTATGTTTCTAATATCATTGATATAACAATTTAAACAAAAGTTTTGATATCTTGAACGAAAGTTTTGATATCTTCTTGCAACCATTGATTCACGAATTGAGAGATTTGTAGAACAACAAAACTATTGGATATTATGTAAGTTCGAAGTAGAACTTTACATTGAAAGAAATGTTGTTATGGACAATTAATGAATTTTCTGCGTACGAAATGTTGTTTAGATGGAGCATATATGAGATCAATTCATTTCATCTCGTTCACGAGAAGAAATTGTTTAATTTTAATAGAAGATTTCTTCCACATGTAAATACATTTTGAAAAGACAAGAAATATTTTAGAAAGAACTTGTTATGAAAAGAAAGGCACCACTCATGCAACGAGTACACAAATCCTATACGAATGACTAAACGTAATGACAGATTTACAAGAATTGGTTGAATGTGGAAGAGATCATGGGCATAAAAAAACGTAGGGCCTGGGTGAATGATGTAACTCGTACAAACATAATATTTTTAAAGAATTTCTACATTGGAAATCACTCACATTGCAATATAATTTGGACGTTAAGCATATCGAAAAATACTTTTCCAATAACATCGTCAACATTTTCTGAATGTTACGGGTAAAAAAAATGATAACATACAATCGAAAAATGATTTGAAGATCAAATTTCGAGGATCCCAGTTAGAGTTATGTAATGGAAAAGACATTAATCCTGATATTCAAATTTTCTAGTCATACGACAATACTAGTGTTAAGGTGTTTAAATAAGACGCTAAATTTCTTGATGGATATGCATCAAATATTGTTCGGTGTGTGGATATTGTGAGTTTAAATCTCATTAGCATGAAGAGTCACAAATATCATGTTTTCATGCAGTGACTCATCCCAATTACGTTTGTAGAGTTATTACCACATACTATGCACATCGCTTTATGTGGAATTAACATATTCATTAGAGATATTTGTTAAAGAAATTTTTAAAAATGATTTGAATGTATTGAAGAACAATATCGCCAAAGTATTACACTATTTGGAAAAGGTATTCCCGCCTTTGTTTTTCGATGTGAATAAAATCCACTACAAAAAACAAGAATTTTCCAACACAAATCTACATCGTACAGATTTTAAACGCAAAATAACACAAATTGTAACACTAATGCAACACCCAATTCATGTTAGAATTGCGTTTCATTTGGTAAAGTCATTCCTACACAAGTGTAACATAGGTGAAATATAATTTTTGCGTGGCTACTGCATTGGAAATGCTAACGCGACGGTGACACAAATTTAACATAATTGTAATGCTAACATTGCACATGTATTTATGTTGTAAGCAGAAACAACAACATAACCTAATGGAATGGAAAGCTAACACCTAATTATGCATGACAACGGTGTTATAAATTGTCACACGGTGCTAGCGCCCACGTAACTGAAACATGATAACACGAGACTTCAATATTTCAATGTAAATGGTAAATCTAATGCGTTAGGTGTTGTAACGCGATTACGTTATGACACCGACACAAAGTTAGAACAACTAACAGTTCGCAAACACCATAACATTCAACGCAATCGCGATGCTAAGTTGTCTTATATTGGATCTTATCAACTCACTCATATCTAAACCTAAAGAATAACATAAAATACTCACTCACCCACATATAATGTATTGAATCCTAGACGAACAATGCTTCTGCTTAATTTAAAAGTAGGTTGGCGAGTTTTGTGACATTTTAATATGGTCTATAAGAAGTGATAAATTGTATTTTCCAATTGTATGATCTTTTGAAGAGACGATATTAATAATTTGAATTATATTTTTGTGGGTTCAAAGATTGAAACCAAGAAAACATATCAAAGGAAAAGACTTTAGTATAAAACAATATTTACATGCCAATTGTTTTAAGATTAAAGATGTTGTAAAAATCACAACATACGGCACAATAGATTATATGACATACGAAATACCATTCTTAGATAGAGAAATGAAGCATCCCTCAGATGGAAAAACGTGGAATCATTTTTTTAAGGTTTATCCTTTTTTTTTTAAATTTTTACTTAGTGTTATGCATAAATGGTTTTGCTTTATACAATATTATTGTGGCCCATAATTATATCATCATATAATTTGTCAGCAACGATGTGTTTGCAAAAGGAATTCTTATACCTAGTCTGGATCATCTAATTTTTTTACAACTGTTTACTGATGAGTTGAATTATATATGGAAATACGATGTTGAAACAATTGATGCTTAAAGTAAACAAAATTGTCGTGTTAATGTGACTAATAAGTGGTTCTTCTACTTACGTGTTGTGTGGTTAGATCATATACATAAGTCTTTCGTGCCCATATTGTATGGTTGATACAATAAGATAATAGATAAACATGTAACATACATGTTTATGGGAAATTAGCTATTATTTAAATGGATAAATGGTATTGAAAAATTAGAAAGGACTATTGATTGCGCTGACAATGAGTACGATAGATGCAAATGATTTAGAGATTATAACAATTGTCATAAACACAATATTTTTGGGATCTCTCCTATTGGCGCCACCATCTCCTTCACCATAACCTTTATGTCATGCGTAATATTATCAATACAATAAAGAATGATTTTGGAAATTCGAGAGGAAATGCAAAATCAATATTGAATATTAGAGATATATGTGCACACAAGGAGCTTGAACTTATTAGAGATGGTAAAATAGATGTACCCAATTTTAGACTTCATGTTGTAGCGTGAAATGCAATACTAAAATGTTGAAAGAAGATGTTAAATTCTCGAAGGGTTATACTTCAAACTAGATAATTGTATGGATCACAACAATGGAAAGTTGCACAACATAAAAAGTTATAATTGTTATATTATCATAGCTATTACGAAACTTCTCCTTAAACTCGTCACAAACATTAAAAGTCAATGACGTGTGGGTTTTCAAATATAATACATACATCTCATGTGCCTTGGGAAAGATCTTTCTTTTCTTCTCTTTTTATGTTATGGAGTATTTGACAATATATCTTCTATATGAAGATGAGTTGGGTTATCTTGTACAATTTTGATGGATGTATCTGTTTGAATGATTTTTTGTCCATCTTAAAAGGAAAGTAAAAAAGTAGACCTCAGAGAGCAATTCTGAAACAATACATCAATGAATATATTACACATTTCAAGAAATACTATTTCGACCCTCATATTAAGATAAAATCCAAGCTCACATTGTGAAGTGAGAATGCAATTCTTCTATTCAAATAGAGTGAAATTTTTATTGATATACCTGATATGATTAAGAGAGTTGGACAGTTGAGCGAGGAAGTTAAGCAAAAAGATTCAATCAAGAGTTTCATTATGCACATACTTAAATTTTATTAAATTGCAAAGAGATATGAAAGTTAAAGTACAAAACTATTCTTGTATACATATAAATTAGTTAGTATATAAAGCTATTTACATGTGCGCACACACACACACACACATATTTTTTTACGACGAGACACAAAGAAATAACCCATATTTGATGGATGTAAATCTTATTCAATGAAAGAACAAACATATGTTTCATGTCTACAAAACTATATGAGCGCTGATTTATGTATAATAATGAATTTTTAAGGTTTACCATTGCAACATAAGTTATACTTTCTCATACGCATGGTTGAAAGACAAGTAGTTATAATATTTGTGTAAAATGAGCTAATTATTGATGCAATTCGAGTATCAATGATTTGTTGGACTAAAGGTGACACTACAAGAAAATGATGATTTTCGGACGGATTTTGCGGATTGAAAGAGCTGTCATTAAATTTAGGGACGGATTAGGGACGACTTAAGGATAAAAAAATAAATCCGTCCTTACTCTGACCGCAAATTTGCAGACCGCAATTAAGTCCCTAAGTCGTTCGTGATTGCGGATGGATTTAGAACTCCATTCAAGGGTGTCCGCAAATTAAGGACGGAATAAGCGTTTGTCCGGAAAATTTGCGGACGGCTGAGCCGTTCGTCCATAAATTTTGGACGACTGTAGCTTCCATCCACAAATTTTGGGATGTATTTGGGATAGTTTATCGGGAAATATTTGTTTTGGTCCGTAATCCGTCCCTAATCGGTCCAAAAATTATATATTTAACCTCTCCTCCTTCCATCCGTTTCTCACACACAATTCTCATATGTTTCTTCACATATCTTGTTATCGTTTCTGATTATAGTGGCATCATCGTCGAGATCAAATATTTTTGTTTCTACAGTGGATGTATAGAAGAATTGATCCGGAAACTCAAGGTGTATCGAAGGAGTTTAATGAAGGCGTTACACAGTTTATGACGATGGCGACAAATCAACAAGTTTATAGAGAAAACGGTAAGTTGATTTCTCCATGCGTCAAATGCAAAAATGAAAAATCCGTTGATGAGAGAACCGTTTGGAATCATCTTTATTTAGGAGGGTTTACTCCAAATTATTTTATTTGGTTATCTCATGGAGAGAAGTTTGCAACACAAACTAGTAATGTTATGGAAAATTTTATTAGGGGTATTGTACATCATGAAGAGTCTGAGACTTTTCAAGATGTAGAAATGAACCTTTATGTAGAAATGGTGCAAAATGTATTCGTTGAAAGAAACGAAGATGAAAATATCGAAGAAGATCCGAATGAAGAAGCGAAAAGTTTTTTGAAATGTTAGAAAGTGCTAGGAATCCACTTTATGATGGTTGTAGAAGTGGTCTTTCACGATTGTCTCTATCTGCACAGTTGATGAATTTGAAAACTGAAAATAATCTTTCTGAGAATTGCATGGATTCTATATCGCAATTAGTAAGAGAATATTTGCCCGAAGATAATAATGTAGTTGAGTCATATTATGAAACAAAGAAGATGATGACATCATTGGGTTTATTTCCATATCAAAAGATTGATGTTTGCCAAGACAATTGTATGATTTTTTTGGAAAGAAACTTCGGATTTGAGCAATTGCCGATTTTATGGAAAAGATCGGTTTTATTTGATAAGGAATGGAAAATCGATTCCGTTTCGTCGTATGTGGTATTTACCAATTACAAACAGGATAAAAAGATTGTACCAATCAGAGAAGACAGCAAGCGACATGAGATGGCATGCTAAGCATTCAAGTCGTGACGGAGAAATGTGTCATCCCTCAGATGGTGAGGCGTGGAAACACTTTAATAAGGTATATCCTGATTTTGCATCTGAGAGTCAAAATGTTTATTTAGGCCTTTGCACTGATAGTTTTAATCCATTCGGGATATGTGGGAGAAATTATTCGTTGTAGCCAATTATTATGACACCGTACAATTTACCACCAGATATGTGCATGAAACGTGAGTTTTTGTTCTTAAGAATATTGATTCCCGGGCCTAATCATCCGAAAAGAAGTTTGGATATATTTCTTCAACCACTAATTGAAGAATTGAAAGAAGGGAGTTTCAGCGTACGACGTTTTGAGACGACAAAATTTTATATTACGAAGTGCTCTTTTGGGGACAGTAAGTGATTTTCCAGCTAATAGTATGCTATCTGGATGGTCAACGCATGGTCGATTGGCTTGTCCATATTGCATGAGGGAAATAGATGTTTTTCAGTTGAAATATGGACGAAAGACGAGTTGGTTTGATTGTCATCATCGTTTTCTTCCTCCTGATGATACATTACGACGCAACAAGAGAAATTTCAAAAGGAATATAGTCGTGCGGAAATCTCCTCCTCCAGTTTTGACCGGCGAAGAGATATTGTATGAACGACATCTTGCTTTAGATATTCCTAGGAGTATAGATTGCGGAGGGAATAATCATCCGAGAATTAATGGTTATGGAGTTACCCATAATTGGTACAAGAAGAACATATTTTGGGATCTGCCGTATTGGAAAAATTCTGAAACTTTGCCACAATCTTGATATCATGCACATAGAGAATTTTTTTTCGATAATATCATCAACACGATACTGAATATTACAGGAAAAACGAAGGATAACATTAAATCACGGAAGGCTCTAGAAGAGTATTGTTCACGGAAGGAGTTACATATAAGTGAAGACGGTAAAGCTCCAGTTCTGACATTCAGATTGTTGAATGATGAGAAATATAAATTGTTGAAATGGTTGAAGGAAGACGTAAAATTTCCTGATGGTTATGCATCTAACATCGCAAAGTGTGTCGATATTCATGGAAGAAAGTTATTAGGGATGAAAAGTCACGATTGTCATGTATTCATGCAAAGACTACTTCCATATGTTTTTCTGAATTGATGGACAAACATGCACACGAAACAATTGGAGGTATCATTGATTATTTTATTTATATAGTATAATTAATGATTAATAAGTTAAATATATTAACTGTTAATTACTATTTAATACTTGAATTTTCAGGTATTGGCAAATTTTTCGAGATTTATGTGCGAGAAACGTAAGTGTAGATGTGGTTCGTAGACTTAAAAGTAACATAGTTACTGTACTATGTAACTTGGAGAAGATTTTTCCACCATCATTCCTCGATGTTATGGAGCATCTGACAGTTCATCTACCACACGAAGCCGCATTAGGAGGTCCAGTTCAATTTCGTTGGATTTATCTATTCGAGCGATTTATGTTCCATCTGAAGAAAAAAACCAAACAAAAAGCCTATCCAGAGGGCTCAATTGTGGAACAATATGTGAATGAGGAGATATTGTTCTTCACTTCTTATTACTTCGAGCAACATGTTCAAACGCGAAATAGAAATCCAGACAGATGTTTTGATGGTGGTGTGGCATTTTCATATCCAGTACCAGATGTTCCAGATATATTTTGCGGAGTTGGTCAACGAGATCTACACATCACACATACGTATGTTTACTTAACTGTGAATATCTAAGGATTTTTGAAACGTAACATCCTATAAATATGGATTCAATTGAGTATGCGACTTTTATTTGTAATATTAACACATTTTTTCTGACGTTTTCAGGATGTTTGATGATGTATTGAATAATACATATATGAATATTGATGAATCTCAAATCCAGGAATTTAAAGAAAGAGATTTCTCCACATGGATAAGACAATATGTAAGTAAATGATAGATTAATATTAATAAATTACTTTTATATATAATACGCTTTATCGATGATTGTTTCATTTGTAATGCAGATTGAGATTGACAATCACCCGTTATGGCTACGCGATCTTGTTAAAGGACCAATTGTAAAAGTTACGAGTTGGCCAATGTATTTTACACGTGGTTTCAACTTTCATACTTACGAGCACGGAAAATTGAAGTAAAATATGAACTATGGTGTATGTGTGAAAGGTGAAAGCTATTGTGATTCGTAACACCAGAAACCATTCAACATCTGAGGAAAGTGCCAATGGCCCATCTCCTCTACAACGCCAGAGACAGTCAGATACGGTATTTTCAGATTTTATGAATCCAAATTTATTTCGGAATACTGGATCAACACAAAATATCCCGTATCCGTTTTATCAGTAGATGCCACCACCTCCCGAGCCAATGATGCATCACGAGCCTTTGATGCATCAGGAACCAACGGTGGAAGAACTTTTAGCGATGAATGAGGAAAGACGTAAACTTTCTCGTATAGATCCAACTCGTACAGACGGCGCACTTTGGTACATAAACTAAATTTAAATTTCACTTTGTAACTACTTAATTAATCAAGTCTTAATTTACCTTTAATTTTGTTTTATAGGTTTGGTTTCGAACAACATAATCCTCATGTAACAAAGACGATACAAGCTGATTATGATCGTCCATGTTATAACTGGACGCGAATCGATCCGGATATAAAGGAACAGTGGTGGAAAGCTTTCGTCGTACGTTTTTATTAATATTCATTTCACTCAAAATTTAAAATTTAAAATGATTTTCAATAAATAATTATTTCATTATTTTCAGAAAAAAAAAATTATTGGAATCCTGCAATAACCGGACTAGTAAAGTCCGAATTTGAACGGGTTGCGAGAAAACGACTCAAATCTCTCGCAAATGAATTGAAAAGAGATCGGGAGATAAAAGGCAAACCTGTTTGAATGCTAGATAATGCCTGAGAACAAATGTGTGCCTATTGGGATGATCCTAGTTTTAAGGAGAGAAACCGACGTGCTAGTCAATCTCGTCGTTCCGATAGAGCAGGATATGGGATAAGTGCACATACTGCTGGTTTCCGCTCCTTCGCGGAGGTTTATGAAGATTTGGTAAGGTTTTAAATTTTTTAAAGTTTTAATACGATTGACATTTGCTTAATAGTAAAAGCATAAATTTTAATTTTGTTTTAGGCGAAAGAGAAGGGATCTAAATCGTCGTACGTGGGATTGTTGAAATGTACACACAAGAAGAAATCCGACGGGTCGTGGGTAGATGCCAGAGCGAAACATATTTACAACAATATTCTGAACATGGCATCAGAACGAGTGTCCCAAATCCCGCCAAGAGAAAATGGGACACAACCTACTCTAACTCAAGAAGAATACAACGAGATGTATTTCGAGGTAAATTAATTATAATTTTAAAGTAAATTCCTTATTGATGATTCTAATTTAATTTCAATATTTTTTACAGCACGTAACACCGTACAAAGGTCGTTTATTTGTTCTTGGAGGAATGACATCAAAACATACGAGTTCCTCCAAAGGCAAGGAAAAAGTCGCAACCGAAGAACTTGGAAACGTAATCTCAAAGATGCAAGAACAATTAGTACAAAAAAGTTCATCGTTCAACGCTCTAGAAAGGGAAGTTAAACGATCAAGAAGGGAAGTTAAACGATCAAGAAGGGAAGTTGAACGATCAAGAAGGGAATGTCAACAGTGGCTTAGGATGATGAAGGAACACATGCCCAATATCAATTGGGATACGGTCGAAAACAATGACTCCGACGACAATAATTCCCAATTACCACCAACAAACTTGTAAATACATAATGTTAATAATGTATAAACACTAATTAATTAATATCAATCTAAAATTTAAAATTAAATTTTTTATTTTTGTAACAAAAAATTTGCGGACGGCGCTGTTTCCGTCCCAAAACTTTAAGGACGACATTGTTTCCCATCCGCAAACTTTAAGGACGGGACGTGACCCGTCCTTAAAATCCAAGTTGTTTTCCCGTTCGTAACCGGGTCGGGTTTCCCGTCGATTTACAGACGGCCTTGTAGTCCGAAATTACGGACGATATGCGGACTATTTTTTCCTTTTGTATTTGCAGACGAATTGCGGACGGATATGTTTTTGCGACGCGCGTTTGCAGCGGATTAGGGACTGATTTCTCAGTCTGGAATTGTTTAATGTCTTGTGGTGTGATACTTACGTATTTAGACATCACGTCAGTTTTGGAAGTACGATCCATTCATCTTATCATCGCAAATTGATCATACGGTTTTACTCTCATATCCAAAGACAAAAAGACATTGTGAGAATTGAAATGTCGTTGTTAAATTTCATCATTTAGGTATAATTTTACTGGATGATGAGTTATACGAATGAAAAACCAATGCAAGGCGATAACGGAGAGTTTGTGGCTGAATTTACTGACATATCTTTGTTACGTATGAAACAATTTGCACCTGTAACTAAGTTAAATGTATTAAAGAATAAGGAGGTCAAAGATGATGAAAAATGTGATGATATAGTCGATGAATATGATGATTTAAACGAATATGATAATTTATAATGTAATTGTAACATAAAATACGAGGAGTAACCAAGAAGGTCAGCGCATTATTGTGGGAAACATGGGTTAATAAGACCTAGCAACGCCACTACGTTTTTGTGGGAAACATCGGTCGACACAAACGCTAAAGAAGTAACCGAGGTGGTCGATAAAAACGTACAAAAATTTTAGACTATATATAGTTGTAAAACTATATATAATTATAATTATTTTTTAACAATAAGAAGATTTATGTAATCTTAGAAGGGAGCGTCGATTCAAGGGGAAGAGTCGGGATCATCAGAGATCATCCAAACTATATTCGACGAGTTATACATGGATACAAGTATTTTAAATGAAATTATGCTTTAAACTACTTAATACTCTTTTAATTATCATTTTTATTTTTAATATCTTCTAGTTAAATCGATGGGAATTTATATTCAGTTTAGGGTCATTAAAATCCACAATCATTGGGACCTTGTGAAATGGGACACCGATGGAGACACACGAGTTTGTAAGCGTTGTACGATGAATCTATGATCTGACCGCATTAGTGGAGGCACAACAGGTCGATATCACAAGGTTTAGAGAAAAGTTTTCAATCTCGAAATTGTTATGCAACTTTTGTGTCCGTCGACGTCGCATTTCGCCTCTTGTAGACTGGACCGACATCGAGAAGGTTGTCTTTTTCATAATCGCATATCTAAAAAAAGATAAACATTTCGTTCACTTGTAAGCATTTTTCACGTTCCGGATGAATGAGAAAATTTTTAGCATCCAAGTGCATTATATATTAAAAACATTGATAAAGTCATCAAAAATATTCGACGACAAAATTTATCTCGACATTCTTTCCTTTATTTTTCAAAGAATCTGATTAGAAACTGTTTGGGTAATGTGACCAGTGGTCTTGTATTCCGCATAATTGGCATGTGCTTAAATTTTCTTGTGTCTGTTATTATCATTATTGTTTTTGACTCTTCTTTTATATTGTAGTTATTTTCATCATTATAGAAATAAAATTTCTTTTTTCCATCCACACCCACGTCTTCGACCTTGGCCACAACCATGATCGTGCGATTAAGATTATATTTGAATCTGAATCAATATCCTCCATCATAATTTAATTGAGAACACATTCAAAATATAGATCAATTATACTCCCAAACAGATTTAAAGTGTTGTAAATAGAAGAGAATTCAATCAATCGAGTTTTAGAACGAATCATAATATTTTTATAATTATCTCTATGTTTTAACTATTTCCAAAGATATACAGAATCATGAACATTAAATTTTAAACCATCACGAAAATAATGATGAATATATATCAGGGTTTTTGCCTTATCTTGACTTGATAATTTGCTTAATTCATCGATGATCTCTTTAAAATTTTTTGCATCTATATGATATGTGCATTCAATATCCACGAAAAACTTAAATATATTGATCTTGATAATATATTATAAATATAAATTAAATAATAGATATAAATATGAAATAAAATTATCCCGATTGATCGAAGAAAAATGTCTCGCTGATAACATGTTATGATTTATGATAATATTATTTATAGATCGAAGCAAGTCAAGTTAAAACTACTTTTTGAATTTGTATGTTTTTCAAAGATTATTAGTATTTATAGAAAATATTACGAAATTACACAAGAAAAATAATATATAAATTCATGTTACTATTATAAAAATATTACAAGACATAAATTTAAAGTTTGCAAAACAATTTAGATATTATTTGTCGACAAATAATAATTTTCAAAGAGAAGATTATTAATAGAAAATAAAATTGTGTGTACAAAAGATAATAATTTTTTATTGATATTAACTTCGATTTTATACTATTTCTTAATATTGAATTTTGATTTAGAAATTATTAAGTGAAACAAATATAGTTTTATACTAATATTATATAAAAATGGAAAATTGTTTACAAATAGATAAACATGTTTCAAGCTAACAAAATTATATATGAACTAGCTTTTTGGTTTTTGCTTTTTTATATGATTGAGTTATTTTTCTTATACATGAACTATATGTTAATTTAAATAATATATAGATTATTAATATAAATGAGTTACCTCCATGAACGTCCAAGTGAGAATTGATGTGCACTTGTGTATCATACACTCAAATAATTATCATATTTTATACATTATTTAGAAGCCCATTTATAAAATGAAAAAAAAAACATTAATTATATATAATTTTGTATTTTAAAATAAATTTACTTAGTTTTATAATTTTTTTTTATAAAAATATATGGAGCAAATTTATAGTTTCCTCTATAATTCCTTCAAATTGGACATAGAAATAGAATCCAAAAAATGTTCAATCTAGATATACAAAACCAAATTGGACATAGAATGTTTTCATATTTGTCTGTGAGTGTAATCACTGCAACTAAACATCAACGATTCTTAAAAGATTCAAACATACAAAACCAAACTTACAGATGTATGATGTAACTCATAAAACCCTCCATCATCTACATCTTCATCTCTTCAAGCAAAATCCCCGCCGGGAAAACCTCTTTTCGTGGGAAGCTCATATAGTATATCGACTCCTCGCAGTGCGACCTAACATCTTTGCATCCTCCTGAAAGTAAGGCAGCTAAGTTTAACACAACTACAGCAAAAAACCGGGTATTGAAGTTAAATAGACTAAGGATGCTGAAGAAATTGAGCGGCCATACATGGACTATAAAGCCCACTTCGTTGTTGTAACCAACGAGTTCCTTCCATTGTTTTCCAATACTTACCTGCACAATGCAATGTGGAATCAGACAAAAAGAAAAATCTTCGAACAAACAACCGGGTCCAATCATTGAAACACCGAGAACATGTTTGTTTCTGGTCCTTTAAGAACGTAAACTGTGAGACCTTGGCATTTGCAGCATAAACAAAAACCTCGGTTCTATAGAATAATTCACCTGAGCCGCCTCATTTGCAGCATTCTTCGTCCACAAAGATATTCTATCTTGTCTTGCCCTGACACTTACAACTGCTCCACAAATCTGATCCCCCTCGTCAAATTGCTCACCAATCATAGCAAGTAACTAGAATAAGGACAACAAAGGCATTACATTAGGCATCCTACATGAGCATGGGAAAACTCCAATGGCAATTAGTAAGCAGCAATAGTTCAACATACCGTGTGAAGCCAGCTGGTATCCGCTTTTCCCTTAGGGAAGATCATAGACCACTTCCCGCCATTTTCACATACAGGGTCTTCCCATTTCGGTTCAATTTCACTTTTGAAGAAACAGAAGTCAGCCCCTGGAGCCAACTTGCTCGGATGATACATGTTATTGTATATACTGCATCAAGGAGTAATCAGGTGGACGTTTCGAGGGTAACAACGTGTGAGAAAAAAAATAGTTATTGATCAAAGAAACCTAAAAAGACGAAAAAACGGCAGCAAGAAAATCGGTATTTCCATGAGCAGTTGATCAGGCAAGAAAAAACAGGGTTTCTGAGGTCTGTCTCCTTAGATCAAATTCTATGGCTAGGTTCAACTCAGCCATTCTACTATGCGACACATCAAGAAATCTGATAAGCAATGCTCACATATTCTTGTCACTTTGCGATAAAGGCAACAGCATAGTGGAAGATATGGGCAACAAAACATCTACAATCCTTTCGAAAGAAGAGAAATTCACCACATCGGCACAAATCTTACGTTACCAAATCCCAGTATGATTGATTCTGCCTTCATTTTCACCGTAAAATAACAACAAAGAACAAGAAAATGGCACCATAATCTCTCACCTCCAAAACTCCTCAACGGTCGCGAATGTGTACATTGATCGCAGGGAGCTTCCCCAAGTCGTTTGCTTCGACTTCGAAGAAGGATTATCGAACCAGAAAGTCCAAGAATTCTGGATCGGATGCGGATGACGAATCAAGGCGGCCGATTTCTTCAACTCATCAACATCGCCGTCGCCGTCGCCGTCGCCGCGTACGATCGTTCCTCCTTTCAATACATCTTCCTCACCAACGTCACCGGAATCCTCACTCGCAGGAGAAATTACTCCTACAGATATATGGTTTGTAGTGTTGGGATCGATATTCTCCTCGGTAGCACTCGTCGAAGTTGGTTCAATCGCCATTGTTACTCGCTCGCTCTGTTTCAGGCTTCCGGAGGTTCATCTTCTACAAGGAAGAAGTTTGAACTCAGGCCCAATAACGGCCCAATAACAGCACAATAACGGCCTATTTTAAAGCCCATTGGGATGATTTTTTTTCTTTTTTTCCAAAAATGAGAAAATCAGAGGGAAAAAAAGGAGGGACCTTTTGTACTCGTAGAACAAAAAAGTCCGTCTCTTTCACATTGATATCTGTGTACTCTGCAGACTGCAAGCACGCTCTCCCTCACTCTCTCTCCAAAGCCCACCAACGGAATTACTTTACTTCAATACACTGCAAGTCTCTCTCTCTCTCTCTCTCTTAGGGTTTATGGACGTCTGCTACTACGGGAGCTTTAAGCATTGACGACAATGGCTTCGTTATCCTTGAGCTGGTGTAACTTCGTTGGTGATGCGTTTCTCTCAAGAGGTAACATTTTCTGGGAAAATTCGGCAAAAGAAAATCATTTTCTGGATTATTTGTTCTTCTTTGAGCTGCAATGTTGGATTTTAACCATTAGGGGTTTCTGAGCTTCGAGATAAATGCTGGAAATTTGGAATTTTGTGCTGCATTGGTTCGGATTTAGTTTTCTGATTAAACTTTGGTTGTTTTCTCTATATGGGTTTTCAGTTGTTAGGGATTTGAAGATGCAATGTGCATTGCATTTTAAGGTAGTTTTATAAGCGCTTATGGTGGTTGTTATTTTGGTAATGTTCATATCCTTAGAAGAGAAAAACATTGGTTTGTGTTGGTATATACCTTGGTTCTATTCGTTTTAGAATATGGATTCTGATTAAAAAATAGCATCTTTTTCAACTCTATCTTAAGATAGAGATATGGGAATGATGAGGTGCTTCCGATTGGTAACGTGTTGGATTGGCTTATAGCCTTTATATATTGTGTTAGGGCCTATTCTCTTTTCAGTGTGAAATGTTTAATAGGGAATTCTCAGTCGCTTAATCTATGAACCTTAGATGAATATTCTGTGTGAAGGGATAAGAAATCTTTTCCAAATGGGTTGTCAGTTCCTTGAGAAAATTGTGTAATATCATGCTCTGTAGTTCAGAAGCAGAATGATGTAGCTTTGTCTTAACAAAACTAAAGTAGTAGATATAATGATTTATACTTTATGGTTAACAAATTTGGCATACCTAATGAGATGTTGGTCTTATTGATTGATGTTATCTCTTATTTCTTCTGTAATCGATTTCATATCATGAAATTTTTCTGATTGATGCTAGGTCCTCATACAACCGCAAAGTGGCCAATAAATGGTCCAAGGATATTTTGCAGGTTTCGCATCAGACAAGTAAACCTTTCTTCTGAGGTATCATTGGTATCAAGGATTTGATATGCTTCAGGGTTGAGTAGGGAATGAAGCCATTGGTCCGTGTGTGTATGATAGATGTATAAAATTCCATGTCTATCTTCTCATCTCTTTGGAAATTTTTTCAAACATTAAACATCAATCATTCGGTTTTTTCTCTTATACATCTTTTGAATCATATTCATCAATCTTATTAACATTCTTCAATCACTGCACTACAAACAATCACTTGCAATTCGTAAAGACACTCTCAGTTAGTCAGTTCAGGTTAACTGTGGCACTGAAAAGATCCTACAACATCTGCATAATCAAATCGAATGTGATACATATAATCAAGAAATGAATGTGCTTGTGCGTAGACATATAATCAAGAAAGTAATGCGCTTGTGCTGGTTCTATGCGAATCATGATCTTGCGAGATCTCCTGCGTAGTAGCCTTACCTTGACCTAGCCAAGACAGAGTAAGATTGGTCGGGAATATCTTCTTTCCGGCTTCTGGGTGTGAGGCTTTTGCGGCACTTGCAGCGTGCGAGAAACTTCTGAGCTCGTTAAGTCGCTTCATCTTCTCTTTCTTTTGCTTTTTCTTGTGGAACGAGAGGAAGAACGAGGCGACCACCTTGGTGACTTGCTTCCTCGAGGAGGGAGAAGCCTTCTGGAGTTTCATATGGCGTTTGTGGTGTGGACAACGTCGAGCCATTCTGATAAGTAGTTCCCTACAAGGCCGGAGAATCTTGTGGTTAAAGGTGACTAAGGATGCTCTAGCATTCATCTCTAGTTTGATGTTCTTCTGTCTTTGGGAATCAAACAAGAAGATAGACGATGAGGAGACTTTCTCTTTGTTGCTCTTTTGTATGCTTGTTTTGGATATGAGCTTGTGGGTGTCACGTTTTGCTTATAATCTCTCACTACTTTGTGGTACACCATTAAGTGAGAAAAAAGTAACTTTTTTTTTCATTCTTCAGGCCAAGTCTTCTACATTACTATGAGGCCGTGGACATTGCCTTTTGCCTCTTTGAAGTGGCCAAATACAAATGATACTCCAACATTTTATCTGTAGAGGGAGAGAGTAAAATAATATCATCCAATATAAAAAGCTCTAATGATGAGAAAAAAGTAAATTTAGCATAAATTATATTATAAGAATTCCAACACAGGATGGATTATGTTATTGATCCTGTACAATTCTCTTTTATTTTCACATTTCTATATAATTATTCTCTGTTAATTTTATTAATATATAGATATATATATTTGTTTTCACATTTATTCAAATGTAAATTCTAATATTCCTATATATGCCTTTCTTGATTTCTTTTTTATTTTATTCTATTTATACTAAAACACAAAGAATATAAATAGTATACAAGACAATTGACGTAATCTAATTTGTCTAATCAATAAATTTGTTAATGTGATATGATTTTAACCATTAAATTTTGAAAAATGACAAGTCATATATGTAAGAGGTTTTTCCTCCTCTCTCTCTTGTTTCCATGTCAGCAGAGGGAGAAAAAAACCCCTCACTATTATATTTACATAAAAATCAAAAAATATTAAAAATGCAATTTAATTTCAGTGTTGATATCAAATTCATTGTATCTCTTCATGTTGCTTAAACTCCCTAAGATCAATGGTATCTCTCCTTGGAAACGCACGCTTAAATCAGTCTTCAAGCCCTGACAGCTCGGTATGCAGTCTCTCTTCCCCCTTATCCCTGACAACTTCGCTCTCTCTTCCTCCCTCAGTCTTGACATCAACGCTCTCTCTTCCTCTCTCATCCCCGGCGTCTTCGATTTCTCTTTCTCCCTCATCGTCGGCGATTCCGTCGACCATAAAGAAGATAAGGAAACTCTTTGATACCCTACATAGATCATCTGCCTAAATCGACCTCTCTTCCTCCCTCATCCTTGGCGATTCCGTAGTCAATGAGCCTCAGCCCATTCTTGAAGGAGACGGAGCATATTTAAAATGGCGTAGCGGGGAAGAAAGCGTGAAGACCGATCCCGTCTCTGCTATATCGCGTCTATGTATCAAGGTTATGTGCTGTATTTTGTTGGTGGTTTGATCTCAGGCTCGGGTGGTCCTTCTTTTGGCTATCAGCGTAGCGGGGACAAGTAGTCTCTCTTGTGTTGGATCATCGTTAGAGATATCGACCCGACCTTGAGATCAAACTTCCGACTGAATATAGCACAGACAAACGTTTTGAAGCAGACGGGGGCGAATGACCTGACTACACTCCTAGAACCGGTCTCATATTCTATCTAGTCTGAATCGGTAACAAATCTTCCTATACGTGTGTTTGTTCATCGCTCCATATTAAATTTGTGACAGTTTTTTTAAAACTTAAATTGCTCGTATGCTTTCAAACGTTTGTTTGTTCATCACCCTTGTTACAACCCCACTAAACCATTTCCTGTAATATAAATGCCGATAAGCTCAAGCATTTTGTGGCTACATTTTTCAATTCTTTAAATACTGTATTCTTTTCATTTCTTTACACTATTACAAATCATATTTCTTCGACAATATTTTCGTTCCATTGCATCATGTCTTGTTTGTCTTCATCTAGTGTTTCTTCGTTTTGAAAACCACTGTCATTTTCAGATTTGATTATTGGTCATAGTATGCAGGAAATTGTTGGTAGGGTCTTCCGCATATGGGAAGCAAGGAATGCAAAGAAGGATGACCAACTCATGTGGATGGAGTGTCTTCTAATTGTTGAAAAGGTTATACCACTAATTTTAACAATACGTTATCTTATATTTCATAAATCTAGTTTTGGCATTGAAAACATTTGTTTTTGGCATTAAAAAACAATGTTTCCAGCATGGTGCTTACTTACTATGTCGGTGATGAAAAATAATATAAAATAAGTATGTTGTGAGAACTTTTGCAATTAGTTGCTTTGTTTTTCATGAACTGCGGTTTAGGTAGATGTGATATGAGAACAATAAGTTTCTTTGTTTTCCTTGCTATTGCTCTTGGTATTTGTGATGTCATGCGGTTGGCCTTTCATTTGGAATGTTTGTTGTACTGATGTTATCATATACCTCCTGAATATGTTGTTGTGATTAAAAACTAATTTTACCTATTCACGATATTGTACCATCACTAGCAGAAAACTCAATTGAATTGGAACTAAATTGACTCTGCTAAAGGATTCTATACTGTGATACTTTCTTCTTTTAGCAGCTTATGACCTTAAACTATTTAAGTTTGGTTACAAAGAAAGTTAGTTATGATTGGAATTTGTTGCATTTTTTCCTATTATTGTATTTTCTTTTCGATATTGTGTTGTTGAAGGTTTAGATCGCGATTTATGATATGTTTCCATCACTTCCTGATGAGTTAAATTACGTCCAGTCTCCAAGTACTTAGGTCATTCTCGGCTTTTGGATTGCAAGAATATTTGTGAAAGAGTGCTTAGTGTTCGATTTGTGTAGATGTGACATTACAACAATAAGTTGTTTTGTTTCCTTCATATAGCTCTTGGTGGTTGTGATGACATGCGTTTTTTCTTTCATGCGGTTGGTTTCCATGTAAGATGTCTTTTTCGACTAGAATAGCCATATGGGTGATTTGTTGTTTTTCCAACATTGATATCCTATATACTTTATTCCAGGAAGCTGAGTTTTATTGTGAGGCGCACGTGAATCAAATCTTAACCGATAATGGTTGGACCTATGTGGCATGTGCGAAGTGTTCCAAAAAATTAAAATGCACATTCGAGTCTCTACAATGCTCATTTTGCATAGAGGACAAAGGTGTTGGGATTAAAAGGTAGTTTAAGATACAACCACCCTTGCTGGCATCATAGATTCAATGATGGATCACTTAATGTTTTCGAACTTCTGTTGTTTTTAGGTATAATGTTGAATTCTTGGTTGAAGATGGTGGTGAGTTTGCGACATTTTTTGTATTTGATCGAAAAATTAATAGGTTGCCGAATACCCTCATTTTTTACAGAAATCCACCACAGGTATTACTTAACAACTTTATTTGAGGTTGTATTCATTCGCTAAATGTGTAATGTGTTTTTTTCTTCTCTTTAAGAATGCTGCCAAGATGAACTTTCTAAATTTTTAATCGATATGGTTGGTAAACGGTATAAGTTCCATATCAAAGTTACTAGTTACAATTTCTCACCAAATCTTCGATCATTTATTATTTCACGTGTTACGGAAATTTCGACACCGACTGAGACTAATTCTGATATTCTTGAGGTTAGTGAAGATTTAATTGTAGTTGGGATTTGTTTTAAGTCAGAACTGCAAAGGTTGTTCATTGATATTCAACTTTATTATAATAGGTTGTCCCTAATGATCCTATTGGCCTTGACGACAAGAGTGGAAGAGAAGATGTTAAGATTGATAATGGGGTTGTCCTTGCTTTGATAAAGGACAAGAAATTGGATAATACTCCTCCAGTTGACGACAAGGGTAAAAAGGAAGAAACCAAGCACGATGATACAATTATCCTTGCTATTATGAAAGAGAAGAAACCGAATCGTGGAAAGAAGATTCGTCTCACTTAGGTCTGTCAATCTCCGATCTATTTTAAAACCAATTAGTTATTTACAATCGCTTCAAAGTGTTTTCAATATTAACATTGTTGAATTTAGACTGAAAGCAATTTGTATTTTCCCGTTGAAAGTATTGGTTTTTCATTTTAAATGTAAATCATTTCCTTTAGTTACATTCTCATCTCAAACAATTTCTCCATAACATCATCCAAGCCATAAGTCGCGATTTATATATCATCCATTTCACACGTCATACATTGCACCTTAACCAAATAATGTCAAATACAAATCAGAGAAAGAAACCAATCATGTCCATTTCCCATCCTTATTCGCTATGTTCTGTGTTGGGTTGCCAGCTGCAAAACAATCCTCACAATCATCGTCAGATTCACCTGAAACACCAAACCTTCTCCAGTATTCCACTTGTAAAAAATAGCACCATCAGATGGAAAATGATGCTCTTTTTGGTATCATACAACTCAACACGTTGTCCAAAAATGGATAAAACAAAAGTGCAATCCCAACAACAACATTCTAAACATGAATTGAGCAGAGGTTACAACTGAACAATATTCTTTTCAATCATTCTTGTAATGTATATTTCATTCTGGCATATTGATACATTAACTTCAATCATTCAAGGATATGTTATTGAATGGAAGAAATAGGTAACACTCCCCATAAAAAACATAGTTATACAATTTGGAAACAACAGGTGAGTGCTTGAAAACCAAGTCACATTTGAACCATTAACAAACAATGAAATAGCTAATGAGACCCAACTAATTCCTCTTACAAAGCAAACAACCCAAGGATACCAGGTACACACTCAAGAAGTTGCCTCTCTATTGTCGCTATCAGTTGTTTCATGGTGACTACATCTAAGTATAGTATGCATCTTTCATTCTCCTCAAGCAACCTCTCCTGCAACAATTACCAGTAGATACTAGGGGTGGGTATCCGGGTTTCGGTCCGGGTTCCTCGTGTTTCGGCTCGGTCGAGTTCCTCGGCTTTTGAAAAAATGGATCCGAATTGAACCCGAATGTTTTCGGTCCGGGTTCGGGTTGTTCGGGTTCAAAAGAATTGGACCCGAAATAACCAAATTACATTTGGATATTTGGATTTTTTGGGTAGTTCGAGTTATTCGGGTTATTCGGGTTCGAGTTTTTTCGAGTATTATACATAATTTGGGTTATTTAGGTTAAAATTCTCTGGATAATTTGTTTTTTAATATAAAACAAAAATAAAATTCTTTGATAATTCGTTTTTAATATAAAACAAAAATAAAAATATCAAATATAACATAAAAATATATAAAAAATATACCAATATTTTTCAGTGTTTATATATTTTTTAAAATTTTAAATTATATTTTTTTCTTTTATTTTTTAAATTGGGTTGTTTGGGTTCCTCGGGTTTTACCCGAAACCGAACCGAAATGACCCGAATCCGAATAGATTCTGAAATTTGAACCCATATGGGTTTTTAGGGTAACCCATATTCCAAACGATTCGGGTTGTTCGGGTCGGTCCGATTCGGGCCGGCCCGGATAACCTGGATTGCCCACCCCTAGTAGGTATTTTATAGATAAAAGAACTATAAATAAGCTAGACTACAGTCTATGATGAACAAAAAAACTATTTAAGGTAGTTTGAGGCACCTCAACATGCTTCAAGTACTCAAGATCGTTAATCAACTTCCAGGAGATACATTCCGATATAAAGAGAATTACATAAGATCACATAACTTGGGGTTTCATAAAGAGTATTGAAACCAAATGAAAGAGTAGTACTAAACGCCATAAAAACCACAAAAACTGAAATTGTATAACCTACCAAGAGATAGGTTTCAACTAAGATCTTCATGTCTTATTGTTATTACATATCATGAATGATGGAAAAGTGGTTGTCTTCGGTTGCTCTCTGTCCTTTCAATATGCTCTCTCACCTTTGTTTTTCCTTTGGTTTTTTCAACCATTCACTTCTTTGGTTCCACTGCTTTTTTTCTGCATTATGTCTGAATTTGATGAAGAATGTTGGTTGAGTCATAACCCTGAAAACAAAAGAATGTCTCTCAGTATTTTGAATAAAGATACTTGTAAACATAAGATATCTTACTCTGGTCTCTTGTCTATTCCTCTTTACCATGTATAGACAAACAAACCAAACATTAAGACACCTTAAATCAGAATCACAATATTATCTCATAAGGACTTTAGCATCGGATAAGGTATACATATAAGCAGAAGGAGTAGCAAACGAAGCTAAAGAAGCCTATTTTTTGGTTGTTTGTTTATATAATCAGATTTGGAACACGATAGCAGCTGGATTTTCATAGGGAAAACATCTTACCTTGCCGCCAGTTTTGAAAGCTTGATTGTTGTTTTCTATATTTTACAAAGAAACATTCCAAAATGACTAAGAAACACCGTAAATTTAACCTTTTAAAACTAAATTAAGACAAAAGTCATTGTATTCATTGACCAATTGTTGAAAACATTCCTAACATTATGCCAACAAACCCTCTTGTTAAATACATGTATACTTGTATTCATTGACCTGTATATCTATATTAGTTGAAAAACTTGCAAAAGTTGATCGTTGTAACTAAGATAACTGCAAAACTTGAGATCAAGAAATGATCTAAGTATCTAAGGAATGCTCATTGTGACCATTAACACCAAACTGACTATCACCCTTCAGTGTTCGTGTTCTGTGAGACAATGGTTGTAAACTTGTATGTGTAGTTGTAACAACTGTAGTTGTTGGTACTTCATCATCTTTTTAATATATCCTCGATGCAACTAAACTGTAAACAAAGAAGCTTAAAATTAGAAGCTTTTAACAGTAGACCATATTTTAGAAAGAATTGTACTACTAAAGGAATTATGATGCACTTTTTCAGCCAAGCATGTTAACAAAATTAGGATATAAAGCAGCACGATTAATAAAATCCATTCAAGAGAAGAGAAATTCACCAAGGAAATCGGTCTAACGTTAATCATTGAAGCTTTTGGTCAAATATTTGATGAGTGAAAGGAAATGGGACCAAGAATCATCAAATATCCACCACGAAACAAAACATTGTTGGGTTTTTGTATTTTTTATCGCACTCATACACCTCCAATGTACATTACTCGTCTCGATGTTGTTTCTGTTCCACGTGCTCATACTTGCTTATATTGCTGCAGAAATGGATAATACTAGAACTAGATGTATGCAATAGTGCATCGAAAATAAGGAAATTCGTTGAATTATTCGTTGAAGCTCTTAACAGTAGACCACATTGGTTTCTGATGTGGCTTAGGATCATACTGGTGATAGGGTTCTCCATGCTGATCACAGGGATCATTGTAAATTCAAGATCAAGGATATCTTGTGGGATTTTGCACCATATAATTCTCTCCAGTGGAGGGATAATTTGCTTCACCCATGGCCTCTTTGCGGTTGCTTATTATGTATCTGCAACTGTAACAACAAGAGAGCAGAGGTATGAAGGCCATGCTTGAATTCTTATGGATCTCTGTTTATGCAGATGAAATATTTTCACACTTGTCATAAGCTTTGGGGATTTCTTCTCTTTGACCATGATTGTGATCCACATGACTATAATTCTATTGGTTTCAACCCAATCTTCTATGTTTTTTATTTCTTTCAATCTATACCTGCATTACTGAGAAATATATCAAACCCCACACCAACAAACTATGAATCAACAAATGAACATCATACCATTTTACATACTTAACAATGATGAAAGAACACACATATCAAATACCCTCAAGACATTGTGCTTTTTGCATTCTCTATGTGTTTACTCTGGCACATCCATGGTTGCAACCTACAAACAACCAAAAAAAGATACTCTGACATCCTACACTACTACAATTATGACACATTTAGACTAACTTAACATTTAACATTTAAAGGGCTGTGAAAATGTCTCTTAGACTGTCGCCCTACCCCATCAATTGTTTCCACAGAAGCTATAACATATCAGACAACCAAATTGAGTTTCCAGGGATGGATGAATAAGCATAAACATAACTATTTCGATCACTCTTACCTTAAACCATCAGAGCTGCACCAGCTACCCGCTCACAGGTACGATTACTAAGCCACTTCTTCTCCCTCTTCGAGTATTTATGTTTTCTTCTATCGAAGACTACAACCCAATCTGCCTTATCAATTCGACCAGTGAAGCGCGGTTCGGCACCGTAATTGATCCAAGCCACGGTCTAGGTCACGATCCAAGCAAAGTTTGGCGCCGCAATTGATCCAATCGCTCCAAGCGGGATTTTACCTTCCGGCGGGTGTCGATGGCAGTTTGGTTCAGGGAAAGCGACGTAGAGAAAAAATTTGTCAGCTGAATTGCGTATGAAATCGATATTTTTTGTGTTGTATAATAACCTGGTTCACGTTAGGCATGGTTCTGGGAAGGCGTGATTCAGGAAAAGCATGGTTTTTTTGTTTGGTGTTTGTTTTGTTTTGTTTTTCATAAGGTTATGAAGAAAAATTTGTAAGGTTTTTGAAATTTGTTTTATATTCATATATTTGTTATTTATATTCATATATTTGTTATTGTATCAATTTTCAGGTAAACACTGACACCAATTTTTATATATTTTCTACACCATAAGAAATCCTTAAAAAAATTGCGGTATATCAGCGAATACGACTGGTAAGAAATTTGTTTTAAAGCTTATGCATATGTTTATATTTTCACTTTTGTTTGTCTTGGTGTTTGTATTTCCTTTTTTTTTTCCAGTTCGGACGCGCCTTTGGCAATCACATTTTCCGTCACCAAAATTCATTCAAATTTCGGCCCTAATAGAGTCTGATTTAAAACTAAAATGTATTTTTATTTGAATAACTCTTTTAGTTCTTAGTCTTTGGTAATTTAAATTTCCTTTTATATTTTTAATTGGAAATAGATATATGGTTTCCATCTACATTCTAACATTGTTTTTCAATTTTGCATTTAAAGCCCTTTGTAAGCATGCATGAGACATGCGCACAATCATCATATTTGAGAAAGAAAAAATGCAAAACATATTTAAGGTATGTTTAAATTTATGATTAATTGTAAGAAATACAACGTAGACTTTATTTGAATATTTATTACCTTTTATAAATCCAAAATTAAAGCCCATCCATATTAAAACTCTAAAACATTTTTTAAAATGATATTTCAAATGGCAAATTTATATGCTTAACTCCACGACAGCTATACATGCACACATTATTTCTAATGCATCTCCTTCAACATCACAAATAAGATGTTTGTTTAAATCATTTACTACTATTTACCTTAGCCGTTTCACACGTAAGGTATTTTCTTAAAAAAACATTTCTTAGCCTATTACTTAAACTATTAGGTATGAAAAATCTACTTACTTACAAAGAGAAAAATATAATTGAATGTCCACATTGCATAGCATTAGTATGGCGTAACCAAAGTCTTGCTCGGGGCCAAAATAAATACGACCTATTATTCAATTTATGTTGCATGAAAGGACGTGTGAAATTACCTGCAATCCTGTGATACCTGCTTATTTTTAAGAGATCTACAACACTTCCAAGGCCTTTCATACAAATATTTGAGCTTATACTAGCATTTACATCGATTGGTGCGAAAGTTTATCAATCTGTTACATCTTCTGTTGGCCCATTTAACTTCCGGATTCATTATCAGAATCATCACAAGAATGGATCATTATTACCAATTGAAGGCAAAGCCCCTCAATTTGTGCAACTTTACATTTATAACACTGCAAACGAAATTCAGAATCGGATGAAGACCCTAAACCGAAATGCTGGCATAGGCAACCTAGATGAGCAAATTCTTAGCAATCTCATACTGATGCTTGATAATCTTAATCATCTTTCAAAGATGTTTTGAAGATCACAAGATCGTTATGAATCACGGGTTATATCAAAATTTATGCTAAAATTGCTAGAACCAAGAAAAAAGGCAGATGATATGAGTTACATATAGGGGATAAGGTTGCTGGTCTTATTGTGGGAGATCTTTCGTCAATAATTGGTGAAAGAGACGTTTTACAATTGAAACCTTCTGGTCAACTTTTCAGAATTAGTGATTCTTCATCCATTGTTCATGAGTTTTCAATATCCTCTATTATTTTCGTACTGTGATATCGGTTTTTACGAGGGATACCCTATGCAAATGCAAAAAGAAGAATAAAACGAGTTTTTGTCACTATACGGGAGTATTACACTTATTAGATACAAACCAGATTATCGAAAGGAACTACACTCATTAAAGGAGGTCGTCTCTTCCAACAGTATATATGTGGTTGATGCATATACAACCATTGAACAAGAATGGATTCGTTGGACTCGAAACAATCAGAGAAAAATTTGGTCAAATCTATATAATAATGTGTATGATGCAATTAGTAAAGGTGGTAGAATCGACAAATTTATAGGCATAATCATATTACCGTATTCTTTTACTGGAGGACCAAGATACATGGTTGAAAACTATCACGATGCGATGACTCTCTGCAGATGGTATGATAATCCCGACCTCTTTATAACAATGACAGCTAATCCAAAATGGCGAGAAATACTGAATCATTTGGAATTATATGGAGATAGCAATCCGAACGATAGACCAGATATAGAATGTCGGGTTTTCAAAATCAAACTAGATTTGCTTTTGAAAGATCTCACCACATGTGTGTCTTTCCCAAAACCTATCTTAGGTAACACGATTACATCTTAATAATTTCATTAGAGCTCAATTTATTTATTACAGATCTCAATCTTCATTTTCATAGTAATGTGATCTCTTATAGTTATATACACTGTTGAGTTCCAGAAGCGGGCTTTACCCCATGCTCATATTCTTATATGGTTGTAACCCGCATTCAAAAATCCTTCTTCCGATGATATTGACAGATTCATTCAAGCATAACTTCCAAATAAGGAAATCGACAAATAAGGATTTAGATTAGTTAAAAAACATATGATACATGGACCTTGCGGACTGGATAGACCACATTCACCATGTATGAAAAGAGGTCTTTGTTCAAAAAAATATCTGAGACCATACGTTGATCACACAAAAGTTATTGAATCCGGTTATATCATTTATAGACGCAGGAAAGACGACACAAAGTATGGAATGAAGGGAGATATCAAGTTAGACAACAAATTTTTTGTCCCACACAACTTAGACCTATTAAAAAAGTATATATCACATATCAACGTTCAAAAAAATATCTGAGACCATACGTTGATCACACAAAAGTTATTGAATCCGGTTATATCATTTATAGACGCAGGAAAGACGACACAAAGTATGGAATGAAGGGAGATATCAAGTTAGACAACAAATTTTTTGTCCCACACAACTTAGACCTATTAAAAAAGTATATATCACATATCAACGTAGAATGGTGTCATAAGGCGCATGCGATTAAATATCTTTTCAAGTACATTATTAAAGGTGTTGATAAGACATCATTACTAAATTGAAAGAGGTTCGAATGGAGATATTCTCACTGATATTGGGACGGGTCAAACATTTGCAATCAATGAAATTAATAACTACCTCAAGTGTAGATATTTGTCTTCGTGCAAAGCGGTTTGGAGGATATTGGCATTTAACATCCACCACTAAAAACCCATGGTGTTACGGTTATTGGTGCCTCTTGAAAATGAACAGAGTTTAACTTTTGAAGTTTCAACTAATTTGGAATATGTTGTGAATAAACTAGGTGAAGAGGCCACAATGTTTACAAAATGGATGAGAACAAACAAATTATGTGAAGAAGCCAAACACTTAACATATCTTGAGTTCTCAACAAGATTTATATAGAATAAATCGAATAAAATTTATTCCAAAAGGAAGCAAGGATTGTCACTTGGTCGGATTGTCAACATTCATCCGACATCAGGAGAGTTGTATTACCTCTTAATGTTACTAAACGTTTTAAAAGGCCCGACGAGTTATGATGACATAAAAACGGTTGATGGTGTGATATATAATACCTTTAAAGATGCATGCATTGTAAGAGGTTTGTTGGATGAGAATAATGAATGGTGTCAAGCTATGACAGATGCCATAAGATGCGCGATGCCTACACAGTTGAGGCATTTGTTTGTAACTGATAACACGTAATCCGTTGTAGTTTTTATATCATTCTTAGGTCTAGTTTAGAGTAGATTATTATTCGAAGACTTTATCTACATTTCGTGTTTTGCATAGGAAACGAAGACATGAGGAGAAACACGAGTGATTATGGCAATCTAACCCCGAAAACGTAGTTGAGTAACAAGGTTCGACTTGTGCAAGGCCATGGACTGAAAGTGAACACTCACACACCGAGCGAAGGGAGCGGAAACAACATTTCAAGGGATGCCCGCTCGGGCACTGGAAGTGTACACGATCGGGCTAATTGCTGCCAATTACCCCCGTAGCTTTGCACGACTCGGGCACTCAAGGAACACGACCAAGATGGAGTGCCCGCTCGGGTGGATTTGGAGTGCCCGCTCGGGCTAATTGATGCCAAGAAATCGCCGAAGGTTTGCACGACTCGGGCTCAAGAATCACACGATCGGGCATGGTGCCCGCTAGGGCTGGAAGGAGGGCACACGGTCGGGCAAGTGGCCTGCACGAGCGGGTAGAGGACATGCCCGCTCGGTCCTCGTTTCTCTCAACTAATTCCTAAGTTTTGGAACGACCAAATTAAGGGGAAATCAGATCTGAAAGAGGAGTTTTCGAACCAGGGGGGATCGAAGAAGATTCAGAGACATTAGGGCAAAAGGAAGAAGGAAGAAAAGACGGATCTACGGATCGGGAGCAAGGAGAATCTATCGAAGACATCGGTTTATGAATAGGGAGTCATCTCTTTCTCTATCTATGTCGAACTTAGAATTCTCTTATGTTTCCTTTGTTGTATTCATGTCTGAGTAGATCCTTTGCCATTGGTTAGAGAGTATTGACATGTTGTAATGAAGTCTTACGCTTAATGAATGGTGGATCTTAATGCTTTCATACTTGTACGCCACTCGATATGAATGAATTTGGTATTTGATCATGTTTTCAGATTTCATGGTTGATCTTAATGCTTCAATACTTGTACGCCACTTAATTGATGATATTTGAAGTCTAATAAATCTACGCCAGGGCATTAGATTTTGGAACTTAGCCATGATTTAGGGTTTAATCGGTTTAGAATCTACTCCAGGTCAATCGGTTGAATCTAGTGATTAGGATAGCGGTCGTAATGCGTCTATGCATGGAAGATGCGCAATAGATATATTGGTATATGCATGCTAGATAGAGGACAAGTCTACGCCAGTCAGTTCCTATAGGAGAGCTTGAATTCCCTGAACTCATGATAGTACCTAAGACCAATTATCCTTTTAGAACTTCGTTACATCGTTATGCAAACTCTCGATACCCATGGTGCTTAGCTATAAGTTTATCTCATCGATTTAGTTTAGCTTAGTTCAATAACAATTCCATCTTTAGTCACCTTACACGTCTATTCCATTAGTTTAATAGCTTATAAGTCGCATCAATTCCTTGTGTTCGACCCTAGTTACTACACGATCCGTATTCTTGCGGAAGCGTTAGTCTAGGTTTTATTACTTGAGCTTAACGCACATCAGTAACGCTCTTACTATATTATGTGGTAAGCAAACAATTGGAGTTATATAGAGGTTGTTGGAGATCCCTTGGCCAGGTTTTAGTTTTAAAGAAAAAAAAAGTTCAATTTTGATGGTCTGAAATTGTCTGAATCTAAAATTGAAGTGTATATTCTGATTAAAATCGCGAAACTCCTTAGAGAGCATGAAAAGTCACTAATAAGTTATCCTAATATGCCAGCCCCTGACAATCAGATCTTGAATGAAATAATGCACCCCTTTATAAGACAAGAAATGCAATTTGATGAGGCGTTTGAATGCCAAGAGCATTTAAAATTATTCTCAACAATCAATGAAGAAAAAAAGGAAATATATGAAGCTATGATTGACTCAGTCGAACAGAATCAGGGGAAGCTTTTTTTGTTTATAGACCTGGTGGGATGGAAAAAACGTACTTATACATGACAATCATTTCTAAACTATGATCTGAGCTCCGAGTCGTTATACCGATTGCATCATCTGGTATAGCCGCGCTTCTTTTGTCCAGTGGTCGTACAACACATTCTCGGTTCAAAATTCCTATCAAGTTGCATGAAGGGTCGACCTGTGATATCAAATAAGGTAGTTTGCTAGTAAAACATTCTCATGGAGGCTGACTTAATATTTGGGATGAAGCACCCATGGCACATCGTAATACATTTGAAGCACTTGATCGTACATTGAAAGACATTGTTGCGATGGACGACAACCATACCTATTGAAAAACCATTTGGTGGGAAAACTATTCTATTATGAGGTGATTTTTGGCAGATATTACCGGTCACACGTGGAGGTCATGCCGAAACAATTATGTCAACAATAAATCGTTCATTCCTATGGGAATCATTTCGTATATATACTTTAAACACAATATGTGATTACAACATCAAGAGCAAAAATTTGCAAAATGGTTGTTGCATGTTGGAGATGGGACATCACATAGTATCCGAATTATTATGAATGATTCATTAGAAGGAGACAACATATTGATCGATAAGGAATTAATGCTCGAGAGTACAACTAATCCTTTGCAGTAAATCTTCGAAGCAACGTATCCATGCTTTGGTCAACTGTACATGAACCCTGAATATCTCAAGGAACGAGTTGTTCTAACTCCTAGAAATGAAGACGTTGGTGAAGCAAATGAATTTTTTTATCAAAACTTCATGGAAAAAACTGTTGAATACTTAAGCTCTAATTCAATTGGAATTGATAGTGCTCCTACAACCGAGTGGCAATCATTGTATCTCGTCGAGTACCTTAACTCTCTTGAATGCTCTGATCTGCCAAGGCACAAGCTTTATTTGAAGGTTGATTCTTTTGTCATGATGTTAAGGAATCTCAATAAAAAAGAAGGCCTTTACAAATGAAACACAATTAATTTTCACTCAGTTAGCTTTTAGAGGCAGAAATTATGACTGGCACACATATTGCCAATAGAGTCTTGATTCCAAGGATTATTATATCCCCAACTGATACAACCTTACCTTTTATGTTGTGAAGAAGACAATTTCCTGTTATACTATGTCATGCAATGACCATAAAAAAAGTCAAGGACAAAACTTGAAAAAAATCAGACTGTATCTACCAAAACCAGTCTTAGGTCACGGTCAATTATACGTAACCTTGTCACGCTTGACTTTAGCTGATGGGTTGAGGATCATTGATCTTGCCAATTGCTCTGAACAAAAATCAACTATAACAAACATTGTTTATAGAGAAATTTTCAAGGGTCTATAAAAATCTTGAGGTAAGTGTTAATATACCTCCTTAAACAATTTTAAAAAAATCAATGTCATTCAAAATATTTATATTAGTTGAACTCACACCAAATAACTCATCGTGTATTACCACAATCATACCGAATAATATGCACTGCACTTTGACATGTTATTGATTTACGTGTTTAAAATGACCATAGATATTATATTTTACATCATAATTTTTAACAAGATTTGTTAAATTTTGCTTACAACCGCTTGTTGTTTTTCATTGGCTGATGTTATTATGTACTTTTTACTTTACATGATTTATTCAAAGCTCGAGATACGTGATACACATTCACAGTGTACCATATCATGGGTCTATTACATCGCATGCTAAGGAACAACATCTTTTAGATCGTTTTTAAGGATTTGGTGGAGACGAAACACATTGATTGACAATCATTTGCTTGGTCTTGGTTTTTACTCCTCAGTAAACAGTAAGTTATGTTAATGTATTTATGTATTCCACATTATATGAATATCTTTCATTATCATGTATATGATATATTGCAGAGAACTACTATTGAAGGACGTATATCTCTTGGAGATGTTAATGAATACAACCAATATATCAGGAAAGAAGACATATTTATCCTAAAAAATTGACAATACTACCAAATATTGGTAACTACAAGTTAACCGCACATATCTTTTAAAGAAGATACGATTGTTGAGAAAGTGATAAACCAAATTCATACAATTCCGAAATACAAATTAAGGATGCGTTCATACTGACAATTGGTTAGATTGATTGGTCATAAAGAAGTTGTATCGGGTAAATACGTTTGCAATAAATCAAATATACTATTTCTTTACTACTAAACTCATCTATTGGAATTTTGAAAGTTGTAGATGTTGTTGGACTCCTCATTGATATGCAAAGATCAAATTTGCGACTGCCAACCTTTGATCAAAAATAGAAATTCGATTGCTATTGAAAGGTAAGTATTATATTATTACTCCATTAACATGTTTTGTTATTTCTACTATAAAAAAATTACTCACTTTACTTCAACATTTCAAATACAGAAAATATTTTGTAGAAATAATCATGTTGGACGAATTTGCTATGCATTTTCGTTCAATTGTTGTTCAAATAATCGTCAAAGAAACAATCATGATCGTAACAACCATTACTCGCATTATGATCAACTGTATTAAAAAACTAGATAACATGTATTATTTTATATATGTTTTCAATGTTGTTCGTACTTATTCTTTCTAAATATATAAAACAGGTTTGTTAATGCTTCGCCCGTCCTTCTCCACACACATCTATATAGATTCACAGCCAAAGTCAATCAAGAAATTCAAACATAGGTAAATTTCCAAAATTTTCAAGTCATTTTCATATCTTAATAATTATTCGTAAATCATGTTATTGATTAAATTTATTCTTCAATATTTATGCATGTACGAATAAAAAAAATAATCATGAAAGAACTAGGTTCAAATCGTGCGATCGTTTTTTCGACAATTTATATTCTACTATTTTAAATACATTATAAACTACTTGCACTATTAGTTTACATTACAACTTACAAATTTATTGTTCAAATTTATACATTGAAATTTTTATTTTATGTATTTGTATTGCCACATATATATATATATTAAAATCTGATGATAATATTCAAATTAATGAATTATATATAAAATATAAAATAAATATATTTTAATTATAACAAATAACTATAATCTCATCAAATTTATAAAAGTTCGAATTTTAAAATTAATTTTTACTCTTACGCGCACGTCAACGTATGCATCACATACATTAATATATGTGTTATATTTTAATATATCCAATACTCTTATATTTTAATTTAAAAAAAAATTATGTATCTATATAATTAATATGTTTTAATTTAGTATAAGTAACATACATATGTATTTTATAGTATATATATATATTATTGATGTTTAATTTATATTAATATTTTTCAATTTATTTGAAAAATTTTTTGTTATAAAGAGTTCTTTAGAATAACAGTTAAACTTTTTTAACCATTTTGATTAAACTTTTCATCCCACATATTTACGTAGATATTTTTTTTTTCAATTTATATTAATTCAGTATATTAGATAGGTATAATGTAGATCTATATATGTATTCACAACGAAAAAAAGAATTTGGTTAAATATTTTTAAAATATATATTATTAAAACGACAAGGACAAAGAAATTATATCCAATATGAGCAACTCGAGGCCATTCTTCTTCATGTCTATTATGCCCCTGAAAATGCACCAAATACAAAAAATGTTTGGTATGTCCCACACATATGAGTAGTTATTATATTCCTGTAAATTGTTATATTTCACATATTTATTTCTCCTATAGTCATAAAAAATTATGAGCTTAAATATATATCTATATTACTCGGTATATACTTTTGGACAATTAACCGAATATTGTTTAGGTTATGTATAAGAATGACGTGTGGAAACGCGAGTTATAAATAACCTAATCCACTTCACCGCAAGTATACGGATCTTGTAGTATCAGGGTCGATCTCAGGGACTAATACAACTAAATTAAGAACAAAACTAAACTAGGAAGAAAGGTGATAGGACGGGATATGGTTCTAATGGTCCTAAATCTATCCTAATGGAGACAACGGAACGAGGGTAAAGATGAATTAGATATGATGAATACTACGGGTGTACGGGATACCGGATATTGCATACATGAACGACTAAAGATCATAGATCTACAACCTACTCTTGACAACGGGAAATTCATGCTCTACGGTTGAGGAGTGATTCTTCCGAGCCTAAACCTCCTAACCATGGATACATGCAACCCTGCCTTCCGACAGCCGATTAACACGCACCATGGCAGCATTAAGACCGCAATCACTATCCCTAAGTTGGCTAACCGACCGGTCAGATTCTCATTAGCCAAGGCTTAATCTACTACTTAGCGGACCGGATTCGTTCCTAACACATGCATCTCGCGGCCGTCGCAAACACAAGTAAATTAAGCACTCAGATAGAGAATAGATAAACGAAAACGGGAAGATGCATTAAAAGATAAATAGAAAGTGGTTCCGGGATAGCCAAGGGCTAATCCCTTCTCCTAGAACAAACAAACTATTCGCTTATGCGTCTGTAAACAAACATAAACGAAATAGAAAGTCTAAGGAACATGAAAACCAAACGAGGCCGAAGTGTCGGGGCTTGATCTCCAATGCTCCTCGCTTGTCTCCTCGCAAGAATCTCCTCAATCACGAACTGAATGAATGTTTCTTCTAATGTCGTCCTCTGGCCTCTTTTTATGTCTCCTAAGTCGGTCTAAGTGTTGCCATAATTCCCCCCACGAGTTCCCTTTTATTTAAGTTAATTTTACTTAACTTAGCTGGTTACTCGGGTCGCGACCCGCTCCGGCGCTGAATGTGCCCGCTCGGGTGCGGCG
>CM071872.1:23839600-23871505 GCA_036759665.1 Gynandropsis gynandra | reverse complement strand
CCTAATGGGGACAACGGAACGAGGGTAAAGATGAACTAGATATGATGAATACTACGGGTATACGGGATACCGGATATTGCTTACACGAACGACTAAAGATCATAGATCTACAACCTACTCTTGACAACGGGAAATTCATGCTCTACGGTTGAGGAGTGATTCTTCCGAGCCTAAACCTCCTAACCATGGATACATGCAACCCTGCCTTCCGACAGCCGATTAACACGTACCATGGCAGCATTAAGACCGCAATCACTATCCCTAAGTTGGCTAACCGACCGGTCAGATTCTCATTAGCCAAGGCTTAATCTACTACTTAGCGGACCGGATTCGTTCCTTAACCTTCCAGCAAGGTTCGATATCCATTGTTGTTGAGCGGTCAGCACTAACATATGATTGATATTGCTAAGCATAGAACCGTAAATCAGGAGTAAAAATCATAAAACTAAGCATTAAAGAAGATCATCGTTCATACATACACATCCGATAACCCTACCCGCAGTAGGGACTCTACTCACTCATGGAATACATGAAAACAGAAGATAACACAGCCCAATACATGATAAAACCCTAAGGAACTCGATGCCTCGACCTTCCCTAATGCGTTACCGGTGTATGGATTGGTGCTTCTCTTCTTCTCCGATGCTTCCCGAGCTTTCCCAGATGTTTCTCCAGTGCTTCCTTCCCCTGTTCGTCGCCCCCCTTGCCCTAGATCTCTTCCTTTCCTTTTATTTGCTCGTTTGAAACTTAGATCTAGGTTGTTACGGATTACGCGGCCCGCTCGGGCAGTGGTGTTGCCCGGTCGGGTAAAGGCTTGCCCGACCGTGTTGAACGTTGCGCCCGATCGGGTAGTGATCACCCGATCTCCTTGTTCACGTGCCCGGTCGTGTACTTTTGCATGGATAAACCCCGTAGGTTTTACCCGAGCGGGTGGAGAATAGTGCCCGACCGGGCACCCTTGTGATCTTGATATTCCTCTTTTCCGCTCGTTGCTCGGGTGTTCCTTTGGGTTCTGGAGCTCGGTCTCGGCTCTGAGTAGATTTTCCTTCAAATCTTGTGGTTTTCGACAGGAATCCTTCATATTGAGCTCATTTAGGCCTTGTCGCCTAGAAACCTGAAAACCAATAAAACGGGTGTGTGAAACTCAAAATAGAATCGGATAAGTAAGAATCAATGTAGGAATCATGCGAAAATAATATAAAAACCTATCCTAATAAAGAACAATTTCCAACCTTCTTTCCCATTCAAAGTTGTTGATTTTATTGAATGCGAATTTATTTAAAATTTTAGTAATAGTCACCATGATGAGTTTTTTTATTTCAATTTTTTTGGTAGGATAATTAGTCCAAAGTATTTATTCAGTATCCATAAATAGGCCCAAAGTTTCTAAATTCATAATTAAATACTAAAAGCAAGTATTAGTGGTAAACACACTTTCCCTTTGTACCCACAAATAAGGAAGACTTTAGAGAGAAACTAAAATCTGCAAAGTTATCAGAATCTAAATAATGCCAAAAAAAACATTGCCAACTAATATTTTGAAAAGAATTAAAGTGTTATTCATATTTTTTTATATCTAAAGTTTTACAAAATATTTATATTTCAATTTGGTAATTTAAAAATTTGTAGGTTTTCTTAATAAGATTTTTATATGTAAATACATATGTAAATGTGTGATTAGTGTAAAATTCAATAAATTCGTAGTCTCGTTATCTTTATTGCGTAAAATGGAGATTTGAGTTTCCCAACATAGAGACAAAAAGCAAAACACTTCACGCACTTTGGAGTCTCTAGAGAGGGCAAACTCGAATCTTCTCAAGTTTTACAAATTAAAAAAAAAAATCGATTTTTCCTTTGCAGGCGACAAAATCCTTTGTTGGGTCGAATCATGCCATCGGGTGCGAAGAAGAGAAAAGCCCTGAAGAAGAAGAAGAAGGAACAGGAGTCGATCGGAATCGGTCATGGAAATGACAACGGCGATAATCTTCATGGTACTGTGCTGAACGAATATGATTCAAATTTGTAGATGTTCTTGTTCTGTTCGTTTGATTATGTTTTTGCTCGAGCTAGGCTCAGGATTGTTCAGATTTAGGGATTTCAATCTCTTCTTCCAAATGGGTTAGGTGCCACCAAAACTGCTGTTTATTCGCATTCGTAGATTTGAAAGTATATTCTCTCATTTTGTAGAAAAATCTTGTGGTGCAGAATCTCTGGATTCTCTTATTATTCTTTTGATGGATTCTTCTGTAGGGATTCTCTTAGTATTCTTTTGTTGAATCAGCGAAAAGGGAATCATGTCCTTCGCTTGAAGTGAATTTATATAAGAGAAGTGAGATACATGTCTTGAACATGACTCTGCATGGTTTACTTGGTTGTTACCTTAGAGTAGCTAGCTGTCATGTATGTTCTTTCAGATCCCCTTATCTGCGTTTTTTTTCTGTCATTCGACAATTTTTTAGCTCCTGTAATAAATAAATGGTAGATATTTCAGGAAATAATGATCCAGCAAGCCAAGATGAGAAGGAAAGTGACGGAAATTTGAGTTCCCCTGGTTCTCAAGGAAATGGAGAAGCTGGAAAGAGAGATCCATCTGCTCTTTCGACCTCTGTCGTTGATTCTGTCAAGCCTGAGGTCGTGATATCTGAAAAGAATGAGCAAGTTGAAACCTCAGCAAACTCGGATTCAGTCGAACTTAAATCTAGTGAAGA
The DNA here is from genome assembly GCA_036759665.1 of Gynandropsis gynandra. Classification (NCBI taxonomy): domain Eukaryota; kingdom Viridiplantae; phylum Streptophyta; class Magnoliopsida; order Brassicales; family Cleomaceae; genus Gynandropsis; species Gynandropsis gynandra. Next base: position 23,868,797 of record CM071872.1, on the reverse strand, counting down.
AGAGAACCTGCTTCATAGAGTGAAAAAAGATAAGGACCGCAATGGCGAAGAAGTTAAAACCATCAAATTTGAAATTCAAGAACGTTCGGAAGAAAAGGTAGCATTTTGTTCTCCCTGCCTATGTCATCTACTTAAGGGGTCTTATCTTCTTTAGTTGTTTAAATATCATGGACATTTGCAGCATCTTTTGGCATCTGGTCCACCAGTTGCACGATCCTCATGGTTGAGTTGCTGCGGTTTGTTTGAAGTGATGACAGGATCTGAAAGATAAATTACAGGTCGGTCTTCCGTCAATATCCTTACACCTTTGCTTTTACTCATTTACTCAATTTTGCTACTGTAATCTCTCTGTGTTTTCTCTTCTTCTGTTTTCAATGACCTGCAAATATATTGTTCGCCTTAAAGGGTTCTCTTCTTGGATTGTAGATGATTTCAAAGAAGAGTGTTTAGCGTAGAGTTTTATACCTCGGGTTTATCCATTTTTCACGGACTTCAGATTGTAAATATGGGAAAGCTACAGAAAGTCATCCGCTGTAATTCCTGGCAGCATGAATATTTTGTTTGAACTCTTAATGATGCGGATGAAATTCTTTATCTTCCGTCTGCTCTTCATCATAATCTGTTTCTTTTTGTGAATGCTTTAACATATCCTCGGTATGTTCCCATGCCGCAGAAAATCAGGAGGGATGAATCAGTGTCAGCTAAAGTAGCATCGGTAGAGAGGGGAAGCTCAACAACAGCGGACAAAACAGGATTCCGGGTCGGTAGATTCTTCTTGTCTTGTACATTATGTTTGGATGGATAATAATGTGGCAGATCAGCATCATACAGACAGTGACACCATCTTATATTCTTAAACCTCTTTTTGATTTCTTCCAATTTTGAAGCGCTGTTTCGTCTTTGTTCATGTAATGGATTTCAGTGTTCAGAGGCTGGAACATTAGATTTATGTTCTATCTATGAAATTCAAACGTTGTTTGTTCTTAGCTGATTCAGAATCCTTGTGGGTCTCTTGCAAAGCATGGAGGGCTCACAAAATCACTTGCTAACTTCTACTTGGCAATGGCATCCATTGATGAAGGTATAAGTTCAAGCCATGAAGTTTGTATTTTATTCAATGAATACACACACACGTCATAAAAAAAAAATTCAATAAATACATGAACTTCGCTGATGCAAATCAAACGAATCGAATCAATCCACACAGACTCACACTGGATGAAAAAAGAAAATTGATTTTAGACGTCGATTTTGTTTATCTCCTCACGCCATGAACTGCAGCAATGTACAGGAGCTGAGTGATTGACAGTATGATCAGGAAGGCCTCCATAGTTCTCTGCAAAATGGATGAGTGAAATAATGCCCTCGTGGTTTCGAAGTGAATCTGTAAGATACGGTAAAAACTCACCAGTCGTGCGTTTCGTACGTGAAGGGTGATCTCTTTCCAGGCAAATCTGCGGAAAGAAACACGAGTTGAACCATTGAATTGATGTCTAGGTTTACATCTATAAACAGAGAGGGAAACTAGTCTGGTTTCATTACCCCATGGCAAGTAGTGTGAGGGTCCAAGCAATAACTGCGGCCGAGGCTGCAGCGGGTAAACTCTCTGCTGTCCAAGAACGAATGTGGTTAACCCCAGCAATCGCAGAGGCTGCACCCACAACGCCTGCTAGCAACGCAAATGTAACAAAGAATCCTGTGGCTGCATTCCCCATAGGGAAAAAGATAGGCGAGAATCGCGCAGGGAGATTGAGATCAGGGCCTGCGAAAAAACGTTCACCAATAAACCAAAACGTTATATAAGTTGAAGAACAAAACTCTCTTTACGAAAATTGTCGAATCGTATGTCCTTGACGCAAATGAAAATCTTACCGATAACGAAACCGTGGTCAATAGCTCTGTTCATTGCCCATCCTCCAATCCCAAGAACAATCACATACATGCAAAAGTTCAGCACAAGAAGCAGAGAAGCAACAGATTTAGTTTGCTCAGCCGCCATTTTAGCTAAAGGAAGAAGAGAGAACAAAAGATTCAAAGAGATAACTCTTTTTTTTTTTCTGTGTGTTTATGTGCAGATTGAAATCATACTGAGGCTCCAATTATATACATAAAATGCATGGTTCTTTTCTTGTTAAGGCTGCTGATTGAATCCAAAGGAGGGGTTTTTTGTAGGGTTGTAAAGTTCATAACTTGAGGTTTAAGGCATAAATTTTAATTTCAAAAGTAAAACCCTACCAAGATTCTTGGCTTTGTTCTTTGTACTAACAATATCAAAAAGGCATTATTAAATTGTGGTACATTCCTTTGATGGGATTTGCAAAGAATTTGATCTTCTTACAAGAGGAAAAAGTTAGATTCTTTGCCTCTACATTTTCTGGGTAAGAAGAATTCCTTTTTTATTAAATTAATAATTCTTATATTTCAAGACTAAACGATCCATACATATATGATTCTGTATGGGCTCGTCCAATTTTAGTTCGTCAGGTTTAGGTTTTGAAGTCGGATAATTATCACTCTATATACAATTTGGTGGGTATTTTTGTTCTATGTTAAATGAATTTAATTCAATCCCAAATTTATTATTGTCCAATACAATTTGGTGGGTATTTTTGTTCCATGTTCTATTAAATGAACTAGAAAAAATCCCGTGCGATGCGCGGACAATGATTTGTATAATTTTCTTTACAAATGTGTTGGAATTATGTAATAATTTTTAATAAAATTCAATGATGCTATAAATTTATCTTTTGTAGTAGAAGATATGTAGGAATAGGAAAAAAACACTCATATCATATGAAAAGAGTGACTAAAGAAGAATTGAAAAGAAACTAATTAAATATGGTGGATAATAGAGATGTCAATATTGTCGCGGATTGTAACGAAACAAAAGGCATGTTGATTATCTGTTTTGTGATTAGTGCAATTAAGAGAAATGGATTGATCCATAAAATGAATACAAATGTGCAATATCTCCTGAAACATTATAAACGAAGAAAATGTTAGGACAAAAGTAATGGAAAAAAATTACATGTATTGATGCATATAATTTAAAAGGTATTAGAACCAACCGTAAGTAATAATTGTAATAAACCAATGAAATGTTTTTTTATATGATGTCAACCTGCATGAAACAACCTTGATCAATATGATTTTTGACGAATAACAATGTATGATTGAAGATGACAACTATAAATTTAAAGAATTATATTTTACCTACATACCTTGTAATTTTGGGAGACCATTTAAAATTTCTCGATAGACAAATTTTGCCTACTCGTGACATTTATATGTAATATCTTTAGTCTATTCGCCGAAGTTACTCTTGAAAGTGCAACATAAAGCTAGTCGTGGCTGAAAACTGGTTTTGGAAGATAATCCGATTTGCTTAAGACTTTGTCCTTGACTTTTGTTGATTGTCATCGTGTAACACAATCTGACTAGTAATTATGATCTTTTCAATCTAAATGGAAGACCTGAATCAATAGGTGATAAAATAACCCTCGGTATAAGAACTTTGTTATGAATTTACAATAATATAGAGAAATAACAAATTGAAAAATAGTAATAATTTAACACGATTCATATTATATTACAAATAATTGTTAATTTTATATGATATTATTTGTATTTCAAGAGTCATATAATTTTATATGATATGATATTTAATAATCCTTGCTGAGGTGGTTTCATCAGAAGCAACCTCACAAGGATTATTATATATATAACTAGAAATCAAACCCGCGCGATGCGCGGGTTAATATTTTTATATAAATTGTGTGATATAAGTAATACAATAAAAATAATCACTACGAATAAATTTAGACGGGTTAATATATATAAAAATATCAGTTTTATATCAGTAAATACTTGAACTTAAATTTTTTATTTTAATATCTATATTTTTTTCGAAAAGAAAGTTTAATGTATTTTAGAAATACTCATGTGAAAATAAGATAAATCTTTTTCATTTAAACACACACACATATATATATATATATGAATGAAACTTAATTTGATAGTATTGAAGATGTTTCTGAACTACTTCTCTCAAATATTTATATAATTTACCAATATTATTTTTAAATATTTTAAACATCATTAGTTATTCTTTGATCACAGTTTTCATTATCTAAATCGATTTTAATAAATGTTCTTTTATTAAAAAGACAAATATTATGACCAAACAAAATCTTTGATTGCAAGAATCTCCATCCATCACTTCATGTTTCTCCAATTTCTCTTTTACCATATATGGACCTCAATTAGCAAGCAAAATATAAACTTCTAAGCCAAATATATTGTATTGGAAAAAATCATTTTCAAGTGAAAGTTTCATAGAGAATGATGGCATATTTACATACACATGAGATTGTCTTCTCAAGGAAATGCTATGTTTACATATACATGAGATTGTCTTCAAGCATTTGATATGAGAGTAATCCAATTGATAATGATATTCCACATAATGAAGTCTAATGCACAGAAATCCATGAGAAAAGTCACACACTATCTGAAGTTTAGTTCCAAAATGTACCAATTTATCCGAAAATCAAAATATACAATAGTTTGATAGACTTATCTCAACCTTCATTTCAACTCTACCTTCGTTAGTGTTGTATGATTCCTCACAGTTCATGTAGCATTCTTTGACTGCATCGACACTGGGATACCATAGGAAAAGAGTTTGCCTCCAAGGGACAAAACAACGATACCACCTCGGCATCGCAGAACGTGGCCGGTTAATTTGTCTTCTTGAACAAAGTCATCCTACACTTTGTGAAGGAAACATGCCTAATGGTTGTGTCACGCATTTGCTCCAGCTCGATCTTTCTCCTACCCATTTTTTTGTTCCTAAATCATAAAGAAAAACACAGACTTGTTAACAATATGAAAAAACCATTATAAAATAGGATAAATCTTCAACTTGGTACATCGTTCATCATGTTAAAAAATAGAGATTAATAAAATAAACAAAAAGAGTCTACATCACACTGTGAAATACCTCATATAGAGTTGCAAGGGTCTAGCCTTATGATAATGTAAAGGGTCGATGGTAGTTTTTAAAAATCCAGAGAATTGTATACTAACCAAAATCTCTTCCATTGTTTCTCTGGCTTCGACGAACAAAAGTGTGAGTGATGGCAATGAGACTGGAAGGAATATGGACCCGAATGAAAAAGATGAAACCAACATAGTTTCAAGTGAGAATTTCATCATGAATCAGAGAGACGTGACTACTGGTGGTCGAGTAAAGCCCATGGAGTTCTACCCTAAGAATGTTCAAGGTATCATTGGAATCCTTGACATGCTTAAAACCAAGTCATTATACTAATACGAAGGTGATCATAATACGAACACATTCAAGACTTCTAAGGTTGACTTGTCTATTGTTCATTTTCATGCAATGATAGGTTACCTTCTGCACAACGTGAGCCAAAATATAAACCAGAAAGGTATCCAAAGAGAAGTGGAAAGTAGTGTAGTTCTAGTGAGGATGGTCTCTTCATTTGTAGGCACTTTTCTGAGCATTTGCGCAGTGGCACTGAAGTATCCGGTCCTTCCTTTGAAGCTGATAATTTATTAGATTGCAACTAGAAAGATACAAGCGGAAAAAGCAGACTTGTTAACAACAATTACTCAATGAAATGGAGAGGTAGTGATATTACTGGCTGCATGGTTATAGGAATTCACTTTTCGCCAGACAATGTTCTTCAAGGTAGTGTTTATGATATGCAGTTCAGACATACTAAATACATTTTTTGGGGTCTTTAAATCTTGTGCCCCCTCTTACAATGGAGTTGCTTCCTCCTGTGTAGCTCATGTTGGTTTTCCATTAAATAGAGCTGAAACAGAAAATGAACCAGGAAGGTACAGAAGAACTGATGGAAAGAAGTGGAGATACAGCAAAGATGCATTACCTTTTCAGAAATATTTTCCAAGGCACATGCATAGAGGGGTCAAGAAGCATCCAGCAAGCGCCAATGCAGAGGCTAATAGCAGCTCTATTACCCTTTTCCTTGATCGCAAATGTTGGATCTGTATCTTGCAAAGATAGAGATGAAAATGTCAAACTGAATACCAAACTCTCTGTGTCAATCCTTGGCCAAGCTTATGATTGTGATGAAACCACAAATCACATAAAAAATGTGTAGGACCTAACTTCACATCACGCAAGAAAGGTAACAAAGGGTTTTGGATCATGATCCTCGAGTTATTTTCCTAACCTTTTTAACCTAAATCACCATGAACATCACTTAGTTTCACCTAAGAATTTCTCCTAGAGAAAATAAGGATGATGGAGCAATAACATCAAAACAATTCCACCAACCTCAAAGAACCGATTTGCATCACCCAAAAACAGACTCGAAGTGAACAATTTTAGCATCCAGTGAAGAAATGTAACACATTAATTCCATCCCTAAGCATAACAAAATAGTCATCATAGTTCATTCAAGCATTTTGTCATACACTTGATGGGCAAGAAGTTTGAAGTTACCTTCACCAAAAGGGATGGTGTCGAAATTCAAGCCACTGAAAGTTTTCCAAGACATAGAAGCTATATGAAAGGAAATTTTATAGACAACGGTTATTAAACTCCACTGTGGGAGGCTACCCAAGCACCTACAATGAATTCACGATTTACTCTGTAGCTCCTTTGGTAAGGTGTATAAAAGGGAACGAAAGAAGAACTATAAGGGAAAAGAGAAAGAAAAAACAAAATTATAAGGGTTGAATTGGACTCACGCATTGTTATTCGCCACCTCCATCCCGTCGTCAGCGTACTCTTCACCACCAAACCGTCGCGCCTCCTCCTTCCTCTTCAACGCCCTTCTCAACGTATCATTGAAGATTTATTAGTTTTTGTTGGCTAAGTAGTGGGAGAGTGGAGAAAGACATTCATATGACCCGTGAAAATGATGAAACTAAGAATTAATGGAGGGTTCATTTAATATGCCTGGGAAAGCGGGGAAAAAGTTTTCACAAATGAAATGATTTAAATTTGGAAAAATAAAAATAACAAAATGACATTGTGATTTGAGTGAATGACGTGGCAGCTTGAGCTTTCACCATTTTTGCTCTTATTTGTATATAGATTTATTATTGTCCACTATTATATATACACACCCAAATGAACATCATTTAATCCAAAAATTAATGGAAATATAGTATAAAAATATATAACTATTTTATTTTATCTTATAAACCATGAATTATTATTTACAATCTAAAAAAATTCAAACTTATTTTTTGTCTTAAAAACACTAACTTTAGGAATATAGTGTAAAAAATACCAAACTTTAAATTTTTGCCTATAAAACACAAATTATTATTTTTAACCTAAAATTTTTGATTTTTTAAGTTTTGTCTAAAAACACAAACTTATCAAATGAATTATATCCATACGCAAACATTACCTCTTGGTAAACTTCATTGAATGTTTACGATGTAGAATTATTTTTCAACAGAGTTTCAACCGGAATCAAAATAAAATCCGGATTTCATCCGATTTCATAAGAATTTCAAACCAATTTCAACTCGAAATCCAATCCGATTTTTTAATTCGGATTGAAATCATGTTGAAATTGAGTATACAAAAAGTTAGTGTTTGTGTATGAATATGATTAGGGGTGTAAAAAACAGCCCGAGCCCGCGGACCCACCCGAAGCCCGCCCGAAATACGCGGGCTCGGGCTGTAAAATTAGCAGCCCGAATGAAACCGGGCCTTTGGGCTCGGGCCGACCACAAAGCCCGTTTGAAACGGGCCCGGCCCGTCGGGCTTCGGGCCGGGCCGGGCGGCCCGATCGTTTACCCTAACGCCTAACCGATCGTTTGTTGTAACCCTAATCGTTTCTCTCTCTCGTTCTCGTTTCTCTCTCTCTCTCTGGAGGCTGCGGGCGGCGGCAATCGTCGTTTCTCTCTCTCTCTTTGTCGAGCGGCTGCGGCGATCGGTCCTCTCTCTCTCTCTGTCGAGCGGCTGCGGCGATCGTTCCTCTCTCTCTCTCTGTCGAGCGGCTGCGGCGATCGTTCCTCTCTCTCTCTTTGTCGAGCGGCTGCGGCGGTCGTTCCTCTCTCTCTGTTCCTCACCGGCCCGTCTTTCATCCCCGTCGAGGAGGAACTGATCTCGGTGGATCATCTCTTGGAGAGGCAACTCTAATTGCCCAACTCTAAAGACCCTTTTGATTGCAGAAAACCCGTGGGCTGCCCGATACCCGCCCGAAGCCCGTCGGGCCGGGCCGCGGGCCTAAGAATTTCGGCCCGTTTAAAACGGGCCGGACCGGGCCCGAACCCGAATGAACCGGGCCGAAACGGGTTCGGGCCGGGTTCGGGCCGGACCGGCCCGTTTGACACCCCTAAATATGATTAATTTGATAAATTTGTGTTTTTTAGACAACACTTAAAAATTCAAGTTAAAATATGGTTTAGTGTTTGTGTATGGATATGATTAATTTGATAAGTTTGTGTTTTTTAGACAAAATTCAAGATTCAAAAGTTTTAGATTCAAAGAAATAATTTGTGTTTTATAGACAAAAATTAAAAAGTTTGGTATTTTCTATATTATATTCCTAAAGTTAGTATTTTTAAGGCAAAAAAATAAGTTTGAGTTTTTTTAGATTAAAGATAATAATTCATATTTTTTATGCTAAAATAAAATAGTTTGATATTTTTATTCTATATTGCCAAAATTAATTAAAGACTATAACATTTTTCAATATCATAAATGATAATGTTCTAACCGACATGGATAATAGAACATAATATTCCATTTTACTCGTAAACTTAACATCAAAATATTCAAATTAACATAAACCACATTCTAATATCATATTAGAGGTCCATATAACATTCAAGAACACAACGAACATCTACTATAAAAAAACCATGCGATTGCTCGGTGGAGTGGCCAAACTCGTCTTAAAAAATCGACAAAGCAATTGACAAATGAATTTGGACCTGATTCAATACCAAAGTTAGTTTAAAATCTAAGACCATAAATAAATTGAATTATGCATGTTTTAACCGATGCAAGACATCATAATATAACATTAGGCACGTTTTGTTCTTCCGATTGTAAACCTCATAAACAACCTCAAAATGAAAAGATTTTATAAGCAAGATGAGATTGTAAGAAGGAGAGGTACCTCCAAAAAAACCTCATCTCTATAACACTCTTTGATATTAAATCTCATACAACTTTCTTTTATTGTTATCTGTTTCTCATTATATTACACAAATAACAGAAGAGACATTTTGTTTCCTTCAATGCGATGGTAGGCTTCCCTTCTTGAATGTCAGAAACAATGTCTATTCATTAACTTCAGAATTAATGAGTGAGATTTATTCCATCAGAGACTCAAATTGGCCTCTTTCTGAAATGGTTTCAATATTGTTGTAATAATATCTCTCACTCGGTAATGGACTGAACAAGAGTAGTAAAAAGTGTGTATGAACAAAATATGTATGAAACTTTACAAAAACTTCTGTCTCTTGGCTAATCGTCTCTAGAATACAAGTAATTGTTGAGAGCACTGCAATTGCTGCGAAGAACACTGTAATGAAGATCCATCACTCGAAATCGACATCAACAGAGCTCTTTCTATGTTTGTATCAAGACGTCGCTGAATCAATGAGATGAGATACTCCAAGAAGACTGAATCACATGGCAACATGATCGGTCCATCACTCCGTAGCCCAAACTCGTCTTCAGACATCTTTAATAGCTCTTGGAAGATCCAATGGTTTAAAAAATCTATTGAGAAAGCAAAACGCCTCTTGTCTGTCGTGTAAACCACAAAACAACCTTTCTCTATTTCCCCTGAACTTGATGATCTTCCGGATGTGATTCTCTTCCTCTTGAGGGCTACTTTCTGTTGCCACTTTTTTGCCATCTTGAGGAGTTTCTTCGTGTTCATCATTGTTGAAGGAATTAAATATTTTTAGTTACTTCACGACTCTCGAATACGAGCTTTGATTGATGAAGAAATGCAATCGGTTCTTGTGTTAATATAACGAGAGCTTGTTTAGACAAAGACCACATGCTTATGTATTGTTTGTCTATGATCATGAGGGTCCCAAGTTGGTAAGAATATTAATCAGCTGACGGATCGAATAGTTAATAACAGATTTTTGGTGTCGAAATGTAATGGTAAGCTTATCTACTTGAAACCCAGAAATAGATACAATACATGTGGAAGAGATATAAAGATGTTAAAACATGTAGGCCATCATATGTCTATGAGGAAATAAAACCGAAACACAATTATAAGAGACAAACAGTACATATAAACATGTGTATGTCGCTCAAGTTTAATCTCAACTTATCTATAACAACACTTCTCATTACATGATAATGCCGTAAGAATTTATTTCGTTCTATCATCAATCATATTTTGTGTTTAAAGAATCCTATGACAAGGTGAAGTAACTACAAAATCTCTAATTCATTATCTCGATTATCTAGATTTGCCCTTAAACGATGATGAACACAGAAACATTTGTGAAGATGGAAACATAGATGTTCTTCACATCGATGATTTACATGGCGATTACATGTATGTTAGAGTCTCTAAGCAACATTTAGACAAGATACGATGATTTTTTTTTCTTTCACAGACTCATACTTGTTAAGAAAAACATATAGATTATATGTTCATATTCAGTATTCACTTAGATCATTTACTTACGTCCATTCAAAAGCTATGGGTTCTTTGGACAAACTAAGTGCCTGTTAGTTCTTGTCTCTAACTATTGCCAAACCTTAATACTAAGTGTTAAAGATCGATTAAGAACTCAAAACACCTTCTCCTTGAATCTTTTCTTTGTTGCCAACATTTGAGCTTTTGTTTAACCTTTTTTCACCATCCATTTCATCTATGATATGTAGTTGATAAATAACATTTCCTCGCAATAAAGACAGAGGCTTCCATAGACTTCAACGGCTCAGAGCAGACTCTTTCTCTTATTAAAATCTTGTTGTTGCTTCTCTGTTTGGTAAGTACATTAAGAGTAAACCGAGTGATTCAATTTGATACGAGTTGGTCGGACTAAAATCATCAAATTAATCAATTTTCAATTAGCAAATCGGGTAATGAAGGATCACAGGAGAAAATGGCGGTACAGATTAATGTTTACTAGAACAACAGTATTGGAATTATGTTTCACCGACGTGGCTTCTTAGATACTAACCTGCAATTTATGCTATGCTTCTATCTAATTGTTTGTTCGACTTGATACTTTCAATGGAAGAAACTAAACAAGAAGAGCTTTTTTTTTTCTGTAATGATAGACATATTTACATTTTGAAACTCTACAAGAAATTTTGTCTTGTCCCTCTGCATATAAGAGACTAATCAACACACAAATAAATGTTGAGTACTCTGTTCTTGTTGAAAGGAACACTGTAATGAGCATCTATCACTACTGCTTGACATCAATAGAGCATTTTCTATATCCATATCTACATGCCATTGAATAAGTGAAATGAGATACTCCAATAACTTCGAATCACAAGGCTACGTAATCGGCCCTGAGACTCCCCATGAGACTCTACTCGTCTTAAACTTAAATTCTAAACCCCCAACGTCACATACCCTGTATGTGACCGCCTAAAACTATTCTTACAATAGTCTTAGGTTACAGAAAGACTCTCCGAATCACTTACCCACAAATCCCAAAACAAGTCGTCTAAAATTTGTGTAAAAAACACTTGCACAAATTATTTGAAACACACTTGTTTCTCGGTTTAAGTTCACACTTTTCTCTTGAATATTTTTGCTCAATTTTTGCTGATGGAGAAGATAATTTTCGTCCATGGTATCAACCCTCTTTATATAGACTTCTTGATGTGTTTCTTAGGAGATATTCTCCATATTTGTAGCTTCCTTGATATTCTCCATTATGTTTTCCAACTTGTTACTCTTTGACTTGTTCAACTTTGACCTATTCAATATACGGCTCAATAAAAAACAAATTTAAGATCAAAATATCACATTAACAATATCCTTTTTTATCTTATACTTATGCAAACACATCATCGCATTTTTCATATCTATTTTATCATCAAGCAACAACTATCCATGATTATTTTTCTTTTAAATTCAATTCTCCATGTCTTCAGGTTTGCCTGCATCAATAACAATTATGCTTGCATTAGTACCTTTCCCTCTGTTTGTGTGAGAATAAGAGCAAAACCTATGAGACTCACAGAAAAATTGAGCAAATTCAAATTAGAAGGGAAAGATCGAAAAACAATTTCATGTAGTCCTTATCAACAACTTAACTTCAAACCTTGTTGTTACTAAAAAATCATATCATGGATTATGTTCTCATGTTTTCGTTGTTTCCTTGGCTACCAATGATCTTGTCATTCTTTTTACCATTTCTGCAGAAAATTGAGCTTTTATTCACCACCATTCGGTTAGGGTTCCTTTCGTAAAACAAATTTCAAATTTCACAGAAAAATGTTCAAATAAACAAATGATAAGCAATGCATGCAGCCATAAACTTATTTCTCCTTTTTAATCCTAACACATTTAATTTCCCTTTCATCATTTCTTTAAATTTTAAAACAAGAAAATTTTATACCCAATTGAAAGAAAATAGTCAGCACAACTATACTTAACATTTCCACAAGGTACACCTGAAATATATTGAAATAAAATTTTGTACCTGATTTAGAACAAAAACTCTAGACTTATAAATCATCGAAATTGACAGATTTTCGCACCACTTAGACTCAAACTACTTTACAGGTATACTCTTATGATCAAATCATAGCGGAGTATGTAGTTTTTGTTCTTCTCTTTTTTCTTTATTATTATTTTTTTGCATTTATTGCATATGTATGCGTGGATATCCTTTTTTTAAACTAACCTTTTTTCTTTAAGACGTAGAAGTTGGAAATTTGCATCATCACTTAGATCGAGCCAAATATATTGCACTCTTATCAACCATTGTACATTTCAAGTACTTCATTGATAGCGAAGTGTAGGAGTGTTGTTCCAATCTGTACACTAAAAGTTTTTTCCAATATACCAGGTGCACCTCAATATCAGTGTAAGCATACTTCTACAAACTTATTTCTCAAACAATCAAGTAAATTCTTCAATTTTTTTTTTAATCAAAGCTCGCAAACACCAAGGTATTTTCTCAAATTCACAAAGCGTTTTATATCCAGTTGTTTGATAAAAATGTCAGCCAATTATCGCTCTATAGGCACAAATTCGATTAGTAATTATTTTCTCAATAAGCTCTCTAATGAAATGATGTCTAATCTCAATGTGCTTAGTTCTAAAATGTTGTAAAGGATTTTCTCGAAATATTTAATGGCACTTGTATTATCACATTGAGAAATAAAAGATTGAGATTCCATACCATAGTTTGACAACATTTGATTCATTCAACTGAGTTGTGTGCTACAACTCCCTAGTGCAATATACTCCACCTCTGTCGTGGATAAGAATGTAGACTTTGGTTTATTGCTTTGCCAATAAGATTATTTCCAAGTAAGAAACATACTCTGATGCGTTATCAAAGTTAAATAAATAACCTAAACTACCCGCAAGTGCACGACACGTGTGTAGTACTTCAGGTGTCGATCCCAGAGGGACTACGCAACACAACCTAAACTCAAACTACGAATCAAACTTGCTAACAAACGAAATATGGTTTTATGAATGAAATAATAAAAGCAAATAAACAAACTAGTTCTTAAGAATGAGACAAACGTTCCAGGAAACCAATTTCACCACAAGACTACCGAAACCAACATATAACCTATCTATCATGCAATCCCAACCAAGTTATCTAAGGTAGACAATCCTAATATGATATCTACCCTCTCTCGAGGCATAGACACGTGATCTAGTCAAGTTACCCCCTACTTTCGTGGCTGACACCTTGAACTAAACCCATAAGACCTGTGATTCATCCGTTTTACGCTCAACCACTGCTACCCTACTTTCGTGGCCTAATCTTGGTTGTTCTAAACCTGATCTTCTAGGACTAGAGTTCTCCTTTCAGTCCTTCTCCTAACCCCTAACACATGCATCTACGCGGCCGTCGCAAACACAAGTCATTTAAGAACTCAGATAAAGAATAGATAAATGAAAACGGGAAGATGCATTCAAAGATAAATCAAAAGTGGTTGCGGGATAGCCATGGGCTAATCCCTTCTCCTAGAACAAACAAAATACTCGCTCATGCGTCCGTAAACAAACATAAACAAAATAGAAGGTCTAAGGAACATGAAAACCAAACGAAATGGAAGTGTGTAGTTGATCTCCAATGCTCCTTGTATGTCTCCTTCGCAAGAACCTTCTTCTTCTCTCTCTCGATCAAGAACTCGAAACTTGGTGAATGAGCTCGACCTCTCACTCCTCTCCTCTTCTTTCCTTCCTCTTTTCTTTCCTTTTCTTCCTCTCTTTCCTTCTGGACGTTCAGTTCTTCCTTATATTGCAACAGCCACCAACTGTTGTATTTTTATGAGTTTCCATTCTTGAATAAGTTGGGTGACGTTTCCATTAGTTCCTCCAGCGAAATATGACTTATTCCTCTTCTCTAAAATCGTTTTCCTTATTGTATAAGTCCCCAACAAACTCCCATTTGTTTTAAGTCAAATTAACTTATTTGGAGTTGCAGGTGACAGACGCGACCCGCGCGGGCAGGGTAAGTGACCCGCTCGGGTACGGTGTGGAAGGTCGCGCGGGATCGCGATGAGAAAAGAGGCTGCCCGCTCGGGCTCAAGGGCTGCCCGCTCGGGCTAGAGAGTTACCCGCACGGGTAGTGGCTATTCCGTGCCGATTCTCTTCCCGTTTGTCCCGTGATGATCTTCGTTGTTGGTACTTTTTCTTGTGCATATCCTTTAGCTCCGAAACGAACCGAATACGCATAAAAACCTGTAAGAACATGAAAACACGAAAATAAGTAAAACGGATACGAAATCATACGTAAAGCATCACATATATATATCATAAACATCTCTAAAATCGTGCAAGAGATACGTATGAAAACGAGATGATCATACTCCAAGTAGCAAACGTATAGATTTTAGCCTTGCAATTGGTGCAAATTTTATTTGCATAGCTTTTGACTCGACAAGTGATGATGAGTCAAAAGGAGGAAATAATTCAGTTCAAGTACAGAAAAACTATTCCATAGTATATGTTATTGTAAATGTTCATGAGAAAAGAAAATGAGGAACAAACCACGTATCAACTATACAATGACTTGGTGAGATTCGTTTGCTTTACATCTCAACATGAACCAAAAAATGTTAAAGAGGCATTGAATGATGAGTTTTGGATTAATGCCATGCATTAGGAATTAGACCAATTTGAATGTAATGATTTTTGGTGTCTAGTTCCTAGACCTACTTAAACCAATGTAATCGGAACCAAATGGATCTTTAAAAATAAAACCTACGAAGATGGTCAGATTACAAGAAACATCTTTAATGATGGGTCCAAATACTTTTCTTTTATTCAATGAGTCTAATTTTATTTGCATAGCTTCATTTCATTTTATCCAATCATATATCTTTTGACATTTTGACACTGACATTGGTTCTTGATCTTCATTATCATTTTTAATTTCTTTGGATATAGAGAATGAGAATATTCCATCATTGTCATTTATTTCATCTCTTCTTATGATCTTTTCATCATAGATAGAATTAATGGAAATCTCATTATTCTCTGTATGCTCATGATTATTTTCATCACTTTCATTCTGAAGATCATCTTCCTCGTTTGTTTCTTTTGGGATGTTCTCTATGATCAGAGAACCAATATTTTTATCAAACTTTTTATTTTTCGAGGATTTTTATCTTTAGAACCAAGTGTTATTCCACGCTTTAACCGTGTTGTAACTCATTTGAAATTATTTTGCCCGCATGACCTTTTGGTATTTCTATACGAGCAGGTACATTTGCACCGATATATATGATTTTGTAATCGTATTGTATCATTGAACCCATCTGGAAATTGATTTGTAATATTCTGCAAATGTATGATCTTTTGCACTTCCAGATTACATTATTTTGAAGGAGGATTAAGATATAACAATGATTGTAATTCCTATGTTAAATCTTGTGAGAATTTTTTGTTCCTCCTCATAAGTTGAATTCTCATTAAAATGACAATCATCAAAACGAGCTGTGAATATATCACTTGTTGGTGGTTCAAGATATCTAATGATGGATGGTGAATTATATCAAACATAAATTCTCAATCTTCATTTTAAGTCCATTTTTGTCTGTGGCGGAAAAGCAATCAGAACATATACTACACAACCAAATACTCGAAGATGAGATATATTTGGTTCTTAACCATTTGCTAATTATAATGGAGAATATTTATGATAAACACTGGCCTTATTTGAATTAGTGTTGCAACATATAAAATGACATATCCCTAAGTAGAAATTATGAGTTTGTTATCATTAGTGATGGTCGAGCAATGAGTTGGAGACATTTAATCAACGATTCAATCATACAATTTTGTGTATAAACATGTGGTACGACATGTTCAATCTCATTTCCAATTGATGTACAATAATCATTGAAAGGTTGGAAAGTGATTCACTGGCGTTATCAAGCCTCACTTTCTTAATAACTTAATCGGGGATTTGAGCTCGTAGTTTTTTTTTATTTGAGTAAGAAACCTTGTAAATGCAATAGCGGGTTGATAATAGACAAACGTGTGACCATCTGCTTGAAGCATCGATCAATACCATAAAGTATCGAAATGGTTCATTTTGTGGATGAATTGGTCCACATATATCCCCATGTATTCGTTCTAAAAAGGACGATTTTTCATGCCCAACTTTGACTGATGATGGTATTATTAATTTTCATTGAGAACCAGTAGTGCATACGATCTCATTAGATTGAAATATCTTCTCATTTTTAATGGATGACCCATTGGAATTTTCAATGATTCTCTGCATCACTATTGAACCAGGGTGGTCCAGTCAATCATGCCAAATCTTAAACACATCCTTTATAATTTGGGTTGAAGGTGACATATGATTCAACTACTCGTTGTCTTTGAAACTCAATAACTTTCTTTGGGATTGTGGAGAGAATAATGCATCTTGTATAACAAATTTGTGTCTTCTGGTATTCTCAACTTAGAGAAATACTTTTTTATCTTTCAATATTGTGTGTATTATGCTCCGCTAGACATATATCTCCATCGTTGATATTTGATCGTAACATATATGTTACTTTGATCCGATAAAGATAATGATGAACCTGAAAATATATGAAACTATAGTTGCATATAATTTACGAAAATTAACAAAATACTACAATAAAAGATAATATAATAAAACTTAAATTAAACAAAAAAATACATGTGAAAATAAATTAATAAGCTAAAGTTTAAAAATAACAAAAATAAAATTCATGTCAATATCAAATAACTTTTTATTTTAATTCTGGTCTACAAAATCTACGATGTCGAGATGCATTCCATCCTTATCGTTATTCGAAAAAATCATCGAGATCATCAGAGAAAAAAGTTCGTTTGAACATTTTTCCTTTATATGTTTGTGACTTTTGGTATAAATCAACAAAATATCTCGGTATACGACACATTTTAGACCAATGTCCACTCATACTAGCGGTGGCCAATCCGGGTTACCCGGATCGGATCGACCCGGATCGACCCGAAAAACTCGGATCGTTTACAAAACGGGTTACCCTAAAAACCCATATGGATTCAGATTTTAGAACCCGTTCGGGTTCGGGTCGGTTCGATCCGGGTTCGGGTTAAACCCGAGGAACCCGAATTAAATTTTAGGGCTAATATTTTAGGCTATTTTCTAAGAACCACACGACTAATATTTTAGGTTTTTAGAATTCATTTTATTTTGGTATTTGCGAAGTTAATTTTTATGAATTATATTATCTAACTTAGATATGTATTTTTTTTTAATTTTTTTGTATGTTAACTTGTTTTTTAGAGAACCCGAAAAACCCTTACAAAACTCAAAAAACCCGAATAACCCAAATAACTCAAATAACCCAAATAACTTGAATAACCCAAACCCGAATAACCCAAATAATCCGAATAACCTGAACCCAAATAACCCAAATAACCCGAACCCAAATAACCTGAATAACCCATGAATACCAGAATTTAATTTGGATTATTTCGGGTTCACTGCTTTAGAACCCGAATAACCCAAATCCGAATCGAAACCCGAAGAACCCAGACCGGATCGAAATCTGAGGAACCCGAACCCAGATCGAAACCCGAGGAACCCGGATCGAAACCCGGATTGGCCACCCCTAACTCATACCACACTGATAACATATTGTATCTTTTCTCTTTTTAGTCACATTTTCATTTTTAGTCACTCGATGATCCTTCCTTTTATTATCTCCATGATGTAAATTGTTGGGTGGAATGACCACGATCGCAACCATGTCCACAGCCTCAACCATGTCCACATATATATATCCACGTCCACGACCATGCTAATAGTTATAATTCGATGCAATAGCGTTCATTTCATAGAACGGTGCAGAACAACTAGGACGAGCATGATGATTGTTCATTAATAGCTTGTTTTGTTGTTCTGCTACGATGAGTCATTCTTTAACCCATCGGCAATATGATGGCGTAAAAAGGTCACGGCGTTTGTCTTTTTCTCGTTTGAGGAATTATTATCTTTATCAATCATGAAAATAAACTTTTTTTCTTTTAGATGCATTTTGGCATCAAATGCCCATGTCATGTAATTTTTTCAATGGCATCAACTACCGCAATTTTGAGATTCACCAGAGTCGACATGATAATTATATTAAAAAAATATTCAAGTTATTCATTTTCATAATAATATTTAGAATATAATATTAAATAAAATAAATATGTGAATAAAAATTTGAAAATTGACGTAAAATAAATAAGTAGGTGCATGTCCTCCTTTTTTGAAATAAATAAAAGGTAAATACAAATGTATTAAGATATTACCTGGTAACCGAGTCTATGAAATTATATAATATAAAACATGTATTTATGTTCATTATTTAGTCCATAATGTTTAATATTTAGTTTATGATGCATTGCATTTAGTCTATGATGTATGAATTTTAGTCCATGATATTTGATATTCAGTTCATGGTATTCAGTCCACTGTATTTAGTCCATGACATCCGGTATTCAATTCAGGATTTTCATATATATTTTTTAAAACCAAGTCCAATTTGAAAACAAAATTGATTGAAAATAATAAATAATTTTAAAGTAAATTATTTTTATGACATAATTTTTTTACAGCGTAATTTTTTACTACGTATATATATATGTTTTTTATTTTTAGTTTGTTAAAGCGATCGTGCTAATAACCTGTTAAAATAATAATAATTAGGATCATAATATATATATATATGGATATATAATATATGCATGTACATATTATAAGTATATTTTTATATGTAAAATACATATGTAGATGTTATATATATAATATATGATATGCATGATATATGTTAAATGTATCTTATATATAATATATATGTATATATCTAATAGAAAATTTAGCTAGAACTTGAATATGAAAAAATGAAGAGAGAATATGAAAGAAGAAGAATTTTAGAATTTGTAAGTTGTATATTAAAATGAATGATTATATTATCTATTTATAAAAAAATAAATATGATTTTTCAATTTTAAAAATCATAAATTAAATATCATATTTTATAATAAAAAGAGATACACAATTTTATATAATTATAATAATATTTTTATTTTTATGATAATTTGTCTAATCACTTGTAATAATATATATATATATATAATATTATTCCAAATCATAAAAATAAAATATAATATAATTTACAATTATTTATATATTTATATTCCCCGTTACATTTTTTTTTCGAACTCGGGAAAAAGTTATAACAAATCATTACAAGGAAATCCGATATATGTCAATTATTTTTTATGTTTATTTTTATGATAATTTGTCTAATCTAATCACTTGTAATATATATAACATTATTCCAGATCATAAAAATAAAATAGAATGTAATTTACAATTATTTTATATATTTATATTTTTATAAGTTACAAAAAATTTTGGCGATTGTTTGAATTCATTATATAAATAAACACAAAATAGTAAATAGTTGTTTCCATATTCCAACGAAAAATCCGAATCGGATAACGATCCTTACGATCAATCTGAAAAGATTTGGTATGATGTCACTACAAATCTCCAGCCACCCTCGTAATTAGTTGACCATCAACACACCAACTTTATATACCATGAAAATTTTACTTATATATATATTTCCTAAAGGTTTTATCAATTGGCATTATGCTTATAGCAACACAGGCAAGACAAGTTTGATGGACCAATGCAGAACTTAGCATCATCACTTGCTGATACATTAGAAAGATCATATTTTCTTCATGTTTTTGGATGTCAATATTAATTAGATCTAATTCTATGATTGAATTTAAATGTGGAAATGAATAATGGTATATAGAATCATTAAAACAACCAAATCAAACCAATATGAATTATTTATTTGAATAGTTTATAGTTTTTCGGTAGATTTTAAATTTTTTTCCAATACCAAATTTACCGATATGTCCTTAATTTTCCCTTTGATGTAAGATAATATTTTGTTTGGAGTGTTAGTAGTATAACAGTGAACTTCTTATAAAAGGATAATAACTATTTTATAATAATAAAAAAGATGTCTTTTGATTTATTAATTACAATAAAATCTTAATTTGTAATTAATTACAAAATATCATTTGATTTTTATAATTGTGGGTTGGTATGAAAGATTTTCACCCGAAAATTATCTCCTCAATACAACACTAAATTATCACATATGTACCTAAATAACAATTATGAAACACTTATATTTATATGAATATTATCAGAACATAATTTCTAACATTCTTCCACTTGATTCATATATGACAAGTATATAAAATCGTTGAGCTCACTTAGATAATTATATATACGAGTCACAACTTTATAATAACTAAATCGACCGAATCATGGCGATCACAGGCTTGGCAACGTCCCGATTCTTCCATGTATCACAAGTCAACATAATTCAAATATTTGTAATTTGATAAGATAGACATCCAAATTATCTTATCTCGCAATATCTTAAAACAAGATCGATATCTACAATCATAATAAATATGCAATAACTAAAATATGATTCATAGATAAGCAAAAGCAAAATTTTCATCGATATCTAGAGTTTAAATAAACTTAAATGTGCAAGACTTATATTCATATATGTCTAACTAATCATCCGCAATACAAAAACTTTGCGACTACTCCCATTTCACTATCATTGCTAAGAAAAATCTTTGGAGCTAGTCCTTTAGTCAAGAGATCCAAAATTATATCATTGGTGCCAATATGCACAATTTGAACAATCATTATTTTGCAATTTTTTTCTTTGACCGGTAGATAATGTAAATCCATATGCTTGATACCCTTGGAGTATTTATCGTTCTTTGAGAAGAATACGGTTGTCGCATCATTACAATATATGTTCATCTGTTTAGCAATAATGCCTAAACCATGAATAAAACTGTGCAACCACAATGATTGAATTGTACCTTCAAAGCATACTACAAATTTGACATCTATAGTGGAAGTATGACATAATACTTACCACTTTTCAATTAAATAGTTTCCTTAATAACAAGGAACGAATAACCAAATATCGATTTTTCGGGTATCCTAACATCCGACATAGTCTTAAGTCTGAATAACCAACAATCACAAGATTTATAGTTCTTCTATATGTGAGCATGTGATTCTTAGTGCCTTGTAGATATCTTAAATATTTCTTTATAGCTCTCCAGTAGTCTGGGATTAGATTGGTACGACCCAACATACCAACCGCAAAACTAATTTCCGATCTAGTACAAGTTTGAACATACATCAAACTTCCAACTAAATAGGCATAAAGGAATACCATCCATTTCTTTATATCCTAAGTCATTCTTAAGATAGTAGGATATACTAATACGATCTCTTTTCTTTTATATATGGGAAAACGAACTAGATGATGACATGATTCTATTTTTAAATCTTTATAAAACTTTTTCGATGTAAGCCTTTTGAGAAAATTCCAAAATTCCTTGTGATCTATCTCGAAATATTAATTCTGATCACATAAGAAGCCTCGCCCATATCCTTCATCTTAAAGTTACTAGAAAGATAATCTTAACATAATGTAATAACCCACGATCATTGGCAGCAAGAAGAATATCTTCTATATACAATACAAGGTTTATAAATCTGCTTCCTACAATCTTTATGTAGATATACCGATCATCGGTCATTTCTACAAACCCATATGAAAATGCATTACATTAAACTTAAAGTACCATTGTCGAGAAAGCCTGTTTTAATCTATAGATTGATTCTTCAACTTACACGCCATATTGATTCCATTTATGGTCTCAAAACCTTGAGGTTGGTCCATATATCCCATTTCTTCTAAATCTCCATTGAAAAATGCTATTTTAACATCCATTTGGTAAAACTCAAGATCAAAATGAACCACCAAATCCAGAGTAATCCTTAAAGAGTTCTTTTTAGAAACTAGAGAGAAAACCTCTTTGTTGTCTATTTTTTAGTGTAACTTTTGGCGACAAGTCTAGCTTTATACCTCTCAACATTACTCTTAGAGTCTCACTTAGTCTTAAAGACCCATTTACAGCCAACGCTTTTAGAATCCTTTGGTAGTTCTGCCATTTCCTAGACGTTGTTGTCATCCATAGATTTCAATTCTTCTTTCATGGTTATCTACCATTTTTTAGAGTTTCTACCGCTCATGACATGTTCAAAAGAGATCGGATCATCATTTATGCTCAAGTAATTTTCATGTTCAAGTTCATAACACATATAATCTTTTGAAATAGCTCGTCTTCTATCTCTAGTAGATATCCTCAAAGTTATTCCTTCTTGAGGTTGCACTTGTTCATTTACTTGATCATTTTCCACATCTTCTTGAACAATGACATCCATATTGGGTCATAAGCATATATTTTTTGTTGTTACATATTCATTACCTTGCGGTTGTGCTACAATAATAGGAACATCAATTTGAGATGAATCATATCATGGATTTTGGTTCATTAATGACTCTTTTATCTCTATATTACGTGCTCCCATACTCCCACAAATATTGTCATTTCAATGAAGTGAGCATTACCAGACTCTACAAGTCTCGTACTATGGTAAGAACAATAAAATCTATATTATTTCGATCTCTCTGGATATCCAATCAAATAACCACTAATGATTCTGGAATCCAATTTCTTTTAATGTGGTTAATATATCCTCACTTCGGCTTGACGGTCCCAAATGTGAAGATGCCTTAAACTATGCTCCCTAGATGTCCGTAGTAAATAAGGTGTCTTAAGAACTGCATTACTAGATACACTATTCAATATGTATGCAACTATTTTCAATGCATACATCCACAACGAGACAGGTATAGAACTATCGTTCATCATAGTCCTTACCATTTCCATCAATGTGTGATAACAGACATTGTATATTAATAAAAAAATCATCATAAGTCTATTTGACATGTCCCAATTCTCCCACGGTTTCTTAACTGCCTCAGAATTTGAATCAACGATTTAGTGGGTTCATCTATAATGAGAGTTAAATCGAATCCAAAAATTCCAGCATCTAGCTTCACATATTCGATTCAATCGTCATAATTATGCCTATTAAATTTGATACCATTAGCAGTCATTCTTAACATAGTGGAGATAACTACAAATAATTGCATCTCACGTGTAATTTGCTTTGAATTCAGACAATAATTCATACTATATGATATATACTAATATATTGTATTTAAATTCACATTTTGTCTAAATTTAAACACAAGCAACTTATATAAGATTATTCACAATGTCACTTTAACATATAGTTTAGATGTACGTTTTAATTAAACGAAATTTATAACTTACTATAATTGTTATTAAACATAAAATAAGATCTACATTTTGGTAACATATAACTACATGTTAATAACTATAATTGTTATTCTTAAATGTGAGTATTATGTTGAATATCTATATACATAATTTACATCATCAATGAAATCAAATTGGCCACTTTGATAGTTAACACACTCACTAAAATATTAATGATTTATATTACGTAATCTAATAACAAAACATACATAAATCTCGGTAATTGCTAGAATATTGTATATATATAGTTTATATAACATACCAAATCATATTGTTTCCGAAATATACTCTCGGCCCCTTGGTTGTGCCTTTCTCAACGTACATAAAAGCTAGGGTTCGAATCACCCCTAAACCCCTCAATGTATACAACATGCCTACAGTCATTGTATGTATCTCCCTCAACAACCCACAAAATCAAAGTGTTGAAACACGCATTCAATGCCGCCGAATATGCTTCGGAAACAATCGAAATTCAAAGCAACAACTCGTCAACGAAACCACTATAGTTTTGTCGTGCTCGAGAGACGAAACGACGCAACTAGCCAACGAACCACGACAGAGCATGCATCGACGAAATGTTACCACTTCTCTTGGTATTGTTTCATCTATGTCCCCATGCAACCTATAATCCACTGTCGAATCCAAATCCAGCCTCGCATAAAACGGTGACCAATGTCAAAATTCAACCCGAAACAAGCCAAAACTCATTGCTATGTCTCGTTTTCTTTAGCGATAGATTTCTGCGGCACTTACCAGCGACTAGTAATAGATTTATGCGATGGGTAATTGTCGGGTTTGGTGGACCACTCTCGGCGACCATTGAACATAAAAAGAGTGAACCATGGGTTATGACCATGCATATCCAACTCACGATCAAAACCTTTTTTAATTAAAACATAAATTTTATTTTATTCAATCAAATTCAATAAACAATATTTCATGAGCCCTAATATCTTGTTGATTTAATATTCTATTATTCGGATTTGATTCTAAATCTTAATCATTTTTTAATTCTATGATTCGATTTAAATACGGAAACGAATCGTGTAATATAACCACTAAATCAACCACATCAAACCAATATGAAATTACTTAATTGAATTTTTCATAGTTTATTCGGTACATCTTTAATTCTTACCCAATTCCAAATCTACAAATATCTCGTTAATTTTCTTTATGATGATATAAAAAATTATGTTTTTTTTGTGAATGTTACTAATATCACTGTGAATTTCTTATAAAAGGGTACTAACTATTTTATAATAATGAAAAGACGATATGTATTTTGATATATACCCGTTATTAATTACAATAGAATCTTAATTTGTAATTAATCACAACAATTTCCTTTGACTTTTATAATTGCGGATTGATACGGAGGAATTTTTACCCGAAAATTGTGTCTCAATAGAATACTAATCATGTGTACCGAAATAACAATTATACTTCCATTTATATGAATAAGCTTAGAATATAGTTTCTATCTGTCCAAAGGGCTTTTAAAAAATCAGATGAAGATTTGCATTCCCTCCAAGGGTTAAAGCATAAAATAGTTGCTTTTGGAATCGACTTATCTCAGTCTTGTTGAGTTCTTGTTGCTGCATGTTAATTCGAGCCAGATTACGAAACAACTTGCGTTGAAAGCTTGGATTTTGCAGGGTTCTTACAAAAACAATTCTGAGGTATTCTACCTAGTTGATCATATTATATATATATATATATATATATATACCTGAAAGTGACGTTGAGGATATGATAAAGGTCGATGCAAAAAGATTCATGGAAGAAGATCTTAGCAAAAACGGGATATCTAAGGACGAGAAGATTGATGAAACTACAGTTAAGAGATTCGTCAACTCAACCAGTGGTCTGCAACTTACTGTCTCGCACCTTCAGTATAAACAGGTAATGCCCAACAGAACCGAGTTGGTTCGCGCAGCTCACTTTCTTTCAAAATGTATGTCAGCTTTGACAATTGCAAAGGAAAATTGAAGGAATTGTCGGGACGCCAAACAGACAAAGCTTTTCAAAAGAAAACGGAGTCATTGATGAACCGATCGCGGAATGATAGATTCTGGTAGTATGTTCCAACGGTATGGTTCTTCAGGTCCAAACTAGATCCCCACTTGTCATTTACATTCTGTCCAAATCATTTCAGGTTTTGGTCGTGGAGTTACTGCTTCTGAAGTTAACAGGTTTAAACATATTCTGGTTCTAGGTTTAGAAAGCAATGCATCAAAATCAGATTTTGAAAGTTGAAATAATATGATATGGAAGGTTACATCTATATCATGAAAGTATAACCAAAGGCTTGTATAAGCTTCGTCTCAGTTTCTCAGTTCCAAAGTACAATCACCATATTCATATCCTAAGGCTACAAATGCATGACTAGTTTCACTAGCATTAATTAGATTTTCAGGCTTACACTTCTTGTAAAGCGTTCCACAAATAGTTGATGAACTTTCCAAATTTTGGACTTTGTTCTTCACTGGTTTTCCAGACCAACAGCTCAATCAGGAGACAAACGGAAACAAATAGAAGATCTGCTGAGAATTGAGGGAAAGAATTTGAATGTTTTGGTTCTAATTAATACAATGTAGAAATTACACATGATCTGTACCAAAATATGCCCTTCAATGCTCACAACATAGGGCTTTCTGTTCAAGCAACACCACCTTCACATTCCACAACATGAACACAGGCACCAAGCAAAAAGTTTCCTTTCAATACCCAAAAGACCTCACTTCTTCCTTGCCTCCTCATTATTTACAGAACTGAATCATACCATTTACAAGCTTTCATTCTCCAGTGGCACATAATTTGGTGTTCCGCAATAGCTCCTACAAAACCCCAGAATGTAGACAATAATAGGAGCATAAAGTAAAGCAGAACCCAATCAATATCTGTCACCATCGATATTCCACTCTTCATTCCGCGTCCTAGCTGATCTGCTAAACAGCGAAATGGATCGGCTTCTTCTGGTTAACCCGGATTCACGAGCGACTACTGAATTCGAACCCCATCTTAATCTCCCGATAAACGAGATAAACCCACGGAAAGCTCGCCTCAACCCACTTCTCTCCCTTGATCTTCCTTCAATTGGCTCCCAGAAGATCCTCCTGGGAGCACCCCGAGCATTGAACCCACCATCCATTTCAGTGAAAACAACCGGAAACTCCCTCTCACCTCCTCTTCTCGCACCGTTAAATCTCCCAACGGCAAACCCACCACCGGGCAATCTCCATATGGTCAAACCAACAGTACTCTCACCTTCAGGTTCACTCGAGTTCCTACTAATGTTACTCGCATTTGCATCCGTGGGCAATTCGTGTCGACACACAGGGCAAGAGTTCCTAAGTGAAAGCCAAGGTAGTATGCAGTCATAGTGGTAGATATGCTTACACGGCATTTCACGAGCCTCGGATTCTAGCTCGAAGGCCTCTTTACACACAGCGCAATACGATTCCTCTGAGACGTGATTGTGCACTATCTTGATCACGGGCATCGACTCGATTGCCGCCTTAGAAGCCGGTGGCTGCTCCAATCTTCCAACTCCGTTCATCTCCAGTTGTGCCAACTGGTCTAGAAGCCTCTCAAATCCTGACCCCATCAAGAATTCGGACATACTCGCAGGTAATGGGCGGAGACCGGAACCGGTCCCATCGTCGTAGTAAAGCTCGAAGTTTCCAATGGCTCCGTCATTCCCGCCGGTCGAATCGGCGTTGGGTCCACGTAGAACGATGACGGGATTAAAGGGAGACCGATCCCCTCCTGTTCTCCGAGTTCGCCGAAGTCTCGGACTCAGTCTCGAACCCGGACTCTCCGGGCCCGGGCTCGAGTCGTAGGCAGCCGTGGAGGGGAAACGGTGGTGAATCGGAGTACGAGAATGTGTTTCGATTTCTTCGACGAATCCGTTGCCGCAATCGGGGCAGAGGATGGAATCTTGCTCCCGAACCCGGATCCGGATGAACCGATTGCATCTGTAACACCAATACGACGACCTGATCGAATCCATCACTCAAATCTAACGAGAACCCTATGAATACAAGGCGGGGAAAACCAATGTTCGAGCCCCAATTGGAAAAGTTTCTAAAGAATCGTAGGGTAGAATCAAATACTGGAAAACGAAAAACCCTAAATCACCTGACAAGGAAACTGAGAGAGAGAGAAAGAGACTCAGCAGATCTGAACCATCTGTTTCTCAAACAGATCTGAACCGTCGATTTGGGACAATATGATCGAGACCATTGATTTATGCTGACAGATCTTTACCGTCAGATCAAATTCACTTCATCGAAACCGTTGATTTTTAAAATTGATATGCACCGTTAGATTATCAGAGATCGATTTCAACAGTTGGATTACACATCCGAATCGTTCGATTATCAACAATCAATTTTAATTTGAAAGATCTGAAATTTTAGAAAAAATAATCAAATTTAACAAATGATTATGGATAGTTGATTACAACAAAATGATGTAAACTACAAAACAACTATGATCAAACAATAGAATTAATATGAATTTATATATAAAAAGGAGCAAAATTTTTGGATGCCAAAGATGCCATCTCATCATCATGATTATTTATAAATTTTTTTAATTTTAAAATCAGTTTTTTTTAAATGTCCAATAATACACAAATTAATTAATATTTGAATGTCCACTAATACACAAATTAATTAATATATGATAACAATATTAACACTAATCTGTGATTAAACAAAGTTAATACATTTCAGTTATATCAAAAAAATTAATAATAAATAATATGTGAGTTACTTTTAATATAGAAGTAACCAAAACGTTAATATGCGGTAAAAGACTCATCACTAATCCATAAATTAAAACTAACTTCACACAAATTTTGCAGATAACAAAATAATTGTCTTTTCTTTCCTTTTTCTTTGTTTCGAGAAAGAGATCGATCAATTCCGATTTTTTCTTTTTCTTTTTATCTATGTCAAAGCTTATCTCTTGGCTTACCTCTTGACTTTTTTAATACCTAAGCCATCGTATCTGATGTGTGGAAACACGAGTTATAATTATCCTAGTCCATTTCACCGCAAGTATACGGATCTTGTAGTACCAGGGTCGATCTCTAGGGACTAATTGCAACTAAACTAAGAATGAAACTAAACTAAGACGAAAGATGATAGAGTGGGATATGGTCCTAATTTTCCTAAAACTATCCTAATGGTGACAACGAA
>CM071872.1:23814225-23831546 GCA_036759665.1 Gynandropsis gynandra | reverse complement strand
GTCGTGTCAAATGCGTGGATAAACCCCGTAGGTTCTACCCGAGCGGGTGAAGGAATTGTGCCCGACCGGGCACCCTTGTGTCCTTGAAATCTCTCTTCTCCGCTCGTTGCTCGGGTGTTCCTTTGGGTTCTGGAGCTCTGAGTAGATATGTCGTCAATTCTTGTGGTTTTGGCAGGGAATCCTTCATAATGAGCTCATTTAGGCCTTGTCGCCTAAAAACCTGAAAACCAACTAAACGGGGGTGTAAAGCTCGAAAGCGTATCGGATAAGTATGACTCGATGTAAGATACATGCGAAAATGGTGTAAAAACCTATCCTAATATTGATACACTTTCAGTGTTATCAGTAT
Source organism: Gynandropsis gynandra (assembly GCA_036759665.1). Lineage (NCBI taxonomy): Eukaryota > Viridiplantae > Streptophyta > Magnoliopsida > Brassicales > Cleomaceae > Gynandropsis > Gynandropsis gynandra. The sequence continues at coordinate 23,831,197 of CM071872.1, read as the reverse complement.
CTCAACCACTTACCTCTCGATCAGTACTGTCTCATCGTTGATTCAGTTTTCGCCTCCTGTGGTAGAGGATTCACAACGTCAAGACCAGATGTTTTTCAGAGACGTCGTGACAAAATCGCATTTCAACTCTTAGCCATGTTATTTCTCTACCTTTGGCGTTCCAGATACATCGTCGATATGGTGATTGGATTACACCTCCTACGTAGTATGGCCAGAGATGACTCCTACATCGCACTGTACGAGACATCGCGACAAAATCGCACCGTACGAGACGTCATGACTTTTAAAATGGTTAAAAGTCGGCCATCGAAAATTATGCATGGATGGGGCCAAAAACTCGCTTGGAACAACTGCAACGTGATTTTTTTTACAAGAATTACCCAAGATGCATGTTGAAGTAACAATGGTCTTAGCAGTTCCATTTTGTCATTCCTTACATCTTGCAAATGTTTTTCAAATCAACATCTTCATCTTCATGATCATCTTACTCATATAACCATTATTTTGCAGCTGCTTTGGCTTCTTTTTCCTCCCTCCCTTAATGAGGTGACCACATGAGGAGCAAAGGATTTTGCTCATTTATATATATAGATTAATATAATAAATATTATTAATTTTGGTGTATATATTAACATTGTTGTTTTTAATCTATAGATTTAATATTGTTATAGCAAAAAAATTATATTAGTATTGTGAAATTTTTTCCTTTTTCTTGTATGGTTGTAAAGTTTTCTTTTTCAACGAATTTATAAATTAATAATATTTATTCTATCAATGGGTTATCCAATAAATCAAACATGTATATAAATAGTAACCTCATTTTTTTAATTGGATTTTCTCTATATTCCAAATATTTTTTTAAAGCTATGTTACATATGTTTTCATGTCTTGGATCTCTTTAATATCAACATCTTTCAAAATTTATGTGGAAAATGGATCGTGAACATTATTAGTGTTCACTAAGTCGTCTTTAACGGTAACATTATACCTATAAGATGGTTTTCATTTCAGACTTTTAATACATTTATCTTTGAACTATAAATTCATTTACAAATCATTGGTTTTTCAACAGATTTTTTTTTAACCAAAACCTATATAATTACCAACCGAAGATTATTTTGTCTTAAAACAATCGCATTAACATTCCTTATGGTATTCATACTTCCTGTTTTTTTATTAATTTCATAATTCTGCCAACTCTCTTATGGGTTATAACCGGCTTATAACACCAAATTTCATTCGTGGATCTTATTTTGAATCATCTCACGTTGTTTTCAATCATTATTATTTTACCAAATTTATATTAAAAAGTCGCATAATTATTATTTGAAACACATTTTTGTTATTACAATCCTGAACTGCATAAAACATCATAAATTGAATTTTTATCGATTTTGTGCATCGCGCGGGTGATTTCCTAGTCTATATATTAAAAGATGGATAAATGAAAGCTTCTCATTCATTTTTTCTTTTTCACATCATGAAGTTAAGTATTTTTTTTTTAATTTTTTATTCTTATATTAATTACAATTCATAAATCTCTTTAAAAGAATTATATATTAGTAATATTAATATCTTTAAAAAACATAAAATATTTAGATTAAATTTAGAGAATATTTTAGTAATTAAATAATTAGAAAATAAATAAATCATTAAAACAAAAATTGTTTATATGTTTATAAAAATAAAACATATATATTAAATATTGGATAATAATTGGCTTCTCATTCATTATTTCTTCTCAAGTTTCCACTTCATCAAGTTATTTTTTATTTTTACTCCTAAATTAATTACAATTCATAAATTACTTTAAAAGAATTATATATTATAATATTAATACATAAATACACATAAAATATTTAAATTTAATTTAGATAATATTTTAGTAATTATATATGTAAAAAAATAGAAAATTAATAAATTAATAAATAATTAAAAAAATGTTTATATGTTTATTTGAAATAAATTTCAGTAAACTTTGACAAATAAATTATTAAATAAATATTGATTTTAGTTTATGTTATTTAGTTATTTTTAAATACAAATTTTTATTTTAACTTATTTTAATAAATTTAAATTTTAAAAACCTACGATTACAAGTATTTAAAATTAGATATATTATTGAAAACAAATTTTGGATTGAAAAAAATTAATACCCATCATATCATTTAAATTTTCTAATTATTGTATATTTTCATATAATTTAGATTCAATATATCTCTTTGTTATTATTCATTTTCTTTACAATAAAAATAAATAAATAATTTCCTATATATTAAAATTCTACAAGGAAAATTATCCATAAAAAATTATAATATATAAATAAACAAATATAATATCATAATTTATTTTTAATTTATATATATTTTTCAACTCTATCGTTATACAATAAAAATTTATCAACACAATGCTGAAATAAATATATTAAACTTTGACAAAATAATTATTAAAAAAATATTCATTTTTGTTATATATATTATTTAAAATTAATTATCTTGAAAAAATTTAAATTTAAAATATTTTCATAAATTTAAATTTTAGAAAAATATAATTATAAGTATTTAAAATTAGATATATTATTAAAACCGGAATGAACAAAAATTAATGTTCATCACATCATTTACCCTCTCTAATTAATGTCTATTTTCTATACAATTCAGATTCAAACTATCTCTTAATTAATTTTTCATTTTTTCTATAATTAAAATAAATAAATAATTTCTCATATATTAAATTTTTACAAAGAAAATAATCCATATAAAATTATAATATATAAATGAACGAATATAATATCATAATTTATTTTGAATTTATATATATTTCAAATTCATCGTTAAAAACTAAAAAATACCCTCGTAATATGCCGCTATAACCTAGTGATATAAACAATTAGATCTAAATTTTTAAATTATATATTCATCTCAAAAGTTTAGTTAATAGCGTTGATCTACACTCTTATTTTAAAAATAAAAAAAATGATGAATTTGAATTATTAGATTTTTATTACAAATGTAAATCATTCAATTAGAGACAATCTATTTAAACCCTTGTATTAAAATAAATGATATATACAATTTGATTTAAAAAGAAACAAATATGAGTTGTTGAACATAATAACATAGCTAGAACTAATCTATCTGATTTAAAAAATATAATGATATATAATCGTGTTGTAACATATATTTCATTCTGAAATATTTTGTTTATATAATTTGATTTTGTAAACTCCGGAAAATTTTTTAAATATAATGTTATGTGTTTAGTATTTCACACTTTGTTAAAGAATTTTTAAATTAAATGAAGTATAAAATACAATTTTTACAATAAAAATGAGAATAAAGAAAATAAAATTATTTTTTGAATATTAATAGTTGATAATAGAGGTGTACAACATATTGAAGTATTCGTATCCAATCCGTATTCGAATCGTATCCAAACCGAAAATTTAAATATCCGAAGGAACAATACAAAACAAATAATAGAGACGAGATATTAGACAAATACAAATACAAATAGTTGTTTTAATTATCTGGCCTATTCATAATTTATTATATATATATAAATTTGTTAAACAAATTTAATTTTAAAGGATCAAATTATAAATAATAAAAATTTAAATCTAAAAAATTTATTTAAATATAAATATATAGAATAGTATAAAAGATAATCCAATAAAAGGACTAATATGTAAATATTAAAAAATTTTAACATAATACTAAATTATATATTTTCTTCCACCGCCATTATGTCTTCTCTCTCTCTTTTCCTTCTCTCCCTCTCCATCTCCGTCTTTCTCTTCTCTTACTCTTTCTTCTCCCTCTTTGCCAAAATGTGGTTCATTCGTCTGTGGTGCGGTGGTGTGTTGGTTCATTTGTTCGTGGTGTCGTGGTGCAATGGTCTTTCTATATATGGTTTGTCCTGGTGTTATGGTTCGTCCATCCGTGCTTTGCTATGGTGTTGTGGTTCCTGTGTATCACGGAGCATATGGAAAATGGAGTATATCAAGGAGTCTAGCAAATTATGGAGAATATTTAGCAATCCTATTTAATTGACCAAATCAATTACTCATTGCGCGTGATGTATATTAATCAATTACTCATTGCGCGTGATGTATATTTCCTTTTGCAGCTTTCTTTTTTCTTATATGAACTCTTGCAATGTCAATGAAAACAACTCGTTGGAATCAAAGGTTTTTCATGGTATCAGAGCCTACCGCTCTCTATCGTTGGACGTGAAAACAATTTTCGTCGAAGTTGTTTGTGGTTCGTTATGGAAACCGGAAACAATGTTTTCGATGGAGCAGCACCCACGGTGCCGATGGGAGGCAATGTTGCAGAAGGCAACGTTGTGGGTGGCAATACACCTGCGTTTAGAGCATTTGCGGAAGGCACTGCGGGAATGAGAACAGCTGCAGAAGGTGCTGCTGGAATGAGAACAGCTACGGAAGGCGCTGTCGGACTGAGAGGACGAGAAATCTCAGACTATTCTCCTTATTATTTTCATCCGTCTGAAGGCCCCGGGACTGTCATTACCTCGGTGCAGTTAAAGGAGCATAGCAACTATGCAGAGTGGACTACCCACATCAAGCACGCGCTCAGGAAACCACAGATTGGAGAAGTCAAATATGGTGAATGGGGCTTGGTAAATTCTATGCTTGTCGAGTGGCTGTTCAATACGCTCGACCCACAGATCTGAGCCTCAGTCTCGATTTTTGATGACGTACGAGATCTCTAGGAGGACTTACGACAACAATACTCCATTGGCAGCGCATCTAGAGTCCACCAGATACGCACAGATATAGCTCGTTGCTCACAACAAATACAATCGGTTCAAGTTTTCTTTGGGAAACTGAAACTTCTGTGGACTAAACTTGAGGCTTACAAACCTGTTCGACAATGCCTTTATATGACTTTGCGTACGGAGCTGATGCAGGATCGGGAGGAGGAAAGGATTCATCAGTTCTTGATGGGACTTGATGACAGTCGTTTCAGCACCGTTCGATCGCAGATTTTCAGCAACTAACGCTTGCCGAGTTTGAACCAAATTTTCAAAAAGGTCATACAAGAGGAACGCTATCAGACCATTTCTCGCCACAGGGAGGAGGCGCAACGTGATGTGGTTGGGTTTGCGATGCAGATGCAGAAAACGCCCATTGTTGCTGCAGTACAGGTGAAAGAGAGAACACGAATCTGCTCTCACTACCATAAGAAAGGGCATGACGAGACTGAGTGTTTTGAACTAAACAGGTATCCAGAATGGTGGAATGAGAGAAATCGAAAGTATTCTACCCGAGGACGAGGTTGTAGGAACTCCAGTTCGACGGGTAGTTGCGGCTGAATCTGCATTGTCATTGTTTGGTCGTGGGAAGGCAATTCGAGCCAATTCAGCTCAAGCAATGGCTACTCACACTGACAAATCGGCTTGATTGGAGCGCATCAGCATGCCTGGATTTAGCGACGAGCAGTGGAACACTTTACTGAACTTGCTCAGTCTCAAAAGTTCGGGAGCAGATGAACGTCATTCGGGTAAGACAAGAATATCCGATATTTTGCTTGATTCTGGTGCTTTCGCACCACATGACTGGAGACATTGCACTCCTGTCTCAAATATCTGATCTTATTCCTTGTCATATTCGGTTACCTAATGGGCATCATACTGTGGCGGTTCGACGAGGTATTATGTGTTTAGGGGACGATTTCTGCATTGAGAATGTGCTGTTTGTGCCGGGATTGGAGCTCACATTGGTCTCGGTATCTAAGTTGTTGCGGGAGCATGATTGTCTCCTCTTATTTATGGATCGGTTTTGTGTCATACAGGACCGTATGACGAAGACCCTGATTGGAGTAGCTGAAGAAGATTAAGGAGTCTACAAGTTCCGAGGGACAGTTAGTGTACGTGCAAATCATGTTTCTAAGCTGTAAAAAACGAAGTTGTGGCATTGTCTTCTTGGACATCCCTCGGATCGTGTTATGTCGTTGTTTGCAGATTCAGTTGGTTTTGCAAAAGGCTCAAACTCTAAAGAGTCGTGTGATGCTTGTTCTAGAGCAAAACAAACTCGTTCATGTTTTTCGGAAAGTTATAATAAAGCAGAACATTGTTTTGATTTAGTACATAGTGATGTATGAGGCCCATAGAACATGCCTTCTTCTTGTGGTGTTGTCTATTTTTGACAATAGTCAACGATCATTTGTGATCAGTATGGGTTTACTTGAGCAAACAAAATCTCAAGTGAAAACTATAATCTCGAACTTTTGTGCCATGGTTGCTCGTCAATTTAGTACGCAAGTCAAGATGTTTAGACCCGTCAATGGGATGGAATTTATTGGTTTGAGTTCGTATTTTGCAGCAAATGGGATTATACATCAAACTTCTTCTCCGTATACACCACAACAAACGGATGGGTAGAACATCATCATCAACATATTCTTAACATTTATCGAGCTTTGATGTTTCAAGGGCTTTGCCAAAAGAACTTTGGGGTGAATGCATGTTGGCAGCTCCATTCCTAATTAATTGGACACCTTCGGTTTTATTGGGAGGCAAGACATCGTTCGAAGTTCTTTACAACAAAGCTCCGAGTTATGAACGTCTAAGGGTAATGGGTTGTTTATGTTATGCATATCGAGGTAAACCTGTTTCGGATAAGTTTGCACAGTGAGGGCGGCGTTGCGTTTTGGTTGGTTTTCCGTTCAATCAAAAGGGGTTGAAAGTCTATGACTTGGAGAAAAAGGAGATCTTTGTTACTCGACATGTGGTGTTTCATGAGCACATATTTCCGCTTCGAATTGTTGCTCTCTCAGACACTGCCACACCACCACTTACATCTTCGCATCCAGCAACATTTGATCCTCTACCCAACGAGCCTATGGTGCTCACTGATATAGGTCGTGAACATTTGCCTCAATGCCCTATTTCGGACACACGACAGAGAAGTACAGATTCTGTGACGAACACGACTATTCCGACACACGATGATGTTCATCCTCCGTCAGATGCAATTACACATCGAACTACTGAGATTGCATTAGCATCTCCTCGACCATCGCGCACACGTACACCATCTGTCCTGCTGCGAGACTATGTCATGTATTAGGCCAAGTGTTTGGACAAACCTAAAATTCTAATCTCGGATAATCCCGACAATATGACAAATTCGTCATTATATCATTTTTCCAATTATGCTGCATGCTCTCGATTTTCAGCTCGACATTCTGCGTTCTTAGCAGCCATTACTTTGGCTCTCGAGCCCCAATCTTTCACTGAAACGTCTCGGTCTTATGTGTGGAACGAGGCAATGAAAACTGAGCTTGAAGCATTGGCGACTAATCAGACCTGGACTCTTACTCGTTTGCCAATGGGAAAGATTCTCATTGGATGCAGATGGGTTTTCAAGGTTAAATACAAATCTCATGGTTCGGTAGAAAGACATAAGGCACGCTTAGTGGTTCTTGGCAATCGACAACAAGAGGGTATCGACTTTGATGAAACATTTGCACCAGTTGCTAAAATGCTCAGAATTCGATTGTTCCTCTCACTGGCAACCGTCCGTGGTTGGGTAATGCACCAGATGGATGTCCACAACGCCTTTTTCCATAGATATTTATCCGAGAACATTTGCATGAAATTACCACCTGGACTCTCGACCTCCAACAAATCTCTGTATGTAAGCTCAACAAATACTTATATAGGCTTCGACAAGCACCAAGGTGTTGGTTTGCTAAGCTAACTGATGCGTTGTTGCGGTATAGTTTTCATCAGTCCACGTCTGATTATTCTTTGTTTGCCTTCACCAATGGATAGGGATGTCAATGGGTTGGGTTGTGCCCAAGCCATTAAACTTAAATGGGTTTTGTGGTGTAAATGGGTTGGGTTTATCCCGACCCATTTAATAACGGGTTATATGGGTCGGGTTAAACGAGTTTATTTATATAAATCATATTTTGTAAATATATTTTTATCATTTAACATTATAAATATATATATATTTATATACATTAAATATTATTATTGATTCAATATTCAAAATAATTATTTATAAAAATAAATTAATTGATAATTAATGAAAATAAAATTTATAAAATAAAATTCTTGATATATATTAAAAACATATGATATAATCGTCAATTTTTTATCTGAATATATAAATAGCTAAAACGATAATTCCTGAAAATAAAATTTTTAACAAATTCTAATCAAAAGATGTCCGATACAATCATCAAATCTTCATCATGTCCGATACAATCATCAAATCTTCATCATGTCCGATACAATCATCAAATCTTCGATTTCACCCAATTTTTCCGAATTTTAACTTGATTTCACCGAATTCCAACCCAATTTCATCCAATTTTGACTCGATTTCATCTAATTTTAACCCAATTTCACCAAATTCTAACTCGATTTCACACAATTTAACCTGATTTCACCAAATTTTAACTCGATTTCACTCATTATCACCGAGTTTTAGCTCGATTCCACCCAATATCATTGAATTTCAACCCGGTGAAATTTGATGAAATCGAGTTAAAATTGGGTGAAATTGAGTCAAAATTGGATGAAATCAGGTTGAAATTCAGTAAAATGTGAAGAAATCGAGTAGAAATCGGGTTAAAATTGGGTGAAATAAATTTGAAATCCGGTGAAATTTGATGAAATCGAGTTAAAATTGGGTGAAATTGAGTCAAAATTGGATGAAATCAGGTTGAAATTCAGTAAAATGTGAAGAAATCGAGTAGAAATCGGGTTAAAATTGGGTGAAATACATTTGAAATCCGGTGAAATGGGATGAAATCGGGTTAAAAATCGATGAAATCAAGCTAAAATTGGATGGAATTAGTTTAAAATTGGGTTGAGATTTGGTGAAATTGAGTTAAAATTAGGTGAAGTCGGGTTAAAATTGGGTGAAATCGAGTTAAAATTGGGTGAAATATGGTTGAAAGTAGGTGAAATCGAGTAATTATGTGAAATCGGGAGAAATTGAGTGAAATCGAGTTAAATGAGTTTGAAGTTGAATCTGATAATAATATAAATGGGCTCATGGGTTAAATGGGTTTAACCCATTAAAATGAGTATAAATGGGTCTAAAACCCATTAAGCCCATTTAACTTTTAGCCCATTTAATCAAAACCCATTTTCATTTTAGATGGGTTGGGTTGGGTTAACCCATTAAACCCAACCCACTTTGACATCACTACCAAGGGGGATATAGCTTTGTATTTTTTGGTGTATGTAAACGATTTGCTCATTGGAGGAAATAGCAAGGAGGCGGTTGATGCGTTTAAAGCCTACTTGAATGATTTCTTTCACATGAAAGGTTTCGGGTCTTTGAAATATTTTCTTGGAATCGAAGTAGCTCGGAACAAGGAGGGTATCTATTTATCGCAAAGGAAGTACGTCTTGGATATTGTTGCCGAGTGTGGTCTTCTCGGTGCCAAACTTGTTGGATTTCCAATTGAACAAAATCATACTCTCGGTCTCCACAAGCATGTTGCATCAGGAACCCGAACGTTACAGACGATTGGTTAGGAGGCTGATTAATCTATCTTTTACTCGGTCCGATTTATTCTATGATGTCCATGTCTTGGCCCAATTTATGCATCAACCGCGTCGTGATCACTGGCTTGCAGCTTTACGGTGGTGCGGTACTTGAAAGGAACACCAGGTCAGGGGATCATGCTTCGGGCAGATAGTGGAGTGCGTCTTATCAGTTATTGCGACTCGGACTGGGCAACATGTCCAAAGACTCGTCGCTGCGTCAGTGGGTATATTGTGCTTCTCGGGAATTCTCTAGTTGCGTGGAACACGAAAAAGCAACAAACAATTTCACGTTCTTCGACGGAAGCGGAGTACCGGTCTATGGCGATGCTCACGTGCAAACTAAAATGGCTAAAGTCTTTACTTCATTTCATGGGTTTTAGACATCCTTCACCAATGAAGATGTTTTGTGAAAATCAAGCCGCAATGCATATTGCCGCGAACCCCGTGTTTCATGAGAGAACGAAACACATTGAGATGGATTGTCACTTCATTAGAGACAAGCTTCTACAAGGAATCATTTGCACAGGTTATGTTTGGTCTTCAGAACAACTCGCAGACATCTTTACTAAGGCCTTAGGTCTTCAGCCTTTTACTTACTTACGCTCCAAGTTGGGCATTCGAGATCTTCACGCTCCAACTTTAGGGGCGTATCAAGGAGCATATGAAAAATGGAGCATATCAAGGAGTCTAGCAAATTATGGAGAATATTTAGCAATCCTATTTAATTAACCAAATCAATTACTGATTGTACGTGATGTATATTTCCTTTTGCAGCTTTGTCTCTTCTTATATGAACTCTTGCAATGTCAATGAAAACAACACATTGGAATCAAAGATTTGTCACCGTGTATGTGGTTTGTTATGGTTCGTCCATTCGTGGTTCATGGTCTGTGGTTCATTTTCCATGGTTTGTGGTCTGTGGCTCATGGTTTGTGGTCTGTGGTATGTGATCCATGGTCCATGGTTTGTGGTCTGTGGTCCATAGTCTATGGTTCGTCGTTCGTGGTTTGTGACCTATGGTATGTGTGCATGGATCGTGGTTTGTGGTTTGTAGTCCGTCATTCGTAGTTCGTCCATGATTAGTGGTATGTTCGTGGTCTCTGGTCTGTCTCCTCGTGGTTAGTATGGTTTTCAGATACATATATCGTTTTTTTCATCGGAGTTTTTGTTAATTTTTCTAAAAAAAATTAGGTTCGGATACGGATATCTAACGAATATCCGAATATTTGCGAATATTCGAATTTACAAATAATAAAATCGAATATTCAACTAATATGAATACAAATACGAATATTCTGATATTTGTGGATATTCAGTGTTTTCTCGATCCTAGTTGATATATAATCTAAGTATCTAATAAACATTAAAAAAATTTAACATGATATGAATATGAATAATCAGATATTTGTAAATACCAGAATCCTTTAATTCCATCATCAATGGTTGGATTGCTTGAAATGGTGTATTGGTAAATGGTGAGCTATTAGATTGGATCAATGTCAATTAAAGTTTTGAGAAGACTTTTCCATTGTTGGATATATTTATTATTCTTAATCCTTGTTATGAATTTTAGGGTTTATGTTGGTATTCTTTTTTCATTTGTAGAATTATAAAATGGGGAAAACGCATGTAGCACCCCAACTATATTGCTTTATGCTAATTCCCCTCAACTATCCGACTCATCCACTTCTCCATCACTTCATTTTGCAAAATTCAGTCGATTTCCCCATTCAACTTTTTCAATTTCAGCTGATTCCCCCATTCGTTTTATAAACCATGTTGAAACTGGGTAACATTCGGATTTATGATTGAAATTATATTGAAATCGGATTGATTTTGGGTTTAATTAGGTGAAATTGGTACTGAAATGAGTGGAATTCGGATTTATGAGTGAAAATGGTGTTGAAATTTGGTGAAATTAGGATTTATCATTGAAATTGTATTGAAATCAAGTTGATTTTGGGTTTAATTAGGATTTCGGGTTGAAATTTGGTAGAATCCAAATTGAAATAGGGTGAAATTGGATCGAATTTGGACGGTTTAACGGAGTTACACGGTTTATTTAACGGGATGTTAATTGACTGAAATTGAGAAATTTTATGGAAAACAATGCTGAATTTTACAAAATAATAGAAAAATGGATGAATAAGATAACCGAAGAAAGAATTGGCGTAATAAAATATTAGGGTGTTTTCAAAAGTATGAGCCTTAGATTAGTAAGTGGAGGAACTTCAAAAATACCCTCGTAGGGCTAAAGTGCTTCAAAAATACCATTCGCTAAAAAAAAGTTTCAACTTCAAATCTACCCTTAAAATATTGATAATCTCATATTACCCTTGTCGACAAATTTTCTCTCTCCTCCAGAGCACCCCGATTTCTCTATCTACTATGGCGCAAAAATAACTATTCTCCCACACCACAACAGATTCGGCGAGAGTAGCTTGAAATCGGCATCAGATTCGCTGCCAATAGGTTGAAATCGTTTCTTGCCAATAGAGAAGCTTGCAATTAAGTAGATTCCGCAGAAAAACTGTTGCACTGGGTCACAAAGTCTTAGGGGTCCAAGGGTCGCAGGGGTAAAAGGGTCGCAAAGGGGTCAAAGGGTCGCAGGGTTTAGGATAGGGTTACAGGGATCCAAGGGTCGAAGAGGTAAAAGGATCACAGAGTTACAAGTGTCACAGACGGACCTCTTCGACCCTAGGACCCCTGCGACCCTTGTATCTCTTCGAACCTTGGACCCTGCGACCCTTGTCCCTCTACGACCCTTGTCTCTCTGCGACCTTTGGATCCCTGTGACCCTTGTTTCTTTGCGACCCTTGGACCCTTGTCCATCTACGACTCTTGTTACAATATTACTAAATCCACAAAAACAGCGATACTAAAAATATAGTCAAAATAATTTATTATTTACAAATAATATGAATAAATTTTGAAAATAATAATTTTTACAAATAATTGACTCAAATATCTATGAGCCTTATACATTCGCGATCCTTGGATCTGTGCGACCCTTGTCCCTCTTGACCCTTGTCCCTCGCGACCCTTGGACCCGTGATTGGTACAATGAAAACTCTATCACCAAGAGTGGCTCTAGTGACGTTAAAGACCATGTTACCTTCGTGACGGAAAAGTACGACATACCCAATACGAATGTTTTGGTCGTTGTAGAAATCTGTCCATCCATCAGTGAATTTGGAGCCATCTAACTTGACCCTTGTACCTCTGTGACCATTGGACCCCTGCGAACGGGGAAAAGGGTCGCAGGGTCAAGGGTCGAACGGGTAAAGAGTTCGCAAGGGACAAATGGTGCGACCCTTGTACCTCTGCGACCATTGGACCCCTGCGACCCTTTACGCTTTATTATTAAAAAATTGTTTACAAATAATATGAATAATTTTAAAATAAATTACAACGTAAAAAATTGAATTATCTATTCTCAAATTTATGTTACAAATAAAATGTTAAAAAATAACAATGTACCAAATTACATCTTCCATAATCAATGAGTAAACATTTTTTAGACCCTTGGACCGTGCGACCCTTGTCCCCCTCCGACCCTTGTCTCCCTTCGACCCTTTTACCTCTGCGACCACTTGGAGCTCTACGACCACTTGGACCACTGCGATCCTTATCTCCCTTCAACCCTTGTACCTCTGCGACCCTTTGTCCCCTGCGACCCTTGGACCCTCTGTGACCCTTATCTCTCTTCGACCCTTGTACCTCTACGACCCTTTGTCCCCTTTGACCCTTGGACCCTCTGCGACCCTTTTTACAATAATAGTAAATCCACAAAAATATCGATACTAACAATAATACATTCTATTGAATAATAGTAAAAAACCAACCGAATACAAACATGAATTTTGTTGTTCAAATGAGTTTAAAAGCAATCAAAATACAACGGAATTCAATCTATGATGATTATAGGGGCAAGCAGTAGACAAGGTACATCATCAAGAACGGTGTCCAGTTCGACTTTGAGCCCATTATCATGACAAAACTTTGTCCAATCCCTGGTGATGCTAGTGCCACCGCGTTTCACGGGCCTTAGATGTGCCTCCAAATGTCTGTGTAATTGGTTATCAGATCAACCTTACTTTGTCTACCACAAAGACCATTCGACCTCGCAAACTCTATCAGAAGTGTCTACGATAACCGCATAAATTTACAACAATTCCAAACTAATGCATATACGGCCAAATTTGATGAATCGAATAAATCGGTTTGAGTTCACTTACAACTGCATCTACGGCCAGATTTGAATGTGTGACTGGTACCGTAAAAATCCTCTCACCAGAAGAAGATGACCCTGCTTCTATGAAATGTTGCATTTTCGGCAAAAAATGGATGGAAGATGATGAGAGTTAGAGAGAGAGAGAGAGTGTGTGTGTCGTTATTAGAAAAAAGGAAACGGATGGAATACGAAAAGACATGACCCTGACATCGAATCACCGTCAGATGGAATTCGAAATGTTTTCAAATTTTGGTGAAAAGTTCGGTGGGAATTTTGGTGAATCTAATAAAATGTCAAAAACCAATCAAAATTGAGGGCATTGGTCGCATGGGTCGTATATATGCGAAATCGATGAATTTACAGATTTATAATGATAAAATGCCAAAAACCAATCAAAATTATACATTTACAACGTCAAACTAATTAATGCCAAATGAGGGTCGCATGGGGCGCATGGGTCGCTATATTGATGAATAGATGCGAACTCGACAAATTTACGGGTTTATGATGGTAAAATGACAAAAACAAATCGAAACAATACCTCTACAACGTCAATCAACGGTTAAAACAAATTATGACCCATGTGTACCTAGTTTAGTTGTGTATAACCAATGCTTGTGTTTCAAAAGTGATAGTAGTGTTTTAAGAACTCGGCGGATGATTAAACAATACATTTAACATTTTGTTCAAATCTCGATATTATTTATATTGATTCTAAATTAGACATACAACTCAAATATATTGATAATGGCATGGGTCGCTTGGTCGCATATATGGATGAATAGATGCGAAATTATGACCCATGTGTACCTAGTTGAGTTGTGTATAACCAATGCCAGTGTTTCAAAAGTGATAGTAGTGGTTTAAGAACTCGGTGGATGATTAAACAATACATTTAACATTTTTTTCAAATGTCGATATTATTTATATTATTATATATATTAATTTTAAATTAGACATACAACTCAAATATATTGATAATGGCATGGGTCGTTTGGTCGCATATATGGATGAATAGATGCAAAGTGATAGTGGGGTTTTAAGAACTCGTCGGATAATTAAACAATACATTTAACATTTTGTTCAAATGTTGATATCATTTATATTATTATCTATATTGATTCTAAATTAGACATATACAGCTCAAATATATTGATAATGGCATGAGTCACTTGGTTGCATATATGGATCAATAGATGCGAAATCAACGAATTTACTAGTTTACAATGATAAAATGACAAAAACCAATCAAAACAATACATTTACAACGTCAAACTAATTAATGCCAAATGAGGGTCGCATGGGTCGCATGGTCGCATATACTGATGAATAGATGCGAACTCGATGAATTTACAGGTTTATAATGATAAAATGAAAAAACCAATCAAAACAATACATTTACAACGTCAAACTAATTAATGCCAAATGAGGGTCGCATGGGTTGCATGGTCGCATATATTGATGAATAGATGCGAACTCGGCGAATTTACGGGTTTATGATGATAAAATGACAAAACCAATCAAAACAACACATTTACAACGTCAAACTAATTAATGCCAAATGAGGGTCGTATGGGTTGCATGGTCGCATATTGATGTGTGTAGACTCAAGTAATAAATTACCTAGACTAACGCTTCCGCAAGGATACGGATCGTGTAGCAACTAGGGTCGAACACAAGGAATTGATGCAACTCTAAAGCTATTGGACTAATGAATAAGACGTGTAAAATCAATAGTAGAAGGAATGCAAATGCAAACTAACTAAACTAAAGATGCGAATGACTCACCGACAAATCACCATAGGTATCAAGAGTTGCACAACAATGTATCGAAGTTCTAACAAGATAATTGGTCTAGATATTGTCACGAGTTCAGGGAATTCAAGCTCTCCTATAGGAACCGACTGGCGTAGACTTGTCCACTATCTAGAATGCATATACCAATGTATCCATTGCGCATCTTACATGGATAGACGCATTACGACCGCTATCCTAATCCCTAGATTCAACCGATTGACCTGGCGTAGATTCTAAACCGATTAAACCCTAAATCATGGCTAAGTTCCAAAGTCTAATGCCCTGGCGTTGGTTTATTGGACTTCTAACATCATTCATTCGAGTGGCGTACAAGTAATGAAAGCATTAAGATCAACCATGAGATCTGAAAACATGATACAATACCGAATTCATTCATATCGAGTGGCGTACAAGTATGAAAGCATTAAGATCCACCATTCATTAAGCACAAGACTTCACTACATGTTGGCAATTCTCTCTAACCTATGGCAATAGATCTACTTGAACATGAACTCAGGAAACAAAACATAAAAGAAATCTAAATTCAACATAGATAGAGAAAGAGAGTGCTCCCTATTCATCAACCGATGTCTTCAATAGATCCTCCATGCTTCGGATCCTTCGTTCCGTCCGTCTAAATCCTTCCAAGTGTGTCTTCTATGGAACTTAATTGTCCTTGAGTCCCCCCCTTTTCAATTAGGTTCGATTCCCCTTTAAATAGATCTGATTTCCTTGATTTGGTTGTTATAAATCGTGGGAATTAGTTGAGAAAATCAAGGGCCCGAGCGGGCACAGCATCTACCCGCTCGTGCAGGCCTTATGCCCGACCGTGTACATCCATTTTCGCCCGATCGGGCACTCATGCCCGGGCGTGTTCCTCTTCAGCCCGAGTCGTGCAAAGCTACGCATTTCCACCCGATCGGGCACACATGCCCGACCATGTTCCTTGAACACCCGAGTCGTGTAAAGCTACGGGGTTGTCATGGCATCAATTACCCGAGCGGCCACACTTCTAATGCCCGAGCGTGCATGACCTAAAATGTTGTTTTCGCTCCTTTCGCTCGGTGTTTGCACATTCTCTTCAATCCACGACCTGGCACAAGTTGAACCTTGTCATTTTGGGGTTAAATTTCCGATATCTCTCGTGTTTCTCGTCATGTCTTCGTTTACTACACAAAACACAAAATGTAGATGAAATCCTCGAATAAACTCAATAAATGAATGAAATCTAATAAATCTAATCAAAATTTCCGATATCTCTCGTGTTTCTCGTCATGTCTTCGTTTCGTACACAAAACACGAAATGTAGATGAAATCCTCGAATAGACTCAATAAATGAAAGAAATCTAACAAATCTACCTAAAACTAGACCTAAGAATGATATAAAAACTACAACGGATTACG
>CM071872.1:23760025-23807914 GCA_036759665.1 Gynandropsis gynandra | reverse complement strand
CACCTTCTAATGCCCGAGCGTGCATGACCTAAAATGTTGTTTTCGCTCCTTTCGCTCGGTGTTTGCACATTCTCTTCAATCCACGGCCTGGCACAAGTTGAACCTTGTCATTTTGGGGTTAAATTGCCGATATCTCTCGTGTTTCTCGTCATGCGTGTTTCTCGTCATGTCTTCGTTTCCTACACAAAACACGAAATGTAGATGAAATCCTCGAATAGACTCGATAAATGAATGAAATATAACAAATCTACCTAAAACTAGACCTAAGAATGATATAAAAACTACAACGGATTACGTGTTATCACATATATTGATGAATAGATGCGAACTCGACGAATTTACGGGTTTATGATGATAAAATGACAAAAACCAATCAAAACAATACATTTAGAACATCAAACTGATTAATGCCAAATGAGGGTCGCATGGGTCGCATGAGTCAAATGGAGAGATAGTTCATTAGCCGAGACTGACCCAGGAGTGATCCAACACCGTCACCTAAGTCATCTCCTGCCATGTACTTCGTCTTCCAGTCACATTTGAAGAGTGACCCAACACCGTCACCTAAGTCACCCCCGCAACTCGTTAGTGACTGCATAGAGTTTGAGTCCGCCGATTACAAGACCTTGACTTACATCATCTTCAAGCCATACGTTGGCCTTTAATATAATCTCCCAAAAACTTTGTCCCCCGGGGAATATCTAGCTCAGATTTCCACCACCGCTCATGCCGAGGTGCCTTCAGGAACCAATATAGATTAGTCAACTTTTCACCGCTAGAGTCAATGAAGGAAGGAAATCGGCTTATCAAGCTCTTTACTAATCTCTTGGGAATCCACACAAACTCCTTTTCCCCTTCATGCTCCTTTAGTGTGCACCTCTTCGACAGGACCCACTGGAGCATCTGCATAAAATTACTTCATTCATTAGACTCTTCGTTCGTTACATTGATTATGTAACACATGCGACCCATTCGACTTTAGCGACCCAGTGACCTATGTGACATATGAAACCCATGCGACTCTAACGACCCTGCGGCTTGTGTGACCCTACGACTTATATGTCCTTACGATCAATCCGACTCTTGCGACCCATGTCGACTTTCGATGGAAATTGATAGTCAAATGACCTTTTCACTAGATATTACTTACTTGGTGGAACTCCATCAGGAGCAATGTTTGCCAAATCCTCTTTTGAGGCATCTCCGCTTGGCTCTTTTCTTGACACTGGATTTGGACGTCGAAGGAATTCAAAACCAACATCACTAACAGTGTCAGAAGGTTGGTTTTCGGTGATCACAATTTTCTCAGCAGCCTTTGAATTTGGATTAGGCATATGAATCCCGACATCCCTTAGTAGGTCTTTTACGGAGTTGATGATTCTCTTCTCTGACTTCCTTATTTCCCCTAACATTAGTAAACCGTTGGAAAAAATAAAAATAAAGACAATCTAGTTTCACACCAAGGACACACAACAAAAAAATGTAAACCTTTGTTCCGGTAAATAATTGGAAGACGGACAACAATGAGCTCCAATAATATCGAGTAACCAACAGCAAGAACCCTACCACCTCTACCTTTCTGTTTATCGATTCGTTTTTCGTCGTGAACCCAAACCCTTGAAGATCCTCATCCACCACCATCGTCACCTATACCACCACGTTGTGTTGTATACATACATCACTTGTTCGCCTTTATAACACATATATATAGGTATATATATAGAGAGAGCTTTCTCTTACCTCTTCAACATTGACATCGATGGTTGCCACCCCGGCTGAGCTTGGCCGCTCAACATGATCTCGACGGATGCATCTGATGTGTCCCCCAAACTCATGCTGATGTAGATGTTCTCTTCATCGGTTTTCACAGGGTAGACGAAGAGGCTTCAGAGGGCAGGAGTGACGACTTTGAGAACTGGGTTCTTTCGGTACCTTTCTCTTATGGCTCCTGTCCGAAGATCGAACGTGCTATCTGTGGATGGGCACACGATGCATCCATCTGTTGCATTACCACTCAGTTATGTTGCATTACCAGTATCAAACTCCTCTTTTCCTTTTTATTTTCAAATCTCACTGACTCCTAACATACCCGAGTGAGTCTTGCGTTGATCAGTCCCTCGCTATAGGCGCCCTCCACTGGACATCTGTTCTCGATGGCGAACACCTCGTTCTTGTACCAGAGCAGCAGAATCGTCTCTCCATCCTGAATGATGACGTGTGTCTCACCCTGCGAGAGCACCGACACCGGAACAGTGTTTCCCTCACGAAGTCCGACTCATTCCAGCTCAACCATGGAACCATCTGGATTGTTCGTCTTCATCTTCGATGTTCGTTTCGTCGAACATCATCTCCTTTTGCGGCCTCCGTCCGGCGTTCTATCTCTGTCTCCCTCCGTCGCCTCTTCGATCGTATGTACCTTTGAAGCACAGATCCACGCGTCCTCCCTGTCACCTCTTCCACTATGTGGACGCTCAAATCACAGATCCACGCGGCCTCCCACCGTCGCCTCTTCCGAACCTCCATGGCAGACATTCCTCTCCATCGAATCCCATCCTAGGGTTTCCACCATTACGCATGACCAAGCGGAGCAGCTTCGTAGATTTTCTTTCCGCCCAACAATCTCATCCTGCAAGGGGGTTTTCCACCGTGTGTACCCTCGTACCACAGATACAAACGGCCTCCATCCGTCCCCTCTTCCACCGTGCAGGCAACATTTGTGGAGAGCGGAGATTGTATGGATTTTGGATCTCTGAAGCTAGACATTAAATGTGAGATATGGGGAGAGAAGTTGAAAATTGGATTAAAGGCATTAAATGGCATTAAATAATAAAAGTGAAAGATTTGAAAGGGAAGATAGGACGTTAAATGGAGAAAAATCATATAAAAATATTTCTAATTTTTCTAATAATGGAAACATAGAAAAAATAGGAAAAATATTCATTTTTATATATATAATATGTAATTAAATTAAACATGGAAAAAATAAAAAGAGGATGTTAAGATAAGTATATGTATATGAATTGTATAATATGTAATTAAGTTAAACATGGAAAACAAATAAAAAAAGAGAATGTTAAGATAAGTATATGATAATTTTGAATTGTGATTAATTTCATTAGAATGAGCCTAAACAGCTATATGTACAAAAAGATAAGATTAGACATAATTACAAGATTAGACCTAATTACATAAATTACTTTTATGCCCTTGTACATGTATATCTTTTACACGCCCCCTCAAGATGGAGCACCCGTGGTGAGTCCAATCTTGGAACATAAGAGCTCGAATGGTAGTCTCGGGAGAGGCTTCGTGAGAATGTTGGCAAGCTGATCAGCAGCTCGAACATGAGTGACCCGAAGAGTGTTCGACTCAACCAGGCCGCGAACGAAGAGATAGTCGAGAGCCAAGTGTTTCATCCGAGAGTGGAAAACTTGCTTAGCATTTAGATATGTTGCTCCAATGTTGTCGCAATAGATGGTGGGTGGTGATGATGACGTGATTCCAAGCTCATATAGTAAGGTAATGACCCAGAGGACCTCTACGGCAGTGGACGCAATAGATCTGTATTCAGCCTCGGTAGACGAACGGGAGAATCTTGTTTGCTTCTTATGCACACCAAGGAAGAGAAGATATGCTCCGGTGGACATGAGATCATGAGAGTCTCCAGCCCAGTCTGCATCGGTAAAGGCATGTAAGGAGAGGGTGTTGTGTGCGGATAAGAAGATACATCGATCCTTCGTGCCGGCAAGATAACGTAAGACTCTTTTAACAAGTGATTTGAATTTGTTTCGAATTTTTTTTCAACAAGTGATTTGAATTGAATGAATGTGTCACGGACTTGGGATTTGGTTTTGAGTGGATACAACCATGAATAACGTGTATAATGATCTAAGAATAGGACATAATATTTAAAACCATCAATGGAATAAATAGGAGATGTCCAAACATCGGAAAAGATCACTTCAAGGGGACTAGAAGTGATAAGAGTGGAAGTTGAAAATGACAATTTATGGCTTTTATTACGACAACAAGCATTGCAAAACAAGTGAGGGGGATCCCGAGACAATGGTAGTCCAAAAGTTTTGAGAACTTTATTCAAAATGAAAGACGACGGATGACCTAAACGAGAATGCCACTCGGACGAAGTGGTCTTGACACTATGAAAAGCATGAAAAGGTGACGGGGTACTAGAAGGGACGGGCCACTCATAGACTTCATCTTTAGTGCTTCCTTTCAGAAGTTACGCCCCCGTGCTGAGATCCTTCACCTGAAAATCATACGGAGAAAATTCAACGGATACGTCATTATTTTTGCACAACTGATGAACTGAAATCAGATTCTTGCATATCTTAGGCACACATAGAACATTCCAAAGATACGGTCTAGTGTTAAGAGGTATAGAGATGGAACCCGTGTGTGTGATGGGTAACCCGTTGCCATCACCGACAACTACATCGTCGCTGCCGCGGTAAGGAGAGTGAATGGCAAGGTTGGAGAGATCCGAAGTAATGTGATGAGACGCGCCACTATCCAGAAGCCATGAGGTTGCATCATAGGTAGAGGCAACGGCATGATGAGCTTGGGGGCGTGGCTGCCAATTTTATGAGGAGTTCTGCAACGCGGGTGCATCGGCGGGTTCTCAAGTATACCGGGTGAGGAGACAAGGCGGAAGCGCGAACAGCATTGAACGTTGTGGCCGTGAACACCACACGCTTGACACCGGCCTTGATAGCCACGGCGTGTTGGTGAATGCTGACGAGGACGGCGAGACCAACTTGATGAGCCGGACGAGCGAGAATTCAGGCGGGACCAATTCTGTGAGCGTGCAGCCGTGGTGGTTGTGATGGGAGCAATGACCAAAATAGGATGTGTTTCAGCAGTAGCCAATTTGGCCTCATGATTTAGAAGCTTTTCATGAACTTCTTCCACGGATGCAGCAGTATCCTTCGCTCAGATTACATCCGTAATCGGCTTGTACTCCTCGGGAAGGCCATCTAGGATTGCATCGAGGAGATCTTCGTGATCCAGCAGTTTCCCTAAGAGGGCAAGTTCATCAGCAGTTGTCGTGATTGCACGCAAGTATTCATCAATCGATTGAGATCCCTTATAGCACCGTTTGATTTTGTCACAAAGTTGAAGAAGATGGCCGCGATACGCTTTGCCATTGGTGTTGGCGAGTGTCTTCCACGCCTCGTAGGTGGAAGGGGCGCGTGCAATGAGAGGCTGAAGGGAGGCCGATATGGCTCCAAAGAGGGCTGAGAAGAGGAGACGATCTTGTTGCTTCCATGGCTGGAAATTAGGGTTGTCAACGGACACACCATCGCGGTAGGTCTTGGCCAGAGGAACGATGGAATTGTCCTCGATGAAGCATTGGAGATTATGTCCTTCAATGAGGGCTCGAACCTGAACATTCCATGTGAGGAAGTTGGTCGGCGTCAGCTTGGTAATATTGGTCATGTTTACCGTGAGAAGAGTGCTGAGCGGATGTTGTGGATCAAAAATTGGGGCCGCATCGGAGAGACGGACGGTAGGGTTACTGGTTTGGCCGGCCATTGGTGGAGGAGGGGACGGAGGCAGCTGGGCAAGAGATGCAAGACTGGAGACGCAAGGCGCGGGGCGAGGCACAAGTCAGGAGGTGTGGCGCGAGACGAGAGGTGAGAGGCGCGAGGCGTGAGGCAAGAACGACAGCCAGGGAGATCTGATTTCGGTTGGAGGCTTTTTGTAAGGGCTAGGACGACGGCAAGGGAGAAGAAAAAGAGGGTGAACGGCGGAGGAGAAAAAGAGGGTGAACGAAAGAGGAAAGGTGAACGACGGCCGAACAAGAGGAGGAGCGGCGGCGGCTTGAAGAGGAGGAGGGCCGGCCGAGAAATTCAAATTTTAGGGTTAGGGTTATTGTTAGACCTAATCATCTCTGATACCATGATAATTTTGAATTGTGATTAATTTCATTAGAATGAACTAAACGGCTATATGTACAAAAAGAGAAGATTAGACCTAATTACAAGATTAAACCTAATTACAGAAATTACCTTTATGCCCTTGTACATGTATATTTTTTATAGTATATGTATATTAATTGTATAAATGTATATAGTTAGAGTTAATTATTTTATGGTGGTTATTTTTTTAGAATTAATTATTCTATGTTGTTTTTTAGTAATTTTAGTAATTATGTGAAAAAAATAAAAAGAGAATGTTTTGTTGAGATAATTAGAATTAATTATTTTATGGTGGTTATTTTTTTAGAATTAATTATTCTATGTTGTTTTTTAAGTAATTTTAGTAATTATGTGAAACAAATAAAAAGAGGATGTTTTGTTGAGGTGAGAGCCTGAGTATGCAGCAAAACATCCTCATTTTATATATATATAATTTCTATTTATAATTATTTTGGAAGTGAAAAGATGTTTTACTAGTAATGTTTATAATTAAAAAAATAAAAACTATATATTGAAAGTAAGAACATGATTAATATATTGAATTTCTCTTTGGAATGTAAAAACTAAGTTAGTAAAATATAAGTTTAAATTTGGCTAAGAAAGCAGCATACAAATTTGTTGTTGATGGATCCCTAATAGTAAAATATTTTGGAACAAACTGTCTTGTATTGATAGTTGTTGGCGATTTTTTTTTTTGAATTATTCTTACTGAAACATTTCTTTAAGGTACTAACATTAGTAAACTGTTGGAAAAAATAAAAATAAAGAAAATCTAGTTTCACACCAAGGACACACAACAAAAAACAATGTAAACCTTTGTTCCGGTAAATAATTGGAAGATGGACAACAATGAGCTTCAATAATCTCGAGTAACCAATAGCAAGAACCCTACCACCGCCACCTTTCCGTTTATCGATTCGTTTTTTGTCGTGAACCCAAACCCTCTAAGATCCTCATCCACCACCATCGTCACCTATACCACCACATTGTGTTGTATACATACATCACTTGCTCGCCTTTATAACACATATATATATAGATATATATAGAGAGAGCTTTCTCTTACCTCTTCAACATTGACATCACTGGTTGTCACCCCGGCTGAGCTTGGCCACTCAACATGATCTCGGCGGATGCATCTGATGTGTCCCCCAAACTCATGTTGATGTAGATGTTCTCTTCATCCGTTTTCACAGGGTAGACGAAGAGGCTTCAGAGGGCAGGAGTGAAGATTTTGAGAACTGGGTTCTTTCGGTACCATTCTCTTATGGCTCCTGTCCGAAGATCGAACGTGCTATCTGTGGATGGGAACACGATGCATCCATCTGTTGCATTACCACTCAGTTATGTTGCATTACCAATATCAAACTCCTCTTTTCCTTTTTATTTTCAAATCTCACCGACTCCTAACATACCCGAGTGAGCCTTGCGTTGATCAGTCCCTCGCTATAAGCGCCCTCGACTAGACATTTGTTCTCGATGGCGAACACCTCATTCTTATACCAGAGCAGCAGAATCGTCTCTCTGTCCTGAATGATGACACGTGTCTCACCTTGCGACAGCACCGACACCGGAACAGTGTTTCCCTGACGAAGTTCGACTCGTTCCAGCTCAACCATGGAACCATCTGGATTGTTCATCTTCCTCTTCGATGTTCGTTTCGTCGAACATCGTGGGCAGTTCATCATCTCATTCATCTCCTCCGGATTTTCTTGTTTTCTCCATCATCGATTCGTCTTACCGTCCATCGACTGCCTTACTACATCGTCTCCTTTCGCGGCCTCCGTCCGGTGTGTCCTATCTCTGTCTCCCTACGTCGCCTCTTCGACCGTGTGTACCCTTGAAGCACAGATCCATGTGGCCTCCCTGTCACCTCTTCCACTGTGTGGACGCTCAAATCACAGATCCACGCGGCCTCCCACCGTCGCCTCTTCCGAACCTCCATGGCAGACATTCCTCTCCATAGAATCCCATCTTAGGGTTTCCACCATTACGTATGACCAAGAGGAGCAGCTTCGTAGATTTTCTTTCCGTCCAACAATCTCCTCCTGCAAGGGGGTTTTCCACCGTGTGTACCCTCGTATCACAGATACAAACGGCCTCCATCTGTCCCCTTTTCCACCGTGCAGGCAACATTTGTAGAGAACGGAGGTTGTATGGATTTTGGATCTCTGGAGCTAGGCATTAAATGTGAGATATGGGGAGAGAAGTGGAAAATTGGATTAAAGACATTAAATGGCATTAAATAATAAAAGTGAAAGATTTGAAAGGGAAGATAGGAAATAAATGGACAAAAATCATATAAAAATATTTCTAATTTTGCTAATAATGGAAACGTAGAAAAAATAGGAAAAAATCCTCATTTTTATATATATATAATATGTAATTAAATTAAACATGGAAAAAAATAAAAGGAGGATGTTAAGATAAGTATATGTATATTAATTGTATAATATGTAATTAAGTTAAACATGGAAAACAAATAAAAAGAGAATGTTAAGATAAGTATATGTATATTAATTGTATAAATGTATATAATTAGAGTTAATTATTTTATGATGGTTATTTTTTTAGAATTAATTATTCTATGTTGTATTTTAGTAATTTTAGTAATTATGTGAAAAAAATAAAAGGAAGATGTTTTGCAGAGATAATTAGAATTAATTATTTTATGGTGGTTATTTTTTAGAATTAATTATTCTATGTTGTTTTTTTAGTAATTTTAGTAATTATGTGAAAAAAATAAAAGGAAGATGTTTGCTGAGGATGCAGCAAAACATGCTCCTTTTATATATAAGATTTCATCTCATATGTAAAGTCAGTCGAAATTTGTTAACGTAATTATTTTTTGTCTTTTATTTTTGTCAAGAATAAGAATATGATGTCTTTAACTTGTTGTTCCGTGAACAAGTTGAAGACGAATCTTTTTCCGAACCTCTTGTAGTTTCTTTTATTCTATTATTGATAGAGGAATCTTGAAAAATGTCTTTAAGACAGCCAAGAGATCCTCCATCTCCATACGGAAGAATTCTTAAAAAGTGTTATAGGTCATTCAAGAGATATCCTTGACTTGATGAATTCTATTCGAGTGATCGACTTAACTTAATGGATTCTCCATATGTATTTTGATATCCAACACTCGAGGTGTGTATCTAATCATTTGGCTTTCTGTACTTGCCTCATATCGTGTCTTATGGCAATTACTTCTCCATCATTTACTTCATTTTACGCTTTCCTCTTATGGATTTTTATTGGTTGTCATGTAACTTTTGACATATGTATATGTTGCTTAGATCAATTTTAGATTTTATATGTAGATGGGTAAGGAAAGGAAAGGAGATGAGATGGGCAAGAAGAAGTGCTGGTATAGACAAGGCGAGGAGGGCAGTGGGTGGAGGCAACGTGAGGAGAGGCAAGAAGATGCTCGGCGAAGAAAGAGTGGGAGGCACGGCCAAGTGAGGGAGGCATGGGAAGGAGAAACGAAGCAAAGGGAGGCACGTAGAGATAAGAGGCGAGATGGAGATGGAGGTGGCGATGTTCACACCGAAGATGGCGATGGAGAAATCCTCTTTGCAAAGTATGAATCAAGGTATAGAGCAGAGTATGGATGAAGGGATCTAGACCGTGGGGATTGAATAGATTTACAATCATCCATACCTCCAAAAAAAATTGGTTATCGATCGTACGGGTCATGCACAAAAGTAACTGCGTGTGCTTAGGAGCGGTGTATGCTCCATAAGTCTCGTCGGCAGCAGCCATGTCGGGAATACTCGCGTTGTCTTCTCCGCTGCTTGCACTATACGTATCTTCCTCCTCAGAGGCGTGTTGCTCGTGGTAGCTCGTTCTTTCTACCTCGGATTCGGAATCAACTATTCCGATCCTTCTTTTCTTGCGCAGGCTTCTTAGTGTGCGTTCAACCTCGGGATCGTAGATGAGAAGTTTCTGAGTAGAGCTTCTCATACAAGTCTCCTGCACAACAAGAAACAAAACACCAAAGCGTAAATCCGTGGTAGATAGAAAAGACTCGATAAAGGTAAAGGGAAACAAAGAAAGACGAAAAACAAACAAACAAACAAAGAAACAAAGACTCCGGAAAGGACTAGATCTTAATCTAGCTAATTCCTAGTCTAGGCTGTTATTAGTCCCCGGCAACGGCGCCAAAAACTTGATGTGCTAGAAACACGAGTTATAAATTATCCTAGACCACTTCACCGCAAGTATACGGATCGTGTAGTACCAGGGTCGATCAACGAGGACTAAAGCAGCCAAAAACTAAGAATGGAACTAAAATAAGACGAATAAAGATAGAATGAGATATGATCCGAGCCTAAACCTCCTAACCATGAGTACGTGCAACCCTACCTTCCAGCAGTGATTAACCCGTACCATGGCAGCTTTACGAATGCAATCATTATCCCTAAGATGACTAACCGACCTATCAGATTCTCATTAGCCAAGCTTAATCTACAACTTAACACGTCCACATTCATTCTTTAACCTTCCAGCAAATTCTGAAACCCTATGTCGCTGAGCGACAGCACTAGTAAGAGTGATAAAGCTAAGCGTAGAACCGATAATTAAGAATAAATCAATAAATCTAAGCATTAACGCAAATCATTGTTCATCCATTACAAATTCGATATCCCTACCCGCAGTTGGGACTCTACTCACTCATGGAGAAAACAAAAGACGAAGATAACGTAACCCTATACATGATAGACTCTAGGAAATTCGATGCCTCGACCTTCCCTATCGTGTTACCGGTGCAAGGACTGATGCTTCTCTTCTTCTCCAACGTCTCCCGAGCCTTTCCAGATGTTTTCCCAGCCTCTCCTTGCCCTGTACGTCGCCCCCTTTGCTCTAGATCTATTCTGTTCCTTAAATTCGGACGTTTGAATGAAAGGTCTAAGTTGCTGCGAAATACGTTGCCCGCTCGGGTACCACTGTTGTCCGGTCGTGCAGAGGCGCGCCCGGTCGTGTTCCTTCATAGTGCCCGATCGGGCATCAGTACCCGATCGCGTGGTTGAGTGGCCCGAGTCGTGTAAACTCTCGAGGAATTTTGGGATGAATTAACGCCCGAGCGGGTATTGTCTCGTGCCCGATCGGTTAAGGCTACCCGATCTCGTTGCTTTCGTGCCCGGATCGTGCAAGGTATGCGGATAAAACCCCGTAGGTTTTACCCGAGCGGGTGGTCTATGGTGCCCGACCGGGCACCCTTGTTCCCTTGAAATTTCTCTTTTCCGCTCGTTGCTCGGGTGTTCCTTTGGGTTCTGAAGCTCGATCTTGGCTCTGAGTAGATATATCTTCGAAATACATGGTTTTGTTCAGGAATCCGTCTTTTAAAACTCATTTAGGCCTTGTTGCCTAAAAACCTGAAAACCAACAAAACGGGTGTGTGAAACTCATAATCATATCGGATATGTAAATCTATATATAAAATATATGCGAAAATGGCACTAAAACCTATCCTAAAATTGATACACTTTCAGTGTTATCAATAAACATTGAAACCTGAACTAATTCATGTATAATTTGATATTTTGAACAAATTCATGTATTTTATAAAAGTTTTCATCAAACTACAAACATATCTAAACTAACGGAAACGAGATATACGACACTAAAAAGTTGGTTAATCTAGACTATTGATTTCTATAACAAATTAGAACCATCAAATTTAACAACGTTCGAACAACATCGATAATTTTTACTGTAATTATGAACTGTTATATTGTGTAAAACAAATTTGGACACTAGATTCTAACAAAATATGTGCATCGTTGGATTGAAAAACAAATCTAAGAATAGGATGAGCATTCTATGAAAAAGAGAAGGACAATATTCGTGATCATTCTAAAGCGGACACAACAACAACCAAATTTCTCAAATAAATCAGTCGAAGTTATGACAATTCCTTAACCCATAAATTAATTGAATGCATTTTTTAATACACATACGCAAAAATTAATTGAAAGCATTATTTAGTACATAAACTCACTCGTACGCAAAAGAGTGTTTGCGGTTGGTTGCACTTTCGCCGGCCAACGGCGGTGATTGGTAGTGTTTTGTCTAACATGTTATAATATTAACAATTGCAAATTATCTTATGATTATCATTACATGTTTGATAGCTAATTGGTGCACATTACCAAGAAGTTATAATTGTTATAATTATTTAAAGAAGTTGAAGGATCTATTAAATCTATGAAGAGTCTCAAATGAAACTAATTGGTTGTTATATATGTATATATACTATGCAATCGTATAAAATCGGAAGTATTGACAGAAGAGTGTGAGTTTGGATTTTATATATAATGGTCTAAACCCAAAATATAACATAGATGATGACTTTTGGTAAATGAAAGATAATAATAAAATCGACTTTCTCTTCTTAATTAAAATCCTAAAAAAATAAGTACTTCATAGATTGACATGAATTCTAAAATGTTGTTGACGTTTGTCTCAATGTAAGTTACTATTTATAATTCATTTCTGATATCATAAGTTCAATTGTGGATAAGAATTATTAATTCTACCTTCAAAATAATTTAACATATTCGTTTAAAAAATATTAAATTTTAGGTATATATATTGAGGTTAGACAAATAACAGATATTTGCTAATATCGGATTATTTGTATTTGTATTCGGCCAATATTCAAATTTAGTATTTATATTTATAAATTCGGATATTTATAAATACGAATATTTGTCGGATATACCTAAAATATATATAAAACATTTTAATAAAAAAAATCAATAATAATCAAATATAATTTAAAACTAAAATTTCAAATCGTACAAAAATACAAATATACATAATATAAATAAAAAACCAAATTTTCACTATCATTTAAATTTAATTTTTTGGATGATTATATGAAAATCGTCAATTCTTCTAAAACAATGAAATAAATTGTTAGATTACATACTAAAATAAAATTCGCAAAAAATTACATATTCAGTAAATTTTGTATTTTTTAATATATTGTAATATCTTTATAACATTATCGAATACATTTGAACTAGAAGCAATATTGAATATAAATTAAATAAACAATAATATTACTTATTTTAAAATATTTGATATTTTAATTCTCCTATCATAAATATATTATATATTTAACTATTTATGTTTATATAATAAATATTTAAATAAGATTATTAATGTTTTTATTTCCAATTTAATCATTAAATAAGATTAATAATGCATCAACCAATATTTTTACCCAGCCCAAGTACATATACTGCATTTAATGAAAATAATTTGAATTAAAAAACTTCAACGACATACGCGGAATTTAATATTTAAAATTAAGTTCGAATTATTGAAATACCATGTTAACCGACCTATCTTTTGCAAGGGTTAGAAATAAGTGTAAGACTAATACTATTACGCCATAATTCTTGAAGGGAAATAGTCGTTTCCCAGTACTTCATTGCACACTGGCATTTGAAGCATTGATATATCAATAATCAAATAATTAACACGCCTTGATTTCCATGCTTAATATTCACAAAGCTTGTTTGTATGTATACAACTCATACAATATGAGATGCATATAAATCTACGTCTCTATCACTTCAAAGCAATGAAAGCACATTAATTGTTCGACCAATTGTCTCTTATATGGAAAGACTGATTCTTCAATCCCTCGGCCAAAGAAGTATGTAGACATCAAATTCCCAAAAGTTAAACTTATTCATATCATAAAGTCCAGGTCTTAAATTCTCTCCAAACAACAATTTGTGACTATAAAACATCAGGTACCACCATTTGTAATTCAAGAAATAACCTGAACTCACACGAAATACAACCACTAAGAGATTATTAATCATGTGGTTTCTTCAAATCATCAACGCATAACGATAGGGAATCAATGCAATAATCTGCAATCTCAGCCGAAAGATGGTGAATTTTGAAAAGTATTAATCATGGGATTTCATTAATCCAAATGATTTTGCATCAATGATTGCAGATTTCCTACTAAATACATATTTAAACGACTGAAAACGAAAACCGCAATGGAAGAGGTCAGATGGTAGTGCATGTCAAGTGATCAACACATCATTTCAGATTTGTAGACGTTGGATATATATCCTCATTCCTCTTCAGCGAATCATTCCGAAAACAATTGACACTTCTTAAATTTTATTGGACAAACGAATTTTCTGATTCCATTTGGGCAAAAAACCAAGGGTTTGTTAAAAAGTTAGATTTCTCAGACAGGAAACAAAAGAGGAAACTCAAGTGAGCAGATCGAAGGAAACAAGACAAGAGGGTCAGATTACGAGGCAAGTCAATCATTCTGCAGATGCAGATCAGACTGGGTGTCACAAAAATTGCCACAATCATCATATCATATTCCCTAAAGTAATGAACACTGACAAAAACAGATATTTCCATTCTTCAGAATCAGATAAAGATGTCAATCACCATACTGCAATCCATATATATGAAAGCAAATAAGACTGGGGCGACAAATACTTATCATCATCTTCATCGGTCATCACCAACACGACGAAACACCACGGAAATCAAGACATATAAACGAAAATGGCCGAAACACAGAAAATCGAGAACGATGCAAAAGAAACACAACGTAGACGCGTGGAACCGAAGGGATGATTTCGCAGAGTCAGTGGGAAGAAAGGAGATTCGGCTATAACATATATATAGAGAGAGAAGAGTCTTCGAGTTTAGGGTTTTTCCTCTGTTTGGTGTCTCGAGACTCCAGACGCAAACGGTGTCTTTCCGTTTACAGATTATAGGCTGAGCCCAATTATAATTTTAAGGGCCCATGAATATTGATTCATTCGTAATGATAGTGTAACATCATAAAAAAATAGAAAATTAAACTTTAATTTTTAATATTATTTTCAAAAATATAATTATTAAAAAAATTAAAATTAAAAATAAAAATAAAATCAAATCAAAAAATTTAATATGATAATTTTTAATTAAATATAAAAGAATTAAACATTTAATTCATTTGAATACATTATTTTTAAATTTAATATTTTTTTATGTATTTATGTTTTTAATATTTTATTTAGATACGATTAAATTTTTGTATCCAAACATAAAAAAATTAATATTTAATTCATTTGTAAATAAAATATAAAGCATTTAAAATTTAATATAATTTTTCATCTATAAAAAATAATAATTAATTTAAATAATAAAATTATGTCCTATATTTTAATTTTATTTTATTTTATTTTATAATTATAAATAATTAAAAATATAATTTTAAAATCATTTAATTTTATTTCCAAAATTATCTATAATAATTATAAATCAATTTTAAAAATAAAACTTTTTTAATATCTTAAAATTATTTATTATATATAAAATATCATTAACCTTTTATATTATTTTTCAAAACATATATTTACTTTTAAAAACGTTTCAAATGAAAATTATTTAATTATTTTAAAAACAGAAATAATTTTAAACAATATGTTAAATAGATAATTATTTAATATATTTCAAAACAAAATATAAATAATTTTTAATATTTATATTATGTTTTTTGAATTTAAAAATTTATTTAATTTTTTTTTAATAATATTATGTTTAAAAGCAAAATCATTTAAATTTATTTTAAAAGATTATTTAAATTAAATTAGTTCTTTTTATTTTTATATACTATAATAATAAATATTTAATTTAATTATTAATAATTTACTTCAACAAAAATAATTTTTCATTGTGTGTATAAATAATTTATATTTTTTAAAAATTTATTTAATTGAAATTAAGTGATTCAAAATGTATAAAATTTATATTTTTTAAAAATTTATTTAAGTGATTTGAAAATATTATTTTAAAATCACTTAATTTTATAATTCCTTTATATATTCATAAATTTATTTCAGTTAGAAAAAACAAATTTTTGGTGTTCTGTAAAAAGATTATAGTATTCAACCAAAGAAAACAAATTCACCATTAAACTCTACAAATTATTTTTTTTATAAGTATTTAAATAATTATTAGTTCTGTTTGTTTCTTTCATTTATATTTTTAACCAATTGTTTTTATTTTAGAAATCAAACAATGGTTCTTATGGATGGAAATATAATATGAACTGTATAAATTTTCTTAGTTTGTTCTTTTAAATTTTAAAATTTTTTCCTTAATTATACTAATATTTTTATCATGATGATAGAATTCAAATATATATAAAATCTCATAAATTTGAATTTTATAACCTAGTTATTATATCGTAAAATATCATGATGATAGAATTCAAGCATATATAATTGAATCCAAATTTGAATTTTATAACCTAGTTATTATATCGTAAATGTTTTTAATTTGATTAATATGTTTAATTTGAAATTTATACAGAAAATAATTGGATGTTTAGATTTAATTTGAATTAATTGTAAAGTTAACAAATAGAAAAATAGGATGACACACGCTACACATATATACTAGGACAAAAATTTCATTTGTTATATTATGATTTGTGTATTATGATATATATATATAGATAGGAAGATACCACCGCAGAATCTTCAGGGCATTATCGTAGTATCGGTTTTTAAGTGGTTCCAGTATTAAGTACAAAATTGGAAGACGTTAAGAAAGCGACTATCATGGATGCAGATGGATTAGCTTCCACATTGTCAACTCTGGGAAGTTTGTTAATGAAAGCAAGAGAATTGTAGAAGAAAATAGATATTAAAACATAATCTTGTTATCATAATTATCTTTTTAATCTTTTTTTATTTATAAATTTTTTTGCATTTTGTGTATCTTTATTTTCTTTTATATTTTCTTGTATCTTCAAGAGGTATGCCTCTTGTATAAATATATGTAATCTTTCAATTAAGAAAGACAATTCATTTTTACACCAATATAGAAGATTATACAATTCTCTCTTTACCAATTTTAATATCGATATTCAAATACAATATTTTTCAATAAATTTCATCCTACCTAAAAATGGAGGAAGAATGCAAGTTTGAAGGAGCTGACGGTGGATTTATCGGACGAGCAGAATCCGATATCAAATGATTACAAGAAGAAGAAGAGAGAATAATGGTAATTGTCAAGAGCAGTGCAGATTACTTCCATGGAAATGCAGCCAAGAACGAAGGGTTGCGACTCTTTGTGATCATAGAGGATTTCTTGATCATGTTGGATAAGGTATGCAAAGAAGTGAAAGATTTGTCTAATAGTTTAAGATAATTTAATACCATATATATAAAAATATGTTAAATGATTGATGTAAGATAATATAATAATATATAAACCATAAAAAATCAGTGTTGCTCATGAAAAGAGAATATTAAGAAAATGCATATGACAAATCTATTAAAGAAGAATCAATACAAAATTCCAATTAGTTTGAACAAAAGACTCATCAAATATACGAAGAAATGGATCAGCTGGCAGAAGGTCTTGTTTGAAGAACCAAAGCGAAGCACAATCTACCATGAGACCGGAACGACCAGAGCTCTATTTGGTCGCCTTTCTCGAAATTGTTTGCAGTACCGATTTTGTTCCAAGGTTTGAGGAAGACGAACATTGAGCTGCTCTGCATGTGCCATCTCCTCATAATCACAGTCCATCTGCGAACCATGGGATCCACAAGAACCGCCTCAACGTCCCTCGTACGTTTCTCGCCATTCTCAGGTCCGTCCGCGATTATCACTTCCTCTGCAGTCACGAAATTCGTGTCGACTATTTGATTGCACGGAATTGAGAGGCGTCCCTGGTATCTGTCGACATCAGTTTTTGTCAGGGTTTTTTCTATGACCAGCCTCGGCTCATTCCCCTCCATCTCTCCCATCAGATTCACGAGCCACGTCGGTGTTTCTCTGACCGGTGGAGGACGCGAACTGGACCCTGGTTCGACGATGCTACTGGGCGGAGTTGAGGGGCGTCCATGGTTTCCGCTGACGTCATTCTCCAGCAATATGGGTTGTTCTCCAGCGGGTGTAGAACGAGAACTGGACCCTGGTTCAGAAATGCTACTGGGCGGAGTTGAGGGGCGTCCATGGTTTCCGCTGACGTCATTCTCGAGCAACATGGGTTGTTCTCTAGCGGGTGTAGAACGAGAACTGGACCCTGATTCGAAAATGCTACCGGACGGAGTTGAGAATCGTCCACGGTTTCTGACGGATGTAGAAGGTGAACTAGACCCTGAATCGGAGTTCTTGGGTTTCTTGGACCGAGTCTTCTGTTTCTTTTCCTCTTCTTTCTCGGACGCCATCAAGGGACGTTTCGTACGTCTCTTGGATTGAAAGAAAGAAGAGGAAGATTCAAGAAAGAAACAAGAGAGAGAAGAGAGAGGAGAGAAAGTAGTACGAGGGTATCTAGTCGCCGAGGATCGCTTTTTTCTCGGGACGTAGGCAAGACGGTCGCGGATCAAGAATCTGTTACTTTTCTCTGCTCTAGGAGCCTTGTCCATGGCGGCTTTAACGGATGAAGAATGACACCGAGCATACTCCAAGCTCGCCACTTCCGCCAAAAGTTTCAAGTTAAACCATTCGTTATTGTCGTACTGCTTTATCATTGTGACAGGTTTTTCTTCGGGAGAGACAAGAGAGAGAGACAACGGGGAACAGAGAGAGATAGAGGACATAGAGAGAGACAGTAGATTGCTTGGGACAGAAATGGAGAAAGGGGAGTGAGTTACATAGGTTACTAGGTTTCCATTTTCAGATATTTTCCTTTTTTCTATAGAGTAACATGTTGTTAGATTTTCTCTCGCTTGACCGTTTTTCCATTTTCTTCGGAGACCAACTATAATTTCCATTTTCTTCCGAAATGATTCAAATTATTAAGTGGGTTTTTCAATTTGACACGAATAGTTTCCATTTTTCACTCTTTTTGTGCACGTGCCTTTTTTCCTCATGATTTTTGGCACGTGCTGTTTTTGTGGTCGCATCGGTTTGCAAGTGACAAATACAGACAGCATCAAAGTTGAGGGATGGCGATCCGCGTCTGCGATTTGTGACGGCTACGTCGCGGCTGGAGGTGATAACGGAGGAAGCTGTCTTTGGTCCTGCAGAGCCACGAGCTTCGCCGGAGTTATCATTGTCGGGCGGAGGGGGCGAGGGGGCTCTTACTCCGGTATCGAATGCAGACATATTTCCGGTAGATTTGTCTTGTTTTGATACCGATTTAGTTGCAACTTGTCGAATTTTCGATTCCGATACTCTGGATTCTCGATTCTTCGATCGCATTGGGGCTTTGAGCTTCTAGGTTTGTCATGGTTCAGAAATCCAATTTTGATCTTCATTGTTTTTTCTAGGTTGTTTCTCTCTATAATTTTCTCGGGAAAATTCGCGATTAGGGTTTTTCCGGCCATCGAAAGAGGTGACATTTGGGGCTTGTACAGAAAAAAAAAACCTGTATAGAAAAGAAAATGACAACAATCATTCGACCATCTCCACATGGAGAATTGCTTGTGGAATCCATATTACCTTTGATTTGTTCACGAATCCCTCTCAGTCTCCATCTCTGCTTTCAGGTTGATAAATTTCATAGTTTTACTCATGGAAGGGTTCACCAATTTCATCATTCGGAATCCAAATAACAATATATTTATTATTTTTTATTTTATAATCCTAAAATTCAAATAAATCAAAATCAAAATCAAAATATTTATTTGTGTACCTGAATAATCACCATTGAATAATCGCCATTGATTGAAATGCAAATCATCCATACTTGTTATAATTAAATCAAAATTTGAATTTTATAACCTAATTATTATATGATAAATCATATATATAAAAAAACAGAGTTAGCAAGGGAGGAAAAAATCCAAAATATCCTTCAAAATCTAAGTCGAAATAAACCCCTAACTCTCATTGTTTCTTTTCCCTTGCTTCTCCGGTTGTTTAATACCGATAAAATAATCATCTAGAATTCATTGAATTTATAGTTATTTATGGAGAAATCAAGGATTTGACTATTTTTCAAGACGTCGAGCATCGATCGAATCCACGATAACAATTCCAACATGGATCGAACCCGTGGTAAAAATAAATAATAAAATAAAAATAGAAATTACCAAAATAAATTGAAAAGAGAATAAAAAGATGAAATTTGCTTTTTGTTCTTGCAATTTGCAATTTTGAGGTATATTTACAAGATTGAGATGAAATGTCTATCTATTATAAAATTTTTTAATAAACATTCACTTAGACGATTGTACCACATTCGTCAAGATTGTTTTAATCCGTATAAAGACCATTGCAATTGATTGCACATAATTTTTTAAGTTTTGAATTTGATATTTTTGACATTCTTAATCCTTTAGAGATTTTCATGTATATATCATTATCCAAAGATCCATATAGATATGCCGCAACCATACATATCTAAGATGTTGGATGCTATTAAACTCATTAAATGTCTAAATATGATTGCATCCATAATAGGGGAATATGTTTCCTTATAATCGATTCCTGGTCTCTTGGAAAATCCTTGTACGACAAGGCGTGCCTTATATCTCGTGACCTCGTTATTTCATTTCTCTTTCGTACAAAAATCCATTTGCATCCAACTAGTTTAACACCATTGGTAGTTTGAACAATGAGTCTAAATACTTTTCTTTTAGTTAATGAATCTAACTCTATTTGAATATTCTTTTTTTCCATTTTATCCATTCATGTCTATTGTGACATTCTAATACTCACATTAGTTCGGGATCTTCATTAGTATTTTCAATTTTTTTGGATACAGAGAAAGTGAATATTTCATCATTGTCATTTATTTCATCTCTCCTTATAATCTTTTCATCGTAGATATAGTTAATAGAAATTTCATTGTTTTCTGTATGCTCATAATTATTTTCACGATTTTTATCTGAAAATCATCTTCCTCGTTTGTTTTTTTATGTTCTCTATGATTGAGAATCAACATTATTATCAAACTTCTTTCCCTTCGAGAATTTTTATCTTTAGAACTAGGACTGGACGTAATGGTTCGAGTTTTAAAAACCGAACCGAACCAAACCGAAATATAGTATTTCGGTTCAGTTTGGCTATACTTAAAATACCCAATCGGGTATGAATATATAAAATCTGTTGGGTTTGGTTCGGTTCAGGTATTAACCGAAAAACATCGGTTGATCGAACGATTATTTAAAGATATTATTAAAAAAATCTAGCCCCACATTTGCTTCTTCTCTTCATGTGATTTTTCTTCTTTCCCGTTGGCTTTCTCCTCCACTTCACCCATCGATTTCTTCAAGAAAACTTCAAATCTCTTGGTGGTTGTTCCTCAGTTTTGTGCCATTTTTGCTGATGTTTTTCCATATAATTATGGAGATGATTTTGTGTTATTTTTTAGTGAAAGATAATTTTCTAGATTTAAATAAGTTAATATTTTTTCAAGATATTTTCATTGTGATATTCAATTATGTTCATTTTTCAAATTTTTTTTTATTTTTTATATATAACTTTTTTTTCTTACAAGAGTGATTTCATCTTAGGTTTGAAGAAACTTAACCAATATCCGAATAATAACCGAACCAAACTGTCTTAATTAGAGTTCAAGTTTTATTTTGCTTATCCTTCTTTATTACATATAACTGAACCGAACCATTAAAAATCCGAACCGATTTAAATTTTTTCATAATTTGGTTATTATTTATAGAATAACCCGTACATGTCATAACCGAACCAAAACCCGATCCAAAAAAATGATCTAGTCATGCCTATTTAGAACCAAGTGGTCGTCCACACTTCAAAATAGACATGATTTGATAAAATCGAGGATTGTTATTTCACCTACATGCCTTTTTGGTATTTCTATATGAGCATGTGCATTGGCAACCGATATGTATGCTTTTGTAACTCAACCTATATCATTGTACCCATCTGGAAGTCGATATACAATATTTTACAAATATATTATCTTTTGTATTTTCATATTACTTTGTTTTGTAGAAGGATCAAGATATAACAATAATTGTGTTTTCTATATTAGATCTCACGAGGCTTATTTTATTCCTCCTCCTAACGATGATAATTCATTATCATTAAAATGAAAATCATTAGGAAATCATCGAGATCCGAATTTACGAATACGAATAGTAAAATCGAATATTCGACGAATATGAATACAAATACGAATAGGAATAGTCCGATATTTGCGGATATTCGCTATTTGCCCACCCCTAACGTCATCAACATTATTTAAAATCAAATTAAAACTTTTACTTTACAAAAATAAGAAACTAAACTTTTTTTTGCTATTCTAGTTTTGTTTTCTCACTTTTTTTTTTCATATAATACAACACTATTTTTATTGAATTTTTTAAAAAGAGAATCATTTTTCATTTTCTTGAATAAATTTCGTTTTTTAAAATAAAAAATATTTTTATTAGATTTTTTTTCAAATTTAATTCTTCAATAAAAAAATATTTTTTAATAAAATATTTAAAAAAAATTAAACAACCTCCAAAAAATTTAAAATTTAATAATAATAATAATAATAATTGATCATTATACCCTTAAAATATACCATAATCCTAAATCACCATTATACGCTTAAAACTCTAATGTTTAAAAATCAATTTTTTATTCTTCTCTCTTATTCTCCCTCTGTATCTCCTTCCTTTTCTCCCTTCTTCTCTCTCTCCCGCCTCCTTCATCCTCTCTCTTCTTCTCTCTCTCTCCCGACTCCATTTCTCTTTCTTCCTCTCTTATTCTTCGTTTCTTTCCTTTGCTTGGCGCCTCCCTTCCCTCATCCGCCTCACCTCCCCTCCCCAACCACCTCGCCTCGCCTTGCCTCTCTTCCCCAACCGCCTCACCTCACCTCCACCACCGTCGCGTCACCTAGAAAATCAAGAACCGACCGAGCACAAGAGTAAAACGAATAGAGAAGGGATGAACCGTCGAAAAAGAACACCGAAATTATTGAAATCGTACACCAACCAAAGATCGAACGATCCTAACAAAAAATAGAAAGTCGGTGGCTTAATCTAGCCTTCAAATTTTTTTTTTAAAAAACTAGTTGGACGATTGAGATTCTATCCGAGACGAAATAAAAAATGGTTTCAATCAGACGGTTGGCAGAACGGTCAGGTAAAAACCCAGTTGCAGCCTATTTATTATCAGTCGCCCACCTGCTCTGCAACCAATCCGCACGCGCCACGTCACCCAAAAACACGGTTCACCACATGTTACCCTTTTAATATATATATATATATATATAGATATATAATAAGTAAATATCATATACTTATATATATGATATAAATGTATATATGTATAATATATTTATATATAAAAAATAATAAAATAAAAATAAAAATTACCAAAATTAATTGAAGAGAGAATTTTTTTTATTATTCTTGCAATTTGAAATTTTGAGGTGTATTTACAAGATGGAGATGAAATATTTATTTATAGACAAAAATTATATATTTCTAAGAATAAAAAATAATATGGGTTGAACCACCAATTTAGACATTCATATTTTAACATGTAAATTTTTCTTCTACTTTTTTTCTCCCCATACGCCTTTAACGTTTTCTTCGTATCTTCTCTCCTCATAGTCGTCGGTAGTTTCTTCTAACTCTTTTACGTCTTCTTGTCTCTTCATGTCATCCACTTACGCAGTCTTCTGTGTACTCCTTCGTCCATGTGCTTTGTTGTTTGCATGGTTCGTCGTGATATACTTTATCATCTGCGTGCTCCATTGTTTAATGTTCCTTCGTTTCCTACTCCACAGACGTGCTTCATCTTGATTTCTCCTTCGTTTTCTGTTCCATCTGCATATTTCTCCTGCGTGCTCTGATCCATCCACCACATTTGTCATCTTTTGTGTTCAAGTCCGTCATCTTGTATGCTTTGCTTTGTCTGTCATACCAAAAAATATTTGATTCTTATTTGAATCCAATTTTTCACAACCAAAAAACCCAAATTCGAAACAAAAACTCGTAAAAATCGAATTGACCACCCTTTTCAACATTGCACGACAAACAAAATTTGATAAAAACATAAATTACAAAATTATATACTAAAAATTAACCATAAAGTAACAAGTAAACTTACCAATATTACAAACAAATATTTTTCATTTATGATTCTGTTAAAATCCTAAAATCTTAAAATAGTTTTGTTTCCTTTTAACAAATAGAGAAACCAACCAACTAACAAATAAACAAAGCTCTCCACTGATTCTGAAAGCTTACTTCCTCTGATTCCTTAATTCTCAGATTTCTCCGCTTTTTCGTTGCGATCTACATTCGCCTGTTGGAGGCCGTGAAGGTGATCGAACTGTGGTGTTTTCGACGTCGACTCCCTCAAGATTTTGGAGTCAGGAGGGTTTCTCTCCGTGTTTTGATGAGATGAGCAACTGAAGAGTTGATGAGAATGAGAAAAACATCCCTGGCGTTCTCTCTCGTTGTTTGTGTTTTTTTTTTTGTTTCGCATAAGACAGAACGAGACTTAGCGATCTCGATTCGGAACTCCATCACCGTCGATGGACTTCTGAAGGATTACGGCGGGTCTAACGGCAATGCGATGCGTAATCCTCGTCATTCGTTTCCTTTTTCTCGTGCTGAATCATACGATGGAATCGCCTATTCTGTTCTTATTCTACCTTATTAATGAAGCTACGTCTTAATTCGTTCTTACGTTAACAAGAGAGGAGCACTTTGACTTCAAAATTCAAATTTGTGTATGTAAAACGGATGTATGTATATGTTTGTATCGTTTCATTGTAAATTAACTCGTGTATTCTTTAGGAAAATAGAGTTTTGAATATTTTCTCTTGATTAAACCAAGAACATACATCAAAATATATAGGATGTTAAGATCCTACAAATAAGAAAACTTAACAAACATAGAGAAATTGAAATCCTATAAATAAGATTTTCCCTGCAAATAAGAAATTGATAATATTCTCCTAATATACCCCTGCAAGATGAGATTTTAAAATATGCTTGAATTCTATCATCATGATAACCAACGAAGCTCAGCGGACGTGTTGGAAACAAACCTGTAGTTAGGTTTGGTCGACGAACGTGAGACGATCCTTTGCTTTTTAGATAACCATGACACCTAATGAGAACCAAGATAAACAATATATGATCCTGTGGAGGCGAAGTCATAAGGATCCTCAGTTCAGTCTGCATCACTAAAAGCATGTAGAGAGAGTGTATTTTTGGCCAAAAGAAATACCCTTACTCCTCTTGTCCCATTGAGGTAACGAAGAACTCATGTTGCCGCTTGCCAATGATCATTGGTCGGTTTACGCATGAATTACGACAACTTGTTCACAACAAAACTAACATCAAGCCGTGTAAGGGAGAGATATTGCAAGCTACAGATGACTGCACGGTATTTCGAGGGATCCAAAAGAGGAGTACCAAAATGAATGGTCAGCCGAGACGAAGATGCCATGGGAGTTTGGACTGGTTTAGCATCATCCATCTCTACGCGAGTGAGCAAGTCCGTGATGTACTTGCGTTGTGTGAGATGTAGACCTCTTGTTGTCCGAAAGACTTCAACACCGAGGAAGAAGGACAGATCGCCTAAGTCTTTTAGGAAAAACCAATCCGCCAAGGACGTAATGAAGTCTTGCACCTTGCTTGAACAATTACCTGTGACTACAAGGTCATCCACGTAAATAAGAACAAATATGTGAACACCTTAAGTATTGAAGAGAA
This sequence comes from Gynandropsis gynandra, assembly GCA_036759665.1. Classification (NCBI taxonomy): domain Eukaryota; kingdom Viridiplantae; phylum Streptophyta; class Magnoliopsida; order Brassicales; family Cleomaceae; genus Gynandropsis; species Gynandropsis gynandra. The sequence continues at coordinate 23,782,327 of CM071872.1, read as the reverse complement.
GTAGGGACGAGTCAACAAACGAATTCCGGAAGCCGTGAGCTACTAAGAAGGTGTGGAGCTCAGAAAACCAGGCTCAAGATGTTTGTTTGAGACCATAGACAGCCTTATGAAGTTTGCACACATATACGGGCTTTTCTTTGTCAACAAACTCCGGAGGTTGCGACATGTATACTTCTTCATGGATGTTGCCCATTAAGAAATGCATTGTTAACATCTAATTGATAGAGACTCCAACCATATGAACCGCAATGCTCAAGATGAGATGTATAGTGGTTGGTTTAACAATCGGACTGAAGGTCTCGTGAAATTCAATCCCGGGATGTTGATGAAAATCTTTAGCAACAAGTCTCGCTTTATACCGTTCAATGGAGCCATCCGATTTAAGTTGGATCCGAAACACCCACTTACATCCCACAATGTTTGCAGCTTCCAATGCGGGTACAAGAGTCCATGTTCCATTCCGAATGAGAGCATCAAATTCGTCACACATAGCCCTCCTCCAATTGGAACTTTTTAGTACTTGAGCGATAGATGTGGGCTCGATTTTGGCTTCGGGTTTTGTGACTAGGAGAGAAATCTTCTTGTTTGGCTTTATAATATTGTTCTTGGACCTTATCATCATGGGATGAACATTGTGTGATGCTTGTGTCGTGCAAATATCGGCATCATGTTGAGTGAAACATTGAGAAGTAATCTCGTCCAATGGTGAAGCTTGGATGTTCTGTTCATATGACTTTTGTTGTGGTGAAGACAAAGCTGCATCACATCCCTGTGGTCAAGGATCTGAGCTAGGGGGTAGACCAAGGGATGATGGAATAAGTAGTGGAACATGAGACACATATGGACTCGAGGACATGGAACAAGACGAGAGAGAGACATCGGGTTAGTTGGAAAGTAGCGAGTGTAATCGGCATAAGGGAGGATTTTCTCATGAAATTCGGCATGACGAGATACATTGACACGTGAATTGCTAAGATAAAGGCAAATGTATGCACTTTGTGTGGAGGAATAACCTAGAAAAATGCACGGAGTTGAGCGAGGAGACAATTAATGGTGAGAATGCGGTTGTAACCACAGGTAACATAAGCACCCAAACACCCTAAGTTTTTCATAATTCGGTTCTACCCCAAAGAGGTTTGTAAAAGGAGATGACGTGGACAAATTTGGAGTGGGCATACAGTTAATTAAATAGACCACGGTTGGGAGAGTGTAAGACCAAAATGAGAGAGGTAAGGAAGCGTGCATGAGAAGAGAGAGTCCGGTTTTGACAATATGTCGATGATGATGTTCCGAAATGCCATTGTGTTTGGGAGTATGAGGTGGAGTTTTGGAGTGAGATATCCCATGAGATGAAAGGAAAAAGGCTAAATGTGATGTATTCGTCTCCGTTGGCGGTCTAAAGTGTTTGGATTTTTGTGTTGAACATGTTTTCGACCAAAGCTTTGAATATTGGAAGGTTTCGAAAACTTGGGATTTTCGCTTGAGCGGATATAACCATGAATATCGGGTGCAGTGATCAATGAATAAGACATAATAGTTGAACCCATCAATGGAGATGATGGGTGAGGTCCATACATCGGAAAAGAGAATATCAAGAGGTTTGGAGGATAAAACAGTGGAATGACTAAAAGGTAGTTTGTGGCTTTTACTTTGTGAACAAGAGTTGCAAAATAACAGAGAAGAATCCCAAGACAACGACAAGTGAAACTTAGACAAGACATGCTTTAACATAGGAAAATATAAATGACCTACACGTGAATGCCACTCGGACAAAGTGGTCTTGAAAGGGATGGGATGTGGCCACTCATAGACACCATTGCTACTTTTACCTGACAGAATCGGTACCCTTGTACTGAGCTCTTTCACTTGAAAATGATGTAAAACGAATTCCACGGAGATATCATTAGTGAGACACAGCTGATTCACCGAAACAAGGTTTTTATGTATATATGGCACACATAGAACATTATATAAAGACAAGGAGCGAGTAGAGAAATTTATTAAATTGTACCCGTATGAGTTATCGGCAATGCCGAGCCATCTCCAACAATAACGCCTTCACCGACGCGATACGGGCTGTGTAGGGTAAGGTTTTGGGGATCCGATGTGATGTGATGCGAACGCAAAACGGTATCCACAATACTCTCTTGTCACGGTGTCTCGTGGTACTGGTGATCTATGCTCGGTACCTCCAACGCAGTCATGGCAACATACTCCTCGACCGTGGCAACCACAAGCGCACAATGGTCTCACATCTTCTTACAATGCAGGTCAATGGCTCCTTGATAGTGGTGCAGTGCCCGAAGACCCCACATGCTTGGCACTTCCCTTGATATCCTCTAGGTTGATATCGTTAGGACCTGCTATTGTTGAGTGAATTACATCCACCATGAGAGGTATCACAACCTCGTCCACGATATGATGATGATGGAGGACTGGGGCCGAGTAAGGTGATTCAACAAGGAGTTTGGCTTCATGGATTATGATTTTTTCATGAAACTCTTCCATGAAAATTGTGGTGTCTTTTGCTTAAATTACATCGATGAAAGGTTTGAACTCCTCGGGGAGGCCGGAGAAGACGGCGTCAAGTAGATCTTCATGATGAAGTTGTTTGTCGAGCAATGCTAACTCATATACTTTAATCGTGATGAACCGTAGATATTCATCAATCGGTTGTGCTCCTTTTACACTCTATTTGATTTGATCCCGGAGTTAAAGAATATGTCCTCTATATGTTTTGTCATACATTGTGGCTAACTTGAGCCACGCTTCATGCATCGAGGAGCATCGAGCAATAAAGGGTTGTAAAGAAACAAAGAGAGTACCAAGAAAATTACATTGAAAAGTAACCGATCTTGTTGTTTCCATGACTCAAAGGCCGGGTTGGCTTGCATCAAGCCATCAACGAGAATTGTGGTAGGTGGTACATGTGAGTTTTCAACGATGAAGCTGTTAGAAGAATTGAGCCAAGGAGTCCAACAAGGAGTTATTTTTTACCTAAGCCCTACCTAAGGGCTCGGTCCATTATTTCTCCACTTCTCTTGCCGTCCAAGTCTTGTTGTTTCACTAAGAAAATTCGTGATCATTCCCTTGCCTATTCTACAAGATCTGTCAGCCATCATTCTCCTTTCTTCATTATTTTCCTTTTCCTTGATTTGTATAGTTTACTTTTTCGTTTTTTACTTCTTTTCTTCATTTTTCTGTATATAACAATGTGTATTCCATGTACAATAAAAAAGATCAAGAGGATACAATTCTCTTTTTCTCTCATTAATCTCTCTTTTCTAATCTCTAGTTCGTAAATTTCTATATGGTATCAGAGCACTAATCTAGTGTTTCTTCTGCAAATCAATTTTTTAATCTATTTTCTTTTGTTTCTCATCATGGATTCCACAAGAAGGATCCTTATTCTCTTTAATGGTGACAACTACAACGTTTGGTCGAAAATTGTGGAGACAAATCTACGAAGTTGTGATCTGTGAAACCACATTGAGCCATCTGATGCTGCAAGTGATACGAATCCACAAATAGGAGGAACAAAGTCGGCTCAAAACGAATCCATAACTTTGGTTCTCATCCAAAATTCATTGGAGGTGCAACTTCTCAAAGCATACTGTCATATCAAGAAACCGAAGGCTCTATGGGATGAACTCACATCTGTCTATGACCATGTCTCCAACAACAATCAAATCTTTCAAATTTGCAAGGATCTCCACACGATTCGCAAGATGGGCAGCCTATAAGCGATGTTATTGTCAAGTTTCAGGATTTGAGGGCTAAGCTTGAAGATCTCAGGCCGGAAACAACAGATCCGAAAGATATTTCCGACTACAACAACCAAGACAAAATGTTTGGTCTCCTCTCAATGCTAGATTCATCCTATCAAGATCTAATCTCGCAAGTTCCAAGGCAAATGGAATTCTCGAGCCTTAATGATGTGTGTCTTCTCATCAAAAAGGAGGAAGACACAAATCTCTTGTTTAAAGGCACCTCGGATCTCGCCCACTTAAGCAAGGGTAACATCGGTTCCATATCTTCTTCTCGCAAGATATATTATTGTGATCATTGTAGGAAACAAGGTCATTCGAAGGATCGTTGTTGGATTTTACATCCACACCTCAAAGGCAAGAGAGAAACCTTCAATTCCTCTCGCAAATTTGGCCAACAAGTTGTTCATCAAGCCTCGGAGCAGCAGTACGTGACCATAGAATCTCTCATGTAGCTCTTCCACAAAATAACTTACGAAAACCCCAAGATGATAACATGTCCTTTATTTCTAAATTAAGACATCATATTATTATAGATTCAGGCGCTAAAACTCACATGATTAAAGATAGATATTTGTTTCGCACTATTTCTAAGTCTTTCTGTCATATTACAAAAGCTGATGGAAAAGACATTCCTATTAAAGGCTTGGTGACCTAAAACTTTTAAACAAAGAATCTACGACTTTATGTTTCAGATTTCTCTAACAACTTACTTTCAGTTCATAGACTTGTTAAAGATTATAGTTGTCTTGTTTGCTTCGATGGTAACAGCTTTTGGCTACAGGATATTGAGGCAAAGCAACTCATTGGAGGAGGGAGCTCAAAAAACGATCTTTATGTTTTAGAAGAGCTTCAAGGAGCCTCATTTTCTGCGTTTACTGCTTTCAGTTCTAATAAAACCGATGTTTCTTCTTGTGTGTGGTATGTAAGACTAGGATATCCTCATCATAAAGCGCTTAATCTCGTGTTTCCTAACATTAGAGTAGATGACTCTTTACGTGAGGCTTTACTCTAGGAAAGCATTGTCGTACCGGTTTTTTCTATTTCTACTACTATCTATAATAAACTATTTGATCTTATTCACTTTGATATGTAAACCGCTCCTCATCACTCTCGTGATAACAAGAAAAATTTCGTGACTTTTATAGATGAAAAATCTAAGTTTAATTGGATTTATCTTCTTGAGTCAAAGAACATGGTTTATGACTGCTTCATTCAATTTTATAAGCACGTTGAGACTCAATATGAAACTAAAATCAAAAGCTTACGATCTGATAATGGAGGCGAGTACTTAAACCAAGTTCAAACAATTCTTACTGAGAAGGGCATTGTACACAAAACTTCATGTGCATACACGCCTCAACAAAACGACATTGCTGAAAGGAAGAACCACCACCTTACGGAGGTCTCTCGCACTATAATGTTTCATAGAAACGTCCCATAAATATGTTTTGGAAAGGTGCAGTCATTACGACATGCCATCTCATCAATCGAACTCCCATAAAGTGCTTGCAACACCAATCTCCATATGAGGTGCTCAATGGCTCCAAACCTGATCTAGAACATCTTCGAGTTTTCGGTTGCGTTTACTATGTCTTTCTTGCAGAAAATCTTCGAAACAAGCTTGAACCAAGGAGTACGAAGTGTATATTCTTATATAATCATGTTAATTTCAAATTTTAATTCACTGTTTCTTTGAAAAAATTATACTAAAAATAATTCTTATATAATTTAATAGCACACATATAATCAAATATGTGTTTTGTTAACCTAAACTAATCAAATTTTCAACAATACTTAAATAATCAAGTTTCCATTTAATCTATATAATATTTCTTGTAGACATTTCAACAAACACTTAAACAACATATTACAAATCTAACTAAATTTATTCTAAATCTAACTAAATTTAATCAAAATCTAACTAAATATAACAAATCTTAGCAAATAATGTTTAAATTAACCTTCTTAACGGGCGAAAAGATGGTGATGGACGACGTACACTGACGGACCGTTGGACAGACGACTGGACTGACGGACGAGCAGACGGATTGTTGGACGAACGACTGGACGGACGGCCTGCAGGACGACCTTTTGGACGGACAGACATACGGCTGGATGGACAGTCTGCTAGATAGACAGAAGGCTAGACGAACGGACAGACGACTGGACAGGTGGACATAATAATGGCTTGAGGGATGGTTGGACGAACGAACTGACATGCAACTGTATGGTCAGAGGGTTGCAGTTGGTAGGCAGTAAGAGAGATTACGACAAGAAAACGTATGTGCGGCTAACGCAAAACGACTTTCACGATGAATTTATCGAAATTTACAGACGGACAAGAAAACCGGTCTATAAATCGTCCCAAGTCACGGACGGCAAAATGCCCCGCTCGCAAATCATCCGTAAGTAGGGAATGAATGTCCGTAATTCACAGATGCCTTGCGGACGTATCGAGTCATCCGTCCGCAATTATCCTATATGTCTGTCCACAATTGCGGATAGCTCTAACATGGCCGTCTGTAAAAAAGTGAGCCATCCGTAATGCGTATGTGCGTATTCTGTCGATAATCCATCCACATTCTGGACGGATCGACCGATGGACGGATCGAGGGATGGGGATAGACCGATGGATGGGGACGAGGATTGATCGAGGGACGGGGACACACTGAGGGACGGGGATGACCGAATTAACATGAATAAACTGATTTAAAAATTTAATAAGAAATAGAAACAATTTTTTATTGTTTTGAACATCCGATAACAAGTTAATATGAATCATCTTCAGAGTCACATAATTCTTCCTTTGATTCTTGTGTTTCTGAATTTGATTCAAATTCTTCTTCTTTTTCATTTTCTTCTATCCCTTCATATAGATCATCTTTATTTCTTTCAATTTTTTCGATTTTATCATGTGCATTGCTTCAATTGTATATTCATCAATAGCAATAATCTCAGTGGTTTATTGTTGCATTGCCAACTGTTACTCTTCTATGTTGTCAATAAATTTACCCCTTGGAAATATCTTCATTGTGGCACACCAACCTGAAGATCGTCTAATATGTGGATTGGAAATATAACAAACTTGATCGGCTTGTGATGCAATAATAAAAGGCTCGTATTTTGCATATCTTCTTGTTCTATGATTGCTTATTGGATCAAACCAATCACATTGAAATGACATCACTCTTAAGCCGACGTAACCTACAAAAAATGCCAAATATAAGATAATATAATCCAAAATATCATACGTGGTATGGATAAAGATATGTTGATGGTGATGCTATGTGTGTCATGTTGTCCATCTACAACTTCATTTTAGCTAGCTCGGCTCGGAGGTTTGAGACCTCGTTCGCTGACTCATACTGGGGGATTCTCCTCACGTATTCGTTCGGAAAATTCTACTTGTTTGCCATCTTTTTTACCTGCTCTTCTAGCTGAGTCAAATGAAGGTCGTGTAACGATCGTCTACATGTCATGTTGATGCAGATAAGAATTTTCTTTCAGAATACTTTAATGAATATGGAGATGAAATACTTGTGACCCATCTTGTGGTGTAGACACGTACACTAATAGCATTTGAAAAATGTCCATGCCTTGTATTATGTCTATATGTCCTCCTATACAAGGAATTGATCTTGTTCTTCGACATTTTTGTCTTATGCGGTGGGAAGAATATAATCATGAATCACTCCTCTAGCTGGACCTGTATGTGAATGGTGTTCGGCGCCAATGTGTAGAGCTACTCCTGCGCCCTATCCATGAGGGAGAATGGGAAGACCAATATCATGATTGCCTCGTCTGTCACCCTCTGGACCTGCTTGAGGGAGTCATACAACTTCTTGAACCTCATGAGGTGGAGGTTCGGGTCTTCATTTGGGCATCTTCTAATGCTATTTGGTTAAGGATTTGTAGAAATGATGGCTGAAGATCTAGCTATAATCGAAGTTGAGAAGTCGAATGCAGGACAAGAGTTGGGTGTGCTTAGAGGCTATATATGTCTCCAACTCCGGTACTACATTTTTTAAGTTGTCTGTCATATGCCTCATGTTTGTTTGCTATCAGATAATCCTTATGGTCCTCTTAATTTCTAGATTAATCGTTATTAGTCTAGAACTTCCAACGCTTTGGGTCATAAAACAAGTACCTACAAGTGACAGAACGGAAAAAAATAACTAGCAAACTAAAAAAGTAAAAAACAAAAATCCAAACAAAAATGTGACCTAGATTCGTAAACTAAACTAGTTCAATTTCTATTAGTCCTTCGCAATGACGCCAAAAAGTTGATGCTTCTTCTAGACGTGATCTAGTCCTAATCAAGTTTTATAATTTTCTTCTTGACTAAACATTCTACAAGGATACGAACCGTGTAATACCACAGTCGAACACATGGACTAAGTGGGATGTAAGCTAATCACCCACGAAAACTAAGGTCATGAAAATGTATAAGATAAGTATGTGTATGACATGAACAGGTAAACTAAAAAGCTACTTTTATATGAATTGGGATTGTGATTCTAGACTATAGTATTGTTCTCACATATACGAACTAGCTAAAGATTTCAAAAATATCATTTTCGTTCATATCGGAAAATTCAATCATCTCTCATGGACCTACCTACTAACGTACTGTAAATCTTATTTTAATGTATAGATTATCGATGTCTCTGCCGAATGACCTATACACTGGACTTTATTAATGAACGAACCAGCTTTTGTATTGCAAATGCATATCCAATCATCTAGACCACTACGCAATGACCTACATATTGAATGCATTACCACTCGATATCCTCCCTTGTAGACCGACTAACCTACCTCTCGATATGATTACTCATGTTCATCTAATGCATTTGATCTAGCCTAATCTGATGTATCTATTTGAACTAAAACATGTAACTCGATCATTCGGGTCGAGCGAATCTTCTAGAACAAATGTTACCTCTAGATGAATGAATACTCGATTAAGTTACCTTCTGCTCGGGTCGAGCGAATCCTTTAGATGAATTTTGTTACACCGTAATGAACGAGTGACCGATCGCTCTGCTAGAGCAAATCCTTTGGAACTTTTGAAAAATTGACTTCCATATGCTCGACCGAGCACTTTAACGCTCGAATCGAGCATTTTGGTTGGATTTTGTCTATGATTCTCGTTTTCATGTAGGAAGTTACCATGTTTCTCCAAAGTGCACTCCTTACTCCTTATTACTCGAGACATTATAAAATTACCTTAAAACATAAAAATGAATTAAAATAATGTAAAATGATATAGAAACATATGAAAACTCAGAGTAATCAGTGTGATTAGTCATATTGGTCAATGAAAAGGGATCTTTTAATTAGTGGAATACCCCTTGACATTTAATTATTTAATGACAACTTATTGTCAAAATATTCGACTTTATATTAAAGCCTATATATTAATAATGACAACTTACAATTAAAATATTGTACTCTACATTAATGTTTATATGACGTTAATTCAGTAATGAAACTTAAAATAAAGTGTTTAAATTTACATTATAATTTATGTAACACTCTAATTCTAGAACTACCTCGGGATTAGGAGTGTCCACCATCACCTCCAAGAGGTGGCTACACATGTCATCGTTCAAAGGCATTTATAAAAAAATTAAATGATTTATTGCAAAATAAAATGGTCTGGACCAAATAGCTAATGAAATACATAAAGATCATAGTCATAGTGAATGAATAAAATAAATACGAAATGGAAAATAAAACTCATCGAGACCTCGTGCACGCCTCTTCCATCAGACCACTGTGAGTTTTCATATTGCTGTTCAACCTCGTTGCTCTTTTATCTTACCATATCATGTTCATCCACGACAACCCACAAATAAGGTGAGTACGAAATATGCACTCAGTAAGATCAATACGTGTACATACTCTGTGCCACGTATTCTCCCACTCTAAACTGAATACCATAAAATAACGATCTATCCAAAGTCTAAACTAAAGATATACAAACAACTCTACCCAACCCGACTGAGTATCCAAAGTCTAATACTAGTACCACACTAGATCATAACACACAGAGTCCACACGACTATAGCTCGGGCATACGCTCGCAAAGTCCAAAGGACCCCAGCACACTGAAGATCTCGCAAGATTACAACGTACCCCAGCCATCAGTACAATACAACGTTCCGTCGCTCAAAAGGTTACCACAACCCCAACACGGTACGATGCTGGCAGATCCACTGATCTGACTAACTCGATGCTCCGTCGCTTGAAAGGTTACCATAACCCCAGCACGGTATGACACTGGCAGATCCACTGATATGACTAACTCGATGCTCCGTCGCTCGAAAGGTTACCACATCCCCAGCACGGTACGACGCCGATCCAGATCCAAGTGTCGCAATACTAACTTTGTCGACCCGATACTCCTCACATGACAACTCTCACCGACATGTTCGTGCACGCCTTCTTCCGAAGGTTCGAGTGTGAAATCACTCGATCGAGCATACTAACAAGATGTTTGCTCGGCTTTAACACCGAACCAAAATATCGACGTTCTCTGACCCCAACACTTGGTCACACGTTAATTCTTTAGATCATCTCTAGTCACTTATACAACTCATATACTTGTCATCAATTCTCACAAGACAAATCTAGGGTTTAACCTAATTTCACTTGTAACGTCTCACTTTTCTCATTATGATCATATAAATTCTATCGTGATCATACCTCGTTTTAAAAGTATAATATCTTCCATAAATCAACCGCAAATTCGAAATTAGGATGGAGAAAATCATCACCTTAGCTTCTCCGATGATTTGACGATTCCGGATAATATTACTAGCAACAACACCAATCAATTTTTTCCTATTATAGATTCATTCAATTAATCAATTCCTATAATATAAATCTTCGAATAAAAGATCAATCACAAAAATAGTTTTAGAGATTTACCCTTATCTCGATAAAAATTTACCCCGAAAAACGTGATGAAAAATTGGATATGTGTCTCCAATTTCTCTCCTCTCCCTCTTTTCTCTTATATCTCTTCTCTCTCTTCTCTTTCTTCTCTTTCTTCTCTTTTTTTCCTTTTTTTCTTCATTCTCATGGCTACCCGACTACCCTCTTTCTTCTTTTTTTACTAAATCTAATATTTTTAATGATAGTATATATATACATATATGCATATAAGTCTGTGCCACCGACTTACCCTTTTTTAACGGGTCTCACAATTTATACGCACAAATATTACATGGACCACAAAATATTCTAACATTCTCAGCATCCAAGCAATGCCTTATCATTTGGGATTGTTTTTTAATAAAAGAAAATATGGTTTATATATGCTCGCTCATGCTGGTATGCAATAGTGTAAGCCATCACCAATCCCTTTACATCAAAAACATTATCCCAACAATATTGATTCAACCAAGTATCTAGATCCAACTCTTTTTCGAGTCTTAGGGCCTTAATTTAATACATCTATATACTTGAGTTTTGTAATGAATTTTGTGTGCCAAAGATACATGATCATCTTTTGTTAGACTTCAAATTTTGAAGCAAATATTTAGATATTTGAAGGGTACATTACAACTTGGTTTACATATCCATTCGAATAGCCTAAAAAATCTACATACTCACACTGATAGCAATTGGTTTGGCTGCAAGGATATGCATCACTATTTTTTTGAAAGCAATCTCATCTTGTCGTCAAAGAAACGACAATCTATTGTTCATGATCTTCAATGAAAACTAAGTATTGTGCTATGGTCTTCCTTGCTCTAAAACTGACTTGAATTTTATTTGTGCTTTGTAATATTGATTTTGCTCTCCAATTTTTGCTCCGTGATAACGTTTGAAATACAAAATGAATGGAAACTGTAGAAATCTGTTAGTCAACAACCTGAAAACATCCAAAATACAAATGAATGGAAGCTGTAGAAGTTTATTGGCCATTCAAAATTTTATTTTGACGTTCTAATGTAGTACAATTTTAAACATGCATCTCATAATATCTTACAAAAGTTAGTGTACCATACAATATACTATATAATTGAAACGAGATGTTATTTTTGTTTGAACAATCCTCTCGATTACAAGACTTAAATATAATATATTAAATACTATAATTATAAACAAATAGATATGAATGTATAAATATCGGTTTTCGATATCGAGACTTGCACAAAACAGTATCTTAGGACATAATTTGTTTTCATCTAAAGAATGCAACAATGGCAGAAAATGACTTTCCTGTTGAATCTACTTAGTATTTTTCTACAAAATATAACATATGAAGATTTCGGTAAATGAAAAAGTTGTTTTTATTCCATTGAAAACCATCTAATTATAGAAATTTTAGAAACCTTTTGGAGCGTAATTTCGTTGGAAAATTATTGTTGAAATAGTTATGATTATTCAAAATTACTCTGTAATATATAATTATTTTAAAATTTGAATTATGAAAATTAGAAAATTAAATTCAAAATTAAAATATATTAGGTCACTATAAAACCCATTCATAAATCTATTTTCAAAACTCTCTCTAAATTTACATCATTATTCAATTCATATATGAAGAAGAGAATCATCAATACAATAATATATTAATTAATCTTCAATTTTCCATGTAAAACTGTATTCATCCCTTCATATTCTAATAATTTTTGTGTATGACAAACGTGTATTCTGTCACAATTTGTTTTGGGTACTTTCATATAGTTACAACAAGTGGTACAAAAAGGCACCTCATCATAAATATATATGTATATATAGAGCTAATATAAAACTGTATATTATCAAATTATTAGTTGAATAAAAAATAGAATTCGTACCATGATTCGAAATATTGGTTTCACTGTCTACTCCTGAGTATATATATTTAAGAATCGGAATAAATATATGTCGAATTTGTGAATAAATATATGTAATTTTATTTTACGAAATTTCACCTGATGATTTAAATGGTAAAAGAACAAATAAAAATATATCTTATCTCCCAGATCGGAAAGATTTTTTATAACTTGTTTTCCATATGATAAAAATATTAAAATAAAAAAAAATTATAAAAAGAAATCATGTCATGAGAGTTAATTTTAGGAGGCAAAGCAAAGAAGGAGAACCTCACTTTAACGCTTGACGTCGAAGGAGCTACTGGACATAAAATTGCATCTTCCTTCGGTCTTCACACAATCACCAACTACTAAATTTCCAATTTTTGTATCAAAATTAGATTGCATACAGAATTATTATATGAAAAATCACTAAATAATATATCTAAAATTTAATATATCTATATAAATTCCTAATTTTATTTTAAAAATTTATATATCTAAATAAATTTCTAATTTTTATTAATATATAAGGGAAAATAGTGTAAAAATTTTAAAATTACTATATATAATATTCTGAGTGCATAAAACGGCAAAGATAATCCTGGCCACCTGACGTGGCTTCGCAATATCCCTTTTTAATAGATCACCCAAGCCGTCAAGCAACAAGACTTGCTTCTTTCTTTGTTTTAATTCTAAGTTTTAATTTTTTAATTCTTATTTAATTGTTTAATTGTAAACTTATAATAAATGCATTACCATTTATTTATTCGTACTATAATATATCTCTAGCGTGAAGAAAGAAAACTAGAGATTACAATGAAATTCAACGGCAATAGTTCCAATTATGCGTATTTGAATGTACTTAATTGATATAATATCATATCATATCATAATTTTATTATTTATTATATATTTTTCAAATTGTGGTGGAATTGCACATTGATATATATTATATATACATGTATTGATTAGTGAAAGATTTAAAATTATTTTTTGCAAATCTGTTTTGATATCACACTATTAGAAAATTCAAGATTAGAGACGGAATTTGGGGACCGACATTTTCGTCCCTAAATTTAGGAACGGATTATACACGGATTAGAGACGAAAAATGAAATCCGTCCCGAATCCGTCCCCAAATTTGGGTACAGAAGAGTCGTGCCTAATCCGTCCCTAATTGCGACGGATAAGTAAGTCGTCTCTAAATTGGAGACGAAAGTTTCTCGTGTTTCCAAATTTAGAGACGGGCACATCATCCGTCTCCAAATTTGGAGACGGCAGAAACCGTTTTAGGTCGATTTCGGGATGATTTTTCGGAAATTGGGGACGGAATTTATATGCCGTTCCTAATCCGCCTCCAATTTAGTGTAAAATATCTCCCGCTTCATTTTTTCAATCTCTCTCTCTCTCAGATTTTCTATGCCTATTCATCCATGGCCGCTGCTACCGAGAAGCTCCCCCAGCTCGAATCCGCCGTTGCTGGCCTTGATCAGATCAGGTTCGCTTCCGGATTCGTCTTCTCTTTCATGGCCGCTGTGTATTACGCTTGATGGCTTTCAAGTGATTTGTTCATGGTTTAAACTCGTTGACACGCAAGTTGCATTATATTCCCAATATTACGTAATATATCATCAAGTTATGAAGCCAATTTTCTGAAGCATATTTTCTTTATTATTGCTCTAAACTGTAGAATTATTCAATTTAAGGTATTGGATTACATTGAAGATGTTGGCCTTGAGGCGCTTGCATCAAGCTGCAAGGACCTACGAGAATTGAGAGTGTTTCCGTCCGAGCCCTTTGTCTTGGAACCAAATGTGTCTCTAACAGAATGAGGGCTTGTCTGTGTTTCTGAAGGTTGTCCAAAACTCGAATCAGTTCTTTATTTCTGTCGTCAGATGACAAATGTTGCCTTAGTCACCATAGCCAGAAACCGCCCCAACTTGACTCGCTTCCGATTATGCATCATCGAGCCAAAAGCTGCAGATTACATGAATTTACAGCCACTTGATGTGGGATTTGGAGCAATAGTTGAACACTGCAAAGAATTACGACGCCTCTCCCTATTCATCCATGGCCGCTGCTACCGAGAAAACTGAGGTTATTACGTTCCTCATTCGTGTTGAGGAATAATTTTTTTTATTAAAAAAATTAAGGACAGACCACTGTAGTCGTCCCTAAATTTAGGGACGGCTAATTTCCGTCCCTAATTGGGGACGAATTGGGGACGGATAGCATTTGGAGACGCGCGATTGGGGACTACCGCTGGTCGTCTCTAATCCGTCCCTAAACAGGTTTAGGGACGGATTAGAGACGGATTTTTCAGTCTCTAAAACCTGATTTTCTTGTAGTGTCACTACATTCAATATATATATATATTTTAAATATTTGCTCTACAAAAAATAATGCATTATATACTAATTATTTGTATAAAAATAGCAACTTACATTCAAGTCGTTTAAAAACAATTCTTAAGTTTGCATTCATTCTCTTAATTTTAAAAATCTAAAGTTATATTAAACAAATTAATAAATTTACCAATTTATCTTTACACTAAACAATATTAATTAAACAACAATTTGAATCGAATTTACTTGATTTTTTTTCCGTAAGTCATGTTTTGAATTTGTAATGTTTTCTCATGAATCATGTTTTGAAATTGTAAATTTTAAAGATGAAAAAAACAAAATATATCAAATATAAACATTAATTTGGAAATAAATTGATGTATAAGAACTTTAGAAAATCTTTTTAATATAATATATATTTAATTAGGAAAGTTGTTATATGTTTGTTTCAAGTTGTTTCAGGTTGTTGAGAGTTTTGGGGAATAGACTTTGATCAAAGATTGTTGAGATTTCTAGGGAGTGAATTTGATCAAATGTTGTTGAAAATGTATTGGATTTGATTTGGTCATGAAACAACTTTGTGAGCTGAAATTTCGGATAAGGTGTTCTTGAATTTCGGCAAGTACAGTTAAAAATGACATCTATAAAAAAAGGATGGTGGAAGCTTGGAAAAAGAACCAAACATTGTGTAAATTTTGAGATATACTCTTGGGGATAGAAAAAGATCCTTGGAGAGTTGCTTGGGTGTGCGGCGGGGATTGCTAACACTGGAGAGCGTATGCTTTTGAACATAGGTTTTTATATTCATGTCTAACTCAGAGGGGGTTAACTATGGTATTCTCGAGTGCATTGTAAGACAAAACAAGTGTACTTGGAGTTTGATACATGAATAAAAAACAATATTTCAGTGAAACACAATTTCTTATTTTTATATTTATGTTATATGTATTGTTTTAACATTTTCAATCGGTATCAGAGCAGGTCACCACAACTAGATATTTTATCCATTGTTTGGTGTAAGATCCTAAGGACAATTCCAAGAGATATACTTTTGGAAGGTCGATCATGCTCAATGCATCCAATTATGGATATTGGAAAGTGAAAATGCATGTAAATATCAGAAGCATGGAGTTCCGTAAAGAATGGATGGAGTCCACCCATGGTGATCAATGAACAAGAAAATTCTGTGGAGAAACCATATAATCAATGGACGTTCAACGAGAAATGAAATTCAACTTACAACGCTAAAGCATTTGGAGCAATTTTTGCATATGTGGACATCAATGAGTTCAAACAAATTCAAGGAGGTGAATCTGCAAAAGAAGTATGGGACACACTGGAGACCATTCATGAAGATACCTTAAATGTTAAAAGAACTCGTCTTGATATTTTAGAACTTCAGTTTGAAAAATTAGAGATGAATGAATACGAAAGTGTAAAAGAATTCAGTGGGAAGATGAATGCACTTGTAAATGAGGCAAGTATACTTGGTCAGGCGTAGGAAGATAAAAAGCTTGTCAAAATTTTTTTTGAGATGTTTACCGAAAAAGTTTCATGCTTAGAAGGCAACAATGAATATGTCTCTAAATACTGATACGACGAAACTCAAAAAATTTGTTGGAATTCTTACTGCATAGAATTGGAGTTTGAACTTGAACAAGATTCTACCAACAAGGATATGGACAAAGGAATTATTCTCCAAGCAACAGAAGAAAGTTTGAGGATGAACAACTTGGAAGAAAATGTGATATTGTTAGACAAGAAATTTAGAAAATTCATAAAAAGCGAACTGGAATGAAACACACAAATATTGAAGAGAAAGTGTCGAGAAAAGAAGGAAAATCAAGAGTAGAGTGACACGAATACAAGGGATTTGGACATATCAAATCTGAGTGTCCAACCATTCTAAAAAGAGAAAGTGTGAAATTCAATGTTACAAGTGTAAAAGATTTGGACACACTAGAAATGAATGTGCAGATTCAAGTTCAGAATCTGAAGAAAGTAATGAAGAAGAAAATGCAAATTTTGTGGCATTTATTGGAATAATTGATCAAGACTAAAATAAGATCAGAGAAGAAAGTGATAGCGATGATGAGGATGTAACTGTGAAAACCGTTAAACATGAGCAAACTTAACATATAGTAGGTCAAATCTAATGAGAAGTTATAAAAACAACTTCAAGAAACACAAAAGATTTTGATTCAGAAAGAAGAAGAAGTTATAATGACTAAGAGACAACTTGAAAAAACAAACAAGCAATTGATACTACAAGAAAATCACGATTTAGGGACGATCGTTGGTAGTCCGCAAACGCGCATCGCCAAATATTATCCGTCCCCAATCCGTTCGTAATTAAGGACGGAAAATTCAGTCCGCAAACGGTCCGCATTTAAGGACGGAAATTGCAATCCGCAAACGGTCCCTAAAAAGGACCAAAAGAGGATTCAGAATTTGGGAGACGGACAACGGGGAGTCCCCAAATTTTAGGGATAGACAACGGGGCATCCCCAAAATTTAGGGACGGATGGCGGGTCATCCATTTCCACATAAGGGTTCATTTCTACATCTTGAGAAGACTCACTTCATGATGTATAATGCCTCTACTAAAGTTTTCCACAACATTACTAGGTCGTGGTGCAAAATTTTCTCCATGACATAACCACATGAAATAATTCGGAGTAAAACCTCTTAAATAAAGATGCTTCCAAACAGTTCTCTCATTAACAAATTTTTCATTCTTGCATTTGACGCATGGACAAACTAACGTACCCATTTCTTTGTAAACTTGTTGATTTGTCGCCATTATCATAAAATGTGTGACACCTTCTATAAACTCCTTCGATACACCTTGAGATTTTGGATCAATTCTTCTGTACATCCATTGTCTAGAAACGAAAATGTTCGATCTTGATGAAGATGACATTATAATCGCAAACACTATAGAAGATATGTGGTGAAAGATATGAGAGTTGCTTATGAAAAACGGATCAATGGTTGAGGGGTTAAATAGATTATTTATAGACGAATTAGGGACGGATTACGGACTAAGAAAATAGTTTGCCGAAGAGTCGTCCCGAATCCGTCCCTAAATTGGTTTTTAAAGTCCCTGATTAGGGACGAACTCCGCGTCGTCCCTAAAATTGGGGACGGAAGGAGACGTCGTCCCTAAATTTGGGGACGGAAGGGGCCGTCGTCCCCAATTTGCGGACGCCCGTGCTCTACCGTCACAAATCTGGGACGCCCTACTCATCCGTCTCTAATCCGTCCGTATTTGCAGACCAATAAGGGACGGTTCTTCGGTACACAAAATTCCAGACGGATTCGGGACGGATTTCATTATCTGTCCCTAATCCGTGTATAATCCGTCCCCAAATTTAGGGACGGAACTCGCAGTCCCCAAATTCCATCCCAAATCTTGAATTTTCTAGTAGTGTGAAGGTGTTCACAAATGGAACAAAAAATCTTGATGATTTGTTGGCCATGGGAAAGAAAGATACCAATCATCATCGAATTGGATACGTTAGAAGCAAGAAAAAATTGAAAACAACATTAGTTTCGAGTGAAAATCTTTCACATATTGCAACTACAAGTTACTCGCTTTCAAACGTACATAGTTTAGTTAGAAAAACGCCTCGAATTAAAGTTGATCTTCACCAAAATAACAATGTCAAGTGTTATTATTGTGGAATTTGAGGACATAAGCAATATAAGTTTTTTAAAAAAATGAGAGATGATCCATGTAAGTATTTTAAACTCAAATTGAAAAAAATTTGGATAAGAAAAAATGATCTTCAATGCAAAATTGCTTACATTTCTACTCAAAATAAAAAATCTCATAATTGGTACTTTGATAGTGGATGTTCTAGACACAAGATAGGGAACAAAGAACTTCTATCAAATTTTAGCGAAAGAGTTAATGTTGGAAGTTTTACATTTGGTGATGGAAACAAAAGGAAAATCAATGGACAAGGAGATCTACAAATTCTTAGACAACCCATGTTAAACAACATTCATTATATGAAGGGCTTAACTGCTAATTTGATTAGCATTAGTCAATTATGTGATAGTGATTTCAAAGTATAATTTACACAAAATGAATTTCGTATCATGAATTCTAACGAAAAGTGTATTCTTTCAGGTCTGCGATTATCAAACAATTGCTATGCGTGGAGAGCTAAACAAAGGAGTTTGAAAGCGACAAAAGATTATCAAACTTTGGTAAAATTTGCAGATTCAAATTTCGTTCAAGGTATTCCTAAAGTAAGTCTTGATAATCTTGATGTGTGCAAACAATTTGAGGTCGATAAAGAAGTTAGAATGAATCATCTTTTTGGAAAGGTTAAAAGAAAAGAAACAAAAATCGAATGTTGGAAAACTCACTTAGAATTTGTGAACCCTAAGCAATTATGTTCACTAGTCCTAACTGTTTAAATTGACTTGAGATAAAATGATGACAATGTATATAAGCAAGTGAGTATAATTTTTGGAGCTAAAGATATGTTTATTTGTACTTGGTTTATCAAGGTCGTTTAAGTTTTATTGAAGTACATATTTGCTAGCAAACTTATTTTTGCGAGATTCAATGTTTGACGTAAAAGTTTTAGTTCTCTTACTTCTCTAATAACTCGATGGATAAAAAAAAAAAATTATAATTTTTTTAAAAAAGAGGTTGGTATGAATATATTGCTTGGGTCTAAGTTTAGAGACATTCAAATTCAGTTGTGTAACGTCCTAAGGCACAAAGCTAAATTTATGCTTAAATACTTCGTTATGATTCAAATGGAACATAAGAGTATCCTAAGAAAAGGTAATCTATGAATGTCTTACCTGAAGAAAAGTTTGTCTAAATAACATCCTAGAAGTAGAGAACACAAAAAAAGGAAAGAAAATGAAAAGAAAAGGAAGAGAAAAAGAATAAAAGAAAAAGAAAAGTTGGCACATAAGTGTACTAAAGATTGTTGAGTGAATCAGGTGATAGGTTAAGTACACTTAAACAGAAAAGCTAACTCTAAAATTTACTTTTGTTTCTCTTATTTATTTGCCCTTGATTTTATTAAATATGGTTTAAAAAGAAAAAAATTGTTGAACATTTTTTAAGGGCAAAAGAAATAAAAAGATGAAGGGAATAGATATATACATTTAAAGGATTTTTGAATTTCTTTTTAAAGATATGGAAGAACGCCAAGTTTTAGAACCCTGGCAAGAAAAATCAATGATCGATATTTAAATTGGTTCAATATATATGTGTGACTAATCTTTATTGATTTTGATTATCTGATCACACAAACATGGGGAGAAAATGAAGGTTCTAGCATTGGATATATGGTGATCAAAGCATGAAAATATGAATGACTTAACGACCTGGGATGAGTGTGCTTGATTATGTTTGATTAATGTTCTTATATTTTTATGCACAAGTCTGAGTTTGCGTTATCAGAACTTCAAAGGGAAGATTGTTAATATTTGAAATATAATTTAATTAGGAAAGTTGTTATGTGTTTGTTTCAAGTTGTTGAGAGTCTTCGGGAATATACTTGATCAATGGTTGTTGAGAGTCTTGGAGAGTGGACTTAATCAAATATTGTTGAAAGTGTATTGAATTTGACTTGGTCATGAAACAACTTGGTGTGTTGAAATTTCGGATAAGGTGTTCTTAGATTTTCGATAAGTGTAGTTAAAAACGACATCTATAAAAGGAGGATGTAACTCAGGGAGATACTCTTAGGGTGAACCAAACATTGAGTAAATTGTTAGATATACTCTTAGGGACAGAAAAAAGATCATTGGAGAATTGCTTTAGTGTGTGGAGGGGATTGCTAGAACTAGTAGATCGTGTGCTTTTTAACTTAGGTTTTCATGTTCAAGGTGTAACTCAGGGAGTTAACTACGGTATTCTCGAATGCATTGTAAGACAAAACAAGTGTATCTGGAGATTGATATATGAATAAAAAATAATATATATATATATATTATAAATGTCAACAATTTCGCATTCTCCCCTAATAATACAATACTGATTTCAAAGAAATAAGGTCCATCTCGAGGAAAAATAAAAAATACACTTGGTATGCTATTAGGACTTCAATCATATCCTTCCCTAAAATCTCAACTTCAAATCTACCCTTATAGTATTGATAACCTCATATTACCATTGTTCTTTAATCGATAATTTTCAATCTTCTCTAAAGCATCTCAATTTGCGTCTTTCCTATGGAGCAAAAATTACTCTTCTCCCACACCACATCAGATTTGCCAACAATAGCTTGAAATCAACATCAGATTCGCTTAAGTAGCTTGAAATCGATATCAGATTCACCGTGAATAGGTTGAAATTGTTTGTTATCAATAAAGAAACTTAGAATTAAGCACGTTCTGTAGAAAAACCTTGTATATATAGTGAGTTTTTCGTGTTTCTTTTGTAAATTGGATAACCTGAGTGAGTAGTGAGTAATATATATAGATTCGATTCTCCATTTTTCAAAACGATACAAAATGAGTCACCGAGTGAAATGGAGTAAGTCAAATGATCGCAATGAGTGATAAAGTCTCTTTGAGTCACATGGTCGCACTGGGTCACAAAGTCATATTGAAACACATGGTTGCAGTGGATCACAAAGTATCATCGAGTCGCACAGTCACACTAGATCACATAGTTATATTAAAACACATGGTCCCAGTGGGTCACAAAGTCTAATCAAATAGCACGGTCGCACTGGGTCACAAAATCATACTAAAATTCATGGTCATAGTGGGTCATGAAGTAGCATTAGATCATAAAGTCTCATCAATTCGTACGGTCATATTGGGTCACATAGTCATATTGAAATACATGGTCGCAATTGATCACAGAGTCGCATTTGGTCACAAAATCTCATCGAGTCACACGGTCGCACTGGATCATAAAGTCATATTAAAATTAAAACACATGGTTGCAGTGGGTCACATAATTTATCCTCTTTTATGTTTTTATTACAGGTGTAATAGATTTGGTGGATAAGAAAATCACACTGATTTATTTTTTGTATGATGGTAAATGGGAAAAACGTTAATAGAAAATCTGAAAGGGTTGGTAGAGTTCAAGAAAACCAGAGAGTATTTTTCTATTGTTCTCTAATTAGTCTGACATACCAAAAACTTTTTGATGAGTTATATGCAAAGATGATGATGGAAAAAATATAAAGAATTTGAAGTTAACCTATTTGTCCAATATTTATGAAAATAGGTTGTCGACACATATAATGAATGAACAACATCGTATTTGTTATTAGTACGATCGCATAAGAGGAATTCGACCACTATTGTATGTGGAGATAGAATCAACAAGTGTGAAGTGTGCAATGGAAATTGAGAGGGAAGTTGAACATCTCATTC
>CM071872.1:23732916-23754775 GCA_036759665.1 Gynandropsis gynandra | reverse complement strand
GTCGGTGTAAAGATTGACGATTTTAGTGTTAAACTTGTTTTCGACAAGAGATTTGAAGGCAATAAAAGTTGCTCGAACTTGTGATTTTAGTTTGAGCGGATATAGCCAAGAATAACGCGTAAAATGATCAACAAAAAGAACATAATACTTAAAACCATCCGTTGAAATAGTCGGAGATGTCCATAAATCGGAGAAAACAAACTCAAGTGGTTTAGAAGAAACAATAGATGACTCATTAAACGGAAGTTTATGACTCTTATTACTAAGACAAGAATTGCATGGGGAAACGGAAGAATCTCGAACTGATGGAATATGAACCTTGGATAAGGCGTGTTTGAGGATGGGTAGTGACGGATGTCCTAGACGGGAATGCCAAGTGGAAACGGTGGGCTTTAGGTTGGAGAATGCGACAGTGGGTGAGGTATTGGGGGTAGAGGACGACCACACATACACTCCATCTTTAGTGTTTCCTTGAAGAATCGGCGCCCCCGTATTTAGATCCTTCACCTGAAACATATGAGGAAAGAATTCAACGGAAACATTATTAGACTTGCATAAGCGCTGAACCGAAACCAACTTCTTGTGCATTGAAGGGACACAAAGCACATTATCAAGCAATAATGAACGATTTGGTAAGGAGAGAGAAAAGGAACCCGTATGAGTTATCGGTTGTCCGGAGCCATCAGCAATGGTGACCTCTTCGCCACCGTGATTCGGATTGTGGAGTGATAGATTTTGCAAATCGGAAGTGATTTGATGTGAGGCACCACTGTCAAGCAGCTAACTCGAGGGATCATACGTGGGATATGTGGCAACGTTTGCAGTAGACGACCAAGGACGTGGAGGAGGTGTCCACCGTTGTGAAGTCGGATCGGAGGAGTTGTTTGCGGATATGAGGCGGAAGCGGGAGCAGAATTTTGCGCTGGGTCCTTGAGTCCCGCAAGCTTGGCAACGGCCTCGGTAACCACCCATGGAGTTTCGGTTGTTGTTGCGACTCCATTGAGGGTTAGGGTTGCGTGATCTTGAATGGGTGGCAGCAACATGAGTCGTGACCGGTAGGGCAGCGGCGACGGGTGGTAGATCTACGGCCAATTTTGCCTCATGATTGAGGAGTTTTTCGTGCAGCTCCTCAATTGAGATTGCGGTGTCTTTTGAATTGATCACATCAGCTATAGGTTTGTATTCCTCCGGCAGTCCATCAAGGATGGCTTCAAGAACGTCCTCGTGATCCATCGGTTTGCCGAGGAGAGAAAGTTCGTCGGTTTTGGAGGTGATGAACCGTAGGTATTCTTCCACCGATTGAGATCCTTTGGCACAACGTTTGATTTGATCTCTTAGTTGTTTGGTATGACCACGAGAGGCTTTGCCATAGATGTTGGCTAGGGTTCGCCACGCTTCTCGAACGGAAGTCGTGCGGGCAATGATCAGTTGTAGCGGAAGAGAAAGTGCACCGAGCAAGGAGCTGAAGATCAAACGATCTTGGTGTTTCCATGGGCTGAAGGCGGGATTGGGTTGCTGGATCCCATCAACTTGAATCATGGCTGACGGTACAATAGAGTCTTCGGTGATGAAGCACTCGAGATTGTAACCTTCGAGGAGAGAGCGGATTTGAACGCTCCAAGTGAGGTAGTTCGTCGGGGTGAGTTTCGTAACGCTTGACATGTTGCAAGCAAAGAGAAGTTTTTGTGGCTGTTGCGGATCGAACATGGTTACAAATTCGGTACGCTCTGGGATGTNCGGAGACTAGGAGAGTTGTTAGGAAAGTTTTTAGGAAAGTTGTTAGAGTTGGTTGGGATACGTCCTAGATTTAAGGAATGCACTTGGGGAAGTCGGTTTGAGTGAGATCTGGGTGCGTGGTGGGCAGATCCGTGGTGGTGAGACGACGGGGCCAAGGGAAAGTCACCGGAAAAATGAGTTAGCCGGCGGTGCAAGAAAGTAGGACAAACGGTTGCACAGGATGCGACCGGGAATGGGGCGACGGGACGCGATCGTGGATGGGGCGACGGGGCGCAGATGAACGGGCAAGGTAGATCCGTGCTGGTGGGGCGACGGCGGAGCAGCTAATCCGAGGGTGGGCTAATTGCGGCGGCCGGACCGGTGATGGTGCGGCCGCTAGGGTTGGCCGAGAAAGAGTAAGTGAGCAGTTAGGGTTTTGTCGTGAGACGATTTTAGCTCTGATACCATGTGAATGGTAATCTGAATTGATTGATTACTGAAAAGCCATAAACAGCTATATATACAAGAGATTAATGATATGACCTAATAAGAAAATAGTAAATTACAAATATACCCTTAATACAATAATATCCTAATATCCTTATATTTGGAGCACTACCTTGTAATCTCCTTCATTTGTGTCTATGTTTGTCTGTTACATGTAGAGAATATAGAGATATGAATTTTTTTTTTGCTTTTTTGTTGCAGCACATTCCGAGGAAGTTCTTCGATGAGCATATCAGAGAACTAACGAGGAACAACAACACAAAACTCATATATCATATGTGTCTTACAAAACATGGGAAGTCAAGTTGAATGGATCCAGATTCTTGGATGGATAGAAAAATTTCTCAAAGAACCATGAATTTTGAATTGGGGATTTTATAGTTTTTTGTCACGAAGGTGACATGTTTTTTCACGTCACTGGTTTCGGAGACGATTTGTGTAATTTGCAATATGCATAATCATCATCATCAAACGCAAAAGCAAGGTCATCTTTTTTCGCTCTAGCACGACAACCGCCACAAATTCAAATATGTCAGATGCATTGGTAAGTGACCTCAAACTGATTCATTATATAACACTTTGGTTCTTTATTCAATTTTTAATCATTTTACTGATGTAACGTAGGTGATGGAATAGAACCTTTTGATAGGGTTTACGAGGTCGAATGATCTTCTTTTGGCTCTTCTTTTGACCCTAGATTTGTACGTTGAAGAAATTCAAAATCATCATCTCTCAGAATATCGTAAGATTTGTGTACAGTGTTGTATCTTTCTAGGCAGTCTTTGATTTGACCGCTTTTCGACCTTTAGTCTTTACTGCATTATCATCACCTTTTGGATTTACCGCCTTTGATTTTAGATTAGACAAATCAAACCTGATGTCCCGTAGAAGGTTTCTTATGGCGTTGATGATTATTTTCTTCGACTTCTTTATTTTGTTTATTAATTTTCACTTCAGTATCAGAGGGACTGCAATTTATTTTTCTTCTTCTTCTTCAGTTTCAACCTCTTCTTCAGCTTCAGCTTCAGCATCACCTTATTCTTCTTCATCAGCTTCCGCCTCTACAAATCCTTCATCTTCATTATCTTCAAATATTGGTGGAACATCTACAAACTCTATTGCTTTTTCACCTTTGCTATTCTTCCTCTTACTCCCCTTTTCTTTCTCCTTTTGTTTCTCATCAAAAACTGCTTTTCACATCAGAAAATCGAGCTTACAGATGTTCTCCTAACAAATACCATTTGGATTTCTTTGTAGATGTTTCATCCATATCAGAGCATCTGGATCGTTGCATCCCTTGTAATTGTGCAGATCAAAAAGTAAAGCTTCCTTGTCGTATTCAGCACGAAGAATACTTCAAATATCCTACAAAAACAACAATTAACCATTATGACCCTTGTGAATTTTGTGACCCTTGTAACCCTTGTGACCCTTGTGACCACTGTGACCCTTGTGTAATTGTTACCTTAAAATCTATGATCTGTTTGATCACATCTACATATTTCGGGTTAAAATTGGATTTAACCCGCTTCTTGCACATCCTTCGGTATGATGGATCAACATCCATAACATCAACGTACTATCCATTTTCGTCTAAACTAAGGATGATTTTGAATGAAAGTAACTAAAACATTAAAATAAAATGATAAGAACACAAAAAGTACGAAAACATTCATGTTATTCTAATAATATATACAACTTATCATGAATGAGATTATGAAACCACCACAATACCATTTTATCGTTGATTCCCCACTAATGTGCTTATGGCAAGTATCCACAAGCTTTTCAAATGTGTAAAGCCTCTATGGAAAGCTTTTACAAAATTATAAGTCATCAACCATGTCAATCAGATCATGGCTGATAGAATTGTCTGATAAAGACTTGTGATCCAGAACTTCCCACAACACCATCAAAGTTGCCAACCTGTTTTGATCAGCGGAATTCTTCGCCTTCACAAGCTTTTCACTCACTTTTGCGACGGTCACATTTCCACAATCGAAATTCTTTAGCCTGAATGTATCACGACTTTTGAACTTCCATCCTCCAAGATAGAGTACGCAGTTTAATCCAGTAATTAGTGCATGTTCCACTATAGAGTATTGGATGGAAACACCGTTTATGACAAATCATAACTCCTTATTGTCCCGTACAATCACAGAATCATTTAATAGGATATACATTTGAACCTTCGTCAAGATGGAGTCACATTGGAAATGGAACATATACCTAAATTGGGACTCCTTGTTGAAGTAATGCAAGTCATCTTCATCTAAGATTCCTCTCAACTTCTTTATTGTTTCGTAAGGATAACACTTGGTGGAAATGTTTGGCATTATGTCCATGTTCTTGAATTCATAGAGAAATTTTAGCTTTGACAGCACCTACAAAATGACCAATTAAGAATACATTAGACTTCTACTGACTCAAGCAACCCTTGCGACTCAAGCAACCCTAGTGACTCAAGCAACCCTTGCGATTCAAGTGACCCTAGCGACTCAAGCGTCCCTTGTGACTCGATTCTAGCAACTCAAGCGACCCTTGCAACTCAAGCGAGCCTTACGACTCAAAGAGTCTCTTGAGTCGAACAGGGTCATGAGTCTTAAGCAACTCAGTGAGACTCCTGACCCTCTTCGACTCAAGCGACTCAATGAGACTCAAGCAACCCTTATGACTCAAGCAACCTTTGAGACCCAATGAGTCTCTTGAATCGAAGAGGGTCATGAGTCTCAAACGACTCACTGAGACTCCTGAACCTCTTCCATTCAAGCGAGTCATTGAGACTCACACCCATTTGAAATCAACAAACAATTTCGCTTTCAATAGCCTAATCTCTAATGCATTTCATTTGCAACGTAAAATCCTAGAAATCGATCCACTCACAGACGCCATTGAAGATTGACTCGTGCTCTTTTCTTCATTACTGATTATTGTCATTTCTTTCTTTATTTCTCACTTCAAAAATTGATTGGTCTCAACTTCGAAATTTCTTTATTCCTTACTTTGAACTTGATCCTCACTCTCAACTTCGAAATCGTCTCTCACTCTTTGCTCTCAACTTTGAAATAGGTTTCGTTTCGAAAAAATATCAAATTTGTGTGTGTTTTCATGTATAAAAATAACACACATTTATCTTTTCTCTATTTTTTAGTCCTTAAACTTTTGAGAGAATATACGTGAAACAAAGAAACCTAGAAAGACATCGTCGATATTTTCGTTGTCTATTTAACAGTCAATTTTAAGTCTATTTAATAAGAAAAACATTGTGAGAATACGTCTAAGTTCAATGTTTTTTTCTGTTATAGTTTAGGGAATTTTATAATTGCTTTTCAATTCTCTATTGAGGAAAGTGTTTTTAATTGTACGAGAGTATATGATAATACTGACTTGGAGAAATGAAAGAGATAACAAAATTAAAAAGAAAAAAAATATATTGATAATACGTTATACTTTAATGGAAAATTGAGTGTTACCAAAAATAAATAAAATTTATATTAAACGTTTAAGTCTTACGCATTATTGTTAACCGATTAGAAATTAAAGTATTTGAGTTGTTTAAACTGCTTAAAATAGTAAACCAATAACTTATTACGTTTCAAATTAAAGATATATGATCTATTTCGTAATAATTAAAATTAATATAACATATATTGTACGGAAAGTACAAACAAATTTCACAAACCAGTAAAAAATAGCTACTGATTATTTATTATAAAATATTTAATTTTAAATTATTGGATAAAATATGAATTTCAAAAAAAATAGTCAAACTCCGGAGTCGTTTTTAAAATAAATATTGTTCTGTCGAATAATATTAAATAAAATTGATTGGTAATTTTTATCGATCTATTTGGTAGAAAAATATAAAAAATAACCATTTATTTAGTACAAGCAAACATGAAAATTCTGCATGAGCGCAATATGTCATCTATTCACAATTCTAGATAATTAAAAAAAATTGTGTAAAGAAAAAAACTTCACGAGACTATCTAATTAAGATATATACATATATGATTATATATATATTTTTTGTCGTAATTAACAAGTTCAGAGGAGACTTCGGGGCTGTTACTAATGAATGGACAAGTTAAGGACTCATGAATTAATTCATAGTAATTAATACTCTGAATGGATTATAATTTTAAAAAAATGACTAATTAATTTATTAACACTTATCCAATGTAAAAGTACTTGGTAAATAAAAATAATAGTAGTTTTATTATATAAATTAAATAATTAAAGTGTCAGTATCGGACCCCAAATTCTATTTAAATTCAGTTGAGACAAACCCTCTTTAGCCATCAATCATTCTCATCCTTTCTTGTCTTCTGATATTTTTTGTCCACCATTTTTCTTGTATAATAAACCATAAAAAAGAGAAAAATACACAGAAAATAATTTTAATTTTCTCGGGTTTTGGTTGCTATAGATTCTCCTCTCCTGTGCTTGTTTATTGATCGTGGGTATTGGTAACTGCACATTTGAGGTATGTTCTACATCCTTGCTTTCCGCTTTCCGTGATTTTGCAGTGTAATAATTTATGGGTTCGATGGTTTTTGGCTAATCGAATCGAATTTTCAACTCTTTTTTTTTTCTTTTTCTGGGGTTTGTTGAAATTTCGTCTCGAATCGATGGGCCTTTGGCAAAAATTCATTTTTTTGAATGATTATTGGCTAAATACTTGGTTATTCTATTACTATGAGCAAAAGCTCTTGTAAAAATCCTACCTTTTGATATCCCTTTTGCTCAGAAGTTGGTTTCTTCTTGTGGTGACTTTATTAATTGGTTAGTTTCACGCTACAAAGCAACCTAGTTCTGTATCTGTTTGATCCTATGAATGGTCCTTTCGTGTCATTAGCTCAATTATGTTGTTGTTGGTTCTGATTTCTAATGTTTGATATTGTGCACTTTCTGTTTCTTAGGGTTTAGCGATCAATCATTCGACTGCTATGTTAATCTGGTTTTTAGTTTTCTTCAGGAATTTGGATTTGTTGGTTCGGCTTTTAGCTTAATCACACAATTTACTTTCATGGCAATCAAAGCTTTAGGTTATGCGGAGGTTCATTATTTAGCTTCATTTTGTTTGCATAAGTAATGGGATTTGCATCTGGGTTGGGTTTTATTTATCCCTTACTGATCAAGCTTTCTGTTGGTCAAAGGTATTTTTT
Organism: Gynandropsis gynandra; assembly: GCA_036759665.1. Lineage (NCBI taxonomy): Eukaryota > Viridiplantae > Streptophyta > Magnoliopsida > Brassicales > Cleomaceae > Gynandropsis > Gynandropsis gynandra. The sequence continues at coordinate 23,747,384 of CM071872.1, read as the reverse complement.
TATTTTCTTTTTGCTAAATGGTGGTTCTTCTATTCCATCTTTTGTTTCAGTCTTTCTAGTTTTGCATCTTTTCCATGAACTCTTTCTTGTTCTGCAATTTATTTTGCTTTAAGACGTCAGATGTTCTGTCCATTCTTGTATTTGTTGCTGCCCTTTTTGTAATATTGAGTCCATTGATACAAAATTCGAACTTTCCGATGATGAAAGTATTTATGTATGGAGTTTTCTCTGTCAGTGCTTATGTATCTGTATGTATTGATCAGAAAAGTAATGAGGTTGAATAGCTTATATTTGGTATAACATAAGAAAACTGATACATTTCATTAGCTTGTGCTCTCTGCGTGCTGAGGCACAGGTCGACGGACTAATCTGCTGATGGATATACCAAAAGAAGCCGAAGCTCGTGCTTGGGGGATTCTTTCTGGATCTGGCCGCCATCATCATGTCTCCAGTGATGCTACTTTGTTCTCCAGCTCATTACCCGTTCTTCCCCATGAAAAATGTACTTACCAATACCTTATCAATGATAAATGTGTACCGCCCTTCTCATTAGTCTACGTTCTTACATGCTTTGCTTATTTCCAGTGCAATTGAATGACATCCAAGGTGGTTCCCCACTGGTGGATGATACGGCTGTTGGGTCAAATAAGTTTCATGAAAGTGCCGATGATCCACTGGTCGATGTTGGATCTCATCTCATCGACAGTCTGCTTCCTGATGATGAAGATGACCTTCTGGCAGGGATAATGGATGATTTAGATCTGAGGGAGTTGCCCAGTACATTGGAGGATGTTGATGATTATGATGTTTTTGGTAGTGGGGGAGGGATGGAAATGGAGGCTGATGCATTAGACAACTTGAGCATGGGTATGCCTAACATACCGATTTCAAGGAGTCTTGGTGGAAATGGAATGCCACACTACAGTCTTCAAAATGGTGTTGGAACAGTTGCTGGTGAACATCCATACGGTGAGCATCCCTCGAGAACATTGTTTGTGCGGAATATTAACAGCAACGTTGAGGACTCTGAACTCAGAGCTATGTTTGAGGTACTAAAATTGGAGACCCGAAACACCATTAAATTTTCATTCTAGTCTTACCATTAAACACTCATGGTTTCTACTTTGTCAGCAATATGGTGACATTAGGACACTGTATACTGCTTGTAAGCATAGGGGATTTGTCATGATATCTTATTATGATATTCGTGCTGCTCGAACGGCTATGCGGACGCTACAAAACAAGCCTCTACGAAGGAGAAAACTTGATATCCACTTCTCAATTCCTAAGGTCAGAAACATTTCAACTTTTCCAGATGTGGCTCTAATATGTTTTTCTACAAATAACTATTATTTAATGCCTTGTCTCTTCACCTTTAGGACAATCCCTCTGAGAAGGATATGAATCAGGGGACACTGGTAGTTTTTAACCTTGATCCTTCAGTTTCAAATGATGACCTTCACCGAATTTTTGGTGCTCACGGCGAGATCAAAGAGGTGATAGATATGTTTTTTCATTATTTCTTTTCTCCTTTAAACGCCATGTCTTTTATATTCCACTGAAATATCTTCTTAACTGCTATATTCTTCCTGAAAAGCAGATAAGAGAAACACCGCATAAGAGGCATCACAAATTCATTGAGTTTTATGATGTTAGAGCTGCTGAAGCAGCACTCAAGGCGTTAAATAAGTGTGAGATTGCAGGAAAACGTATAAAAGTCGAACCAAGTCGCCCTGGAGGAGCTCGTCGAAAGTGTGTGCCTTTCTTTGATCAGTCATATTCAGTAATTAATGGCCTTGTCTTTTAGAATGTGAAAGGAGTAGGTGAATTGTTTCTGACTTTCTGTTCAATGTTCTAGCTTGATGTTGCAACTTAATCAAGAACTCGAGCATGATGATTTGCATAGTTATCGGCATCTGGTGGGCTCTCCCGTGGCCAGTTCCCCTCCAGGTGGGGCTTTCAAATGTTTATTTCATTGTAAATAATGTTGTAGTTTGTCTCCCGGAGAAGCTAACGACCATATGCTCTCGTGTCAGGTAACTGGTTGCAGTTGAACAGTCCCGTGGATTGTAATCCTCTTCAAAATGGTCTTAGCAAGTCACCTGTTTTTGGAACTGTGAGCCCTACAAGGAGCAGCCACTTGTCTGGTTTGGCCTCTGTTCTTAATTCTCAAGGGCCAAGCTCGAAGCTTGCACCTATTGGCCGGGAGCAAGGAAAGTTTGGTCATATAGGCAGCAACGTGTTCCAACAGTCCCATTTGTTTCAAGAGCCAAAGTTGGATCAGTACACCGGTAATTTTTCTTCTGTAGGTTCTTCAACATCAAATGGAGGTGGAATCGAAACATTATCTGGGTCAGAGTTTTTGTGGGGAAGCCCTAACACACGATCGGAAGTTTCAAGTTCCTCAGTTTGGTCAAAATCATCTATAGGGAATCCATTCTCCTCGGACAGTAAAGGTCATGGCTTTCCATACGCATCTCGTTTAGAACGGCCTATTGCCTCCCCGCATCCCAATCGCAACCATTGTCTCCATGTCGGGTCTGCGCCATCTGGTGTTCCTCTAGAAAAGCATTTTGGATTCTTTCCGGAGTCTTCAAGAGATACTTTGGTGATGAACACAGTTGGTTTTCAAGGAGCGGGAAGCATGGGTCACAATGGTGGAAGTTTCGCACCAAAACTGGGAAATCATGGGATTATTAACCCGAGTAGCATGGGCGAAAATGGGTTTTCAAATTTCAGAATGATGTCTTCACCAAGATTTAGTCCCGTCCTCTTAAGCAGCGGTCTTCACCCTTTAAGGTTTCCATCAGGCTTTGAGGGCTTCTCTGAAAACGGAAGGCCTAGAAGAACTGAGAGTAATGCAAGCCAAGTAGAAAGCAGGAAGCAGTTTCAACTTGATTTAGAAAAAATTATCAGCGGAGAGGATAGTCGGACTACCTTGATGATAAAAAACATCCCGAATAAGTAAGCCTTTGTGGTTCCTTTTCATGAAAGTTTGACAGATTTGTACAGCCGGATCCCTTAACAAACTTTTATTTGCCATTGTCAACAGATACACCTCAAAGATGTTGCTAACGGCTATTGACGAAAGGAACAAAGGAACTTACGACTTTCTTTATTTGCCTATAGATTTTAAGGTATGGTGGTTTTGACTTAATATGAGACTCCAAGCTAAGGTTCCTTTTATCCATCGGGCTCTGAATCCATTTTTGTTTGTAGAACAAATGCAACGTGGGTTATGCCTTCATCAACATGCTCTCCCCAGATCTCATCATTCCATTCTATGAGGTCATATTCTCGGCTTTTTTCTCATGATGCCCTGCTAGAAATCATGTACGGGGTGTGTGAAATCATGCTTAATGCATTTGCAGGCTTTTAATGGGAAGAAGTGGGAGAAATTTAACAGCGAGAAAGTGGCTTCCTTGGCATATGCTCGGATACAGGGAAAAACTGCCCTAATAGCTCATTTTCAGAACTCAAGCTTGATGAATGAAGACATGCGCTGCCGTCCCATTATCTTTGATATCCCTAACGGTTCAGAGTCTAATAAACAGGTAATTCTATACTCTTAACCGATTATCTAAGAGAAAAAAGCCAAGCTTTAGAATTAGGTAGTAATTCAGTGTAGCAAAAGTGATGAGCCTGTGTTGATTCCCACATTATAAAAGCTGGCTGCTTTGTCTTTCTGTTTGTCACCCAGGGATACCAACAATCTAGCAAAGGGGATGCCCTTGCCTGTCAGCCAATAGATGGTGCTGATGGTGAGAGAGACGAGAGCTAACACCAGACAAGAACATCCTTGTCGTGTCGCCTGTCTTAACAATTGCATATTCAAGTGTATAAATTATAAGTGGAGAGGCAAAAGTCAGCCACGGTGGTGCCACAAGTGTTTTCCAGATGCTGCAGCTGAAACAATTAGTGTGCTTTCTGTTTTTTTTTTTTTGGTCCAACCGTATATATGATTTAAGTGTAAGCTGCAGCAAACTTGCTCTGGCTTTTTCAAGTTGCTTTGGTTCTGGTCTTTTTTACCCATTTCCAAATGCCCGGTTTTATGTGGGTATTATTTAAGTTTTTACTATGTTGCAACTCTTTTATGACTTTTTGTGCATAAGGCTTTTGCAATTTTTACAGTGAGAAAAGAAAGTCTCAGACTTTACCTTACTATTTCTGCAAAGCCTGCTCCTTTTTATTTACTTTTGTGAATTCCGCCATTTAACACATCTAAAAGCTCTTGGAACTACATGTCTGTCGTTATCAATGGCATCGGCGTATATGTTATATCATCTCTGGACTGAATTGGACTTTATTGGTAATATCCAAATAAATTTAATATTCAATTGTTGTTATAGATTTATAAATATAAATCAATTATATATTAAAAACAAATAAATAATTTAGATTAAAAAATTATTTGAATTGATGATTCTAATACGGTAGAATTTTTGGAATATCCTTTGATCTTTAATTATTTAATGAAAATTTCCATCAAAATATATAATTTTACATTGAAATTTACCATTAAAAAATCCGACTGTATACTGAAATTTATATACTTTAATTCAATAATGAAACTTATAATGAAAGTATTTAAGTTTACATTACAATTCAGTTTCTTTTAATTCAATAATAAAAGTTTATAATTAAAGTGTTCAATTTTACATTGTTAACTTATAAATCCAAATATTATTTGCATACACAAAATATTCTAACACCCAAAAACTAGAAGAAATCTTAGAGCATGTCATCATCAGTTCATTTTTCTCTGTGGTTAATACAAGCAAAGACTCGATTGGCTCCAAGATCATCCATTCATTTCATCCTCTCACTCAGTTTACAAAAATATATTTTGTCACGACATTATCATTGGACCACAACCCAATCAAGAATTCTTCTTAGGGAATCATGAAACCAAACAATGCAAGATCCTCAGGAAAAGAACAAGCAGAGAAGACGACAAGTAAAAACCCTAACTTATATGAAGATTTTGTTTTCTCGTGGAATTAATGAATATGATTTTTTAGTGTTCTGGAGAGGTATGTGTAGGGTTGAGTTTTTGAGTCCAATGCTTATAGGATCGAGTTCGCAAAAAAAAAAAAAAATCCTGATTGAACATGTGGTAATCATCGTGACACAAAATAATTTTATTTAGTTGAAGATCTGTTCGACTGTCTTCCACTTCACTCACGATGTTCATTTTGGAGTGATCTTGGTCAAAGATCATTATTCCAAAATGATATCGGTAAAAATTTGTTTTAATATTTTTATCATAAAAAAATATTATTATTTCCAAAACCCTTATTATACACAATACATATTTTTTTTTCAATTTAGCATATTTTTGAGGAAAAAAATATCTCTCCCAAACTTTTGAAAACTCTTCAATATCTTTCAAAAATATCTGAATATGTTAACAAAACTCTCTAAAAGATCTTTAAATCTCACCAAACATATCTCAAACCTCGGAAAATTCATCATCAAATATAGAAATACAAGAGTTTTACATTGCACGTCGAAAAATGTAAATAAAGTTAGTACATTTTTAGGGTTTCGCTACGTAAATATAGTATGATCTCCAATTTTGCTTCAAAAATTTTAACTTTTAATTATTTTTCTAAATGTTTTGCATGTTCACCACTTTTGCGCAATATCCTGGAATTCTAGTGACATTGATTCTTCTATAAGGTGCATTTTTAACTTGATACATAAGTAACACGATAAAAATACATTGTGTGTAGACCAAATAATCACTAGGATCGATGTCGTAACCATATCACGTAAGAAATGATACACCATATAGAGTGAGTTGTTTTGAGTTATGACCCAACCCCGGTAACAACTTGTTACAACTCGTCACAATTCACTATACCTAGAGCATCCTTTTCATATTACATGGTATTAACTATATCATGTTGTTTGATAGGTCCTAAGCGGACCTGTAGACCCAAGCATATTTTACTTCCGACTTGGAATTTTTTGGACGCTAGAAAATTGGAACATAAGGTTTGATATCCAAGACGATTGAAGAATTGGATGAAACCTTTGATAGGAATGAATTGGAATGGTTTTAGAAACAATCTCAACTCAAAAAAATATTTCATATAGATAGGATGAAGCATAACAAAACGGTGGAGATATGGATGTTGCTTCTCTATGTTGTAATAACGAATAAGATGAACAAATTCTAGTTCATTCTCAGTTGTGTGCATATCCAGTATTAACTGATAGAACGAAGTCATTTATATACTAAATTATAACCGATATCCATAACATTGGTCTAGATTTGGCAACAATAGGTTCAATGAGAGAAATTAGTTGAAAATATTCAATAATCACGTTTGATATGAGGAGCAAGCTACTCTCAATGGACATATGCAAAGATCGATTGAAGATGACTACATCTTTTTTACACTATCATTAAAGGAAGGTCTAAGATAAGTGGTCCCATCAACGATTTCTTGGTGTGAATCATCGATTACCTAAAAGTTTGCATTGATTGTCTTTGGGGAGGTTCACATTCTTAGTGAAATTAATCGTATGCACAACAATTTTAACGGCTACGTGAAAAAAATCTAGACATTTTATGCGTTTATATTGCTTTTTGAGGTAACTGTATCATAATTCAAATTTATTTAATTAGTTTATATGTTAGACATTTTGCTACCACCAGAAAAGTTTTGATTGCCGCTACGAAAGAGGAATTTCCCGCAAGTCGCCAGAATCAAGACCCCCTCAATCTCCTCCGCATTCCCACGTTCAATAATACCCCATCTATGTACCCCATGTTCATTAGTGTTAATATTATAAATATATATTAACAATTAATGCCCATCAATATCCCCCATATTCCATAGTGTCTCATCACTCTCCTCCACCATAAAAAAATCCCTCGTAATCTCCCCTACGATCTCCCTCGCCATCAATAATGCCCCCACAATTTCTTCAACCATCAAGAATTCTCCCGCAATATGAAGAGTCTTTTCAAATAGAAGAGGATGTTATACACAAATTATAAAAACGCCAAAAGAAAGACGGTAAAGACATTGGTGAAGACATGAGGAAGATACAGAAGCTAGAACGAAAGTTGCAACATATGTGGTTGTCGGAGAGGAAGCTTTAACAATTGGTGACACATTGGAGAGGAAGAAGCTTCAACAAATGGTGGGGAACCATTGAGCTACTGGAAAAACATAAAAAATAAAACCCCTTCTTACATACCTGGCACCAATGAGTTTTTTGATTTCCAAAACTTCGTTAATAATTCAAAATTTTCAATTTAAAATCGGGAAAAAGCGAGATCAAAAGTGTTTTTATATTATATTTACACAAACCAAATAGGTTTGGAAGTATGTATGATTTATTTAATTATTTTTTTTTATGTTATTCTCCTTGGACTCTGATACAACGATGCAAGAATTGTTGTATGATTCCAAAATAGATGCAAGTTGAGGAGATCTAGGTTGAGCCATGGGGTAACACGTGTCTCCTCGTAACAAAAAATATGCATATTGAGGAGGTCCAAAGTATCTGATACAACATAATATGTAAATTTAATGTCATTTCTTCCCATCTACAACATATTGAGGAGGCCTTTGCGTTGCTGATGAAACTGCACTCACAAACATATATTATAAACCAGAGAGCCTTAACCGCCGATGAATTGTTCTTTTTATATTTTGAGGCTAATGAAAAAATTGGCACAACATAGATGTGATGTATTTCATTGTAAACACTCCAAAGCATTGAAATTGGAAATATTCCAAGGGAACTATATAACCAAAAGAGCTCAATCAATCCAATAACTTGATATAACCGAACGTTAACCAAAAGAGATCAATCCATCTACACCTAAATTCATTCCTGAAACTCAACTTACATTTCCTAACTACTTCTCTTCTTCTCATTTTTTGTGATTTCCATACTGCCCTAGGTTTAAAAAAAGTTGTTTTCATTATCCTTCCAACTTCCTAATGAACGGATATTACAGTCTCCATCTCCACCAAACTTTCCATCATAATCATCAACCGCATTGCTACTGGTTTATCCTAATTGACAATCAGAGGCATCAACTTACTCTGTATTCCAATCTGAAATTCGTTATCAAGGAATGAATACATTAAAGGCTTTCATGGCAGCAACAATTCGCACTTTTGTCTCATACTTCAGAAAAGCAAAACCTAGACAATCAACTAAATTATAAATCAAACTTGGTGAAGCAAATGAAAACCGAAGACCACGGTGGAGGAGGATGAGCTTACATAGTCTTTGGTTGTCATTCCTTGACAACAAATTTGACAGTGAAACCTAAGCCCAAATCGTTACCCAAAACAAACTCGAGGAAGTTGAATTTTCTTTTTCTGATCCCTTCGTACATCAATTAGCAGATTCTCTCGAAGACTCTCTCTCTCTCTCTCTGCTTCTCCTTCTTCTTTCTCTTCCTTTTCATCGTCTGTCCAAAGAATCTAAGATTCTTCTGTAGAGACCCTTCTCTCTGCACTATGGCCTTCACGAAGACATAAGCCTTTCCTTTTCACAGACACGTCCTTCCTCCGACGTTTCCAGATCGAACCATCTTGAGCCAGCCAGAAATTCAAAGTTTTGAAGGATCTCACAAAGTCTAGTTTCCAAACATTGTGATAATCGATGAGTTCTTGTTGAATTCAGCCTTTGGATCGTCTTATGTTAGAAGTTTTATGGGTCTACCTCATAAGATATCGAACCGTGTATCTGAATTAATCGGCGAGACGACATAGGAAGGAGGCATGTGAATCAGAGAAGAAAATTATGATAGAGATATCATTGGTGAGATTGAAGAGGGATCCGATTCACCGTCGTCACAATAGATATGACAACGAGATCGTTCAAATAGCTTAGATGGTTTAGAGAGATTCTCTTGAATTAGCCATTTTTTGGGGTTTTTTTATTGGAATGTGTGTGAGATCAAACCGAAAGATTTCATCGAAAAATCACGATTGGAGAACAAATTACATTTGAAAATTTTCAATAATCGAAAAACCACAACTGGAGAACAAATTACATTTGATTTTTTTTATTTATTTAGATGAATCTAACGTGAAAAGCTGAAAAGCGAGAATGCGAGCTTGCGAGGAGTTATTTAACTTTTTGATATATAAATTTGTTAATGTTCAATAAAATCCTAAAATTGTTTAGGAAGAAATAACAATTGGAAAATTAATTGACAGCTAAGTTCATTCCTGTTAAATGTTCTCGTTCCACAATTTTTTGGGCCTCAAGCTTCATTTGAAAATGAAGCCCTTCACACACTGAATTGTGTGTTCCTCACGGCTCAGCAGCATCGATGTCGATGAATATGACGAGTATCTCTGTATCTCATCGTCGCGTGTTCTCTTTCTTCGCGCCCCCAATCGTAAACAACGAGCCGTTTCTCCGTCTCTAGAGTCTCGGCATCGTTCGCCGGAGGTTCCCTTTCCCCGTCGTGATTCGAGTTATTTTGGTTCAATCATTTACAGTGATAGAGAACGGAGCGGATGAATGATTCCGAATGTTAGTGATTTGAAGTTTTCTGATATATCTTTTGGGTTTCATCAGTGTATCACCGATCAATGGTCTGCGAATGGCGACGGAGGGATCGAGTGCGGTCTGCTATCTCGACCCTCTCTTTCATGTATCATCTCCTTTATCTCTCCGATTGTGGGTCTTAACGCAGAATGCAAATGGTAATGTGAGAATTATTGTATGCTGAATTAGCACAGTCATCTTCTTATACCAAATTAATGATTCAAGCCTCTGTGCTGTTCCTTTGGATATGAGCAACTGAGTTGGATAAACAATGAGGGGATGTCTTGCATTGAAGAATTTCTACTATTTTTTGCATGTTGTTTCTGAAAACACATGCTATCAGAACCCAACAATTTTTTGTAATTAAAAACAATCTGTGAGCAGGATTCTGATAAGAACCATCCAGGAAGGCTAGGGGGTCCTTATAGGTCCACATTAGAGTATATGAATCATAAGAGATTCATGTATGCTTTCACCAGGTCTTGAAATTTGCACAAAACTTTATGCCTGTTAGTAGCTTTTGTAACTCCGTTATCGCTGCCTTGTTTGTAGGTGGACTTGAATTACCATTTGTTGCTTACTTACAAACTTAAGGTTAGAGTTTGAGATCGTCAGGATCTTCTTTCTTCCTTCTTCTGGGTTTCCCCTCACTAATCTCGAGCACTGACAGAGGAAAGCGAGATGGAGTGATCATTTCTTTGGTAATCTCATTGGGTTTCTTCCAACATTTCTCGCGGAGTAGACAACTTACAGACAGGATTTGGCCAGGGCTCAATTCTTGCAACCGTAGGAATCATTTGTGTCACAGTTGTATAGTATCATTCCTTCTTTAGACATGAATGCGTTTGTGAACAATAAGTAGGTTATCTGCAAATCACTATAAGAATGTGAACGAAAAGACATGAAGTTTGCCTGCTCTCTTTTTCCTGTCTTCAAGAAGAGAGTTGGAATTTTGCACTATCCTCTTGACCCAAATTGATTTTTAGCCACATATGATTGCATCATGTGATTCTAGATTAATGTATCTCATTTGCATTGTAGATGAGCCATGTCGAGAATATTATTCAAGCATTCCCTAGGTGTTTTATTCTCTAACACTGTGGAAAGTTGCACTGTGCTTAATGTGTCTACAAGAATTTAATATATCTAAGCCCTTTGTTTTTGCTACATCTTCTGGTAAACTAATATGCTTCCAAGAGGAATAATAGCAAGAGAACAGATGGGTAGTCTAAGGTCTTATAATAAATCTTCTTGTTGATTACAGCTGCTTGCTTTGAATTCCATGTATCGTGCAGGCAAGTGGAAGAAGCTCCTTCTCATTCTGGAGAATGAGTTGTGCCCCTTTAACTCTGATTCGCTCAATTAACTTTATCCAAGTAGTGACATGAGGATCCCAACTATTACAAGTATTTGGAGTATGCTTCCTGATACAAGGGTTGCTGAACTTGGAAGTCCTGTTGGCTCGGCCACACCATACACTGGTCCAGTACCAGGCAAGCCTGTCGTCGGGGTTGTGGTAGGGTTTGTATTAGTTGGCGAAGTATAATCTGGTGGACTCGGTGGATTCGGTGGATTTGGTGGATTCGGTGGACTTGTGCTGTATTTAAAATAAAAGATCACTGTTATTTTCTTCATTTTTGCAGGTTATACATGAGTTAGTAAGAAACGAATGATACCTGGTTGCTCCTGATGATGCTGGGAAGTGGCAGTTCCCTTTACCTGGGGAAACAAGATAGGAAACAAAATATCAAACTGGAGATCCATTGGTGATATTGTGTGAAATTTATTTGGTGCGGTATTGCTCCTAAATTCATGATCCAAAAGCAGGGTTTAGTTGTGAAACACTGATGATTTGTGTGGACTTAAAAGCCATCATTGGAGGAGGCAACAATCTAAATATCTCGCATTCTTTGAAGCAAAATGCAGATAAGTTAATCATGTCCATGATGTGAGTGCAGGTAATGTAACTTTCCTTTTCTTTATTTGATGATAATCTAATCTTTCTCGGGTTCTACATAAAAGTTGATATCTTACTTGGGTCTGTGCTGGTAAGTTGTGCTGTCCCTCCAAAAACACAGCTTTCGGGGCCTGGATGTTTCTGATAATATTCGTTGAAAGCATAAGAAGCATGATCACGGATGTTGTTTGGCTCGTAACAGCTTGCACCTGGTTGGATCAGCCCACAGTCAGCTCCTCCATACCCGCAGGCATAATCCAAAGCCACCTGTAACGCTGTAGGTGAAGCATTTGGGCTCGCAATACACCACTGGCCACTGCCGCCGCCTCCTCCCCCACCAGCACCAGCACCAGCACCGCCGCCTCCTCCCCCACCGGCACCACCACCTCCTCCAGCACCTGCACCAGCTCCACCACCTCCTCCCCCACCGGCACCACCACCTCCTCCAGCGCCTGCACCAGCTCCACCGCCTCCTCCAGCGCCAAAATCACCGCCACCACCTGGTGAAGTCGGGGTTGTGAATGGCCCTGGTTGTGTTAACGTGGGTGGTGATGGTTGGGTGATGGTTGGGGTCGTGGTGCTGCCACCAGGATTCGTAGGATTCACAACCGGAATGTCGCCTTGTCCCTGAGCTAAAGCATTTGGAGCTGAAAAGCAATCATCATAAAACCAAGTTAGTTACCTTGCAATTAACATATTCCTTACTTGATCCTTTTGCAGAGGTTATTGAACATATCCGAGAACCCGATTAGCGTTTTGGATTCATAACAAACATAGGAAGATTTACCCGAAGTGATTAGGAGATAGAAAAGAAGGGTCGGGAAGCATGGAAGAGCTAAACGGGCCATGTATTCGTCTTAGACTTGTAACGGTATAGGTAGATGGGAGAAACTAAAAGAAAAGGGAAGTTGGTTGCGAAGAAGCTCCCTCCCATGGATTGATAGAATATATAAATGAGAAGAGAATCGTAAGAGGCAAAGAATCATAGATTTCTTGGGATGGGAGAGAGAGCATTACAAGTAGAAGGAATAAAAGAAGACTTGAGAAAGGAGGAATTGTGAGAAGCTAGAATCAACAAGCAAGAGAAAACTCATTAAAGAGGAAAAGGTATTATCAAGTACAATCCTAATACATACATATGTTTATATATATACACACACACATGTTCCTCTTGGGTGTGAAACGATCAATTGGACTCAAAATCATATCTTATGGTTATAGGGTTATATACACACATATATATAAGCCTTGATTATCACATGGAATCATGTATGAGTTAAGAAGAATGTAATATGTTGGTCATAAACAAGTGAGGATTCTCATTCTTGCATGGGCACATTATGGTTGTGCATAGGTGATGAGTGGTATATGTAGAATACTTTTAAGTTGGGTAATTTATAAATTAAATATAAATTATATAAAAAATATAATATTTATAATATAACCTTTATAAAATGTATTTTACGGATTGTTTATATTTAAAATTTATATATAATAATGTTATTTTGTCACGGAGGTGGGTTATATAAGTGATATTGCTACGAACCCATACCTTTTACTGTTGTACTAAATTGAACTGATCAAAGACCTCGGAAAAAAAAACTAAAACAGTAAAAAGCTAAAGTGGGTTTTCAGATAGATCTCATGTTCTTACTTTTCGGTGAAACATATGGAATCTGCCTATGGAAATGCGATTCTCTCTTTAGATTTATATATTTATTTAATCTGATATTTCAATCATTTTGATATATGATCGTTTTTGGTAATGCAAAAGAATAATATGCCACTGTTTTTTTTTCACAATAAATTCATGGACCTTGCAATCTAAAATGTATTGTTTTGATACAGGTCGGGGTTAATGTGAATAATTAATTATTTTTTTTATATGAGAATTTCGATAGGAGGTGTTGAGACAATTTGAGTTTTCCATTCCGTTGTTATATAATCTACATTGTTTGTAAATTGTGTTCAATGGTTATTGATATGGTAGGCACATATTTGCCTCCGTATCAGAATATTTAATATTTATATTTGATCCGATATTTCTAGATATATAATCGGTTCTCTATATTTGTTCAGACAAATTTATTCCAAGTAAATACTAGGTTGTTTTCTTGAGGTGAATCATGTCCTTTTTGGTTTAGGTTTTAGGGCATTAAAGTAAGTTTTACGTGTCCTATTGTTGTCGTAAAGGCATAAAATATTTGCAAGAGGCTTAAGATTCAACTCAAAGAATTACTCCTTGCAATCTCACACCCCTAAGTTCTTAGGGTCGAATCCCATATATAAATAAAGATCATAATTAATTTACTCTAATTTTTGTGTTTACACCTATATAAACATATTTATATTAATAACTATTTTTAAAATATTGGATGAAAACTAAAACGTTTTTATTTTGCTTCGAAAAATATAAAAGTTATTATGATTGGTTTAGAAAACACAAACTCTTTTTAAATGACAATTTTCCATACTTGTGTGGATGTTGATAAATTATAAACAATTAAATGTTAGTATTTTTAACTGTAAGAAAAGTAGTTGATAGTATTTTTTATGTAAGTTTGTAAAGGTTTTTATATTACATTCCCTAATGATTTTTTTTTTCATTGTAATCAATCAGTTTCTTTATTATAGTTTTAAAAATCATTAAAACTATTTATTAATCACTTGCTTCAAAATTAGCAACACAACAATCTACAATCTAGTATATTGTATTAAGGAAAGTTTATATTTTATATTAAGTAAAGTTTATATTTTATATTTAGGAAAGTTTATATTTTATATTAAGGAAAGTTTACTTACTTAGGGTTTTCAATTGTCTATAAATAGTCTTGTAAACCCTTCGCTATGGAATAAGAAAATACATTAGCTATTATGGTATCAGAGCACAAGTCATAAGACAAAATAACCTATTTTTTTTTCTTTTTCTGCCTACCCTGTTTTAGCCGCCACCCCCTAATTCGGCCGCTCCTCC
>CM071872.1:23700239-23730131 GCA_036759665.1 Gynandropsis gynandra | reverse complement strand
CCCTCCCCGATTTTCTGGCGTCCCGGCTCGCCCATCCCTCTCTCGTCCCGCGCCGCGTCCCGTCGTTATCGCGTCGCGGTGGCGGCCCTTCTATCGCCTAACCCTAGATCAAACCCTAGATCTAACCCTAGATCCGCATCACCTAACGCTAGATCTGGCATCTCTTGCTCAGCCGCCTCAATACCCTAATCCATGGCCGGCCAAACCAGTAACCCTACCGCCCATCTCTCCGATGCGGCTCCTACCTTCGATCCACAAAATCTGCTAAGCACTCTTCTCACGGTCAACATGACCAACTAGTAATTTGGTTCACGGAAGGTCACCTCCCGCGATCAGCTTGCTGACATTCTGACGAAGCCGCTTCCGCGCTCTTCTTTCCATGATCTCTGTGTCAAGATCGGAATCACCTTCCGTGCTCCGTCTTGAGGGGGCATATTAAGGAAAGTTTATATTTTATATTAAGTAAAGTTTATATTTTATATTTAGGAAAGTTTATATTTTATATTAAGTAAAGTTTATATTTTATATTTAGGAAAGTTTATATTTTATATTAAGGAAAGTTTACTTACTTAGGGTTTTCAATTGTCTATAAATAGTCTTGTAAACCCTTCGCTATGGAATAAGAAAATACATTAGCTATTATATTGCTTATTTTGCACGATAGTACATTGGTATATTGATGTATATAGTATTTCTCAGCTCCTTACTATACTTCATCACGACCGATTCATTCCGGTGGACGAACTGCGAATTTGAGAGAAAAAGGGAATGAGGATCAATTCTCGGGTTCGTATTAACCTTCGAGATAGAAGAGATAACGTAATCGAGAGAGTAAAAAATGAAAGCAAATTTTTAGATTTTATTAATTTAATATATAAGGTACAATATTGTTCAAGTATTTATAATACAAAAATATCCTAACTAATTAATTGAGAAATAAACTAATCCTAATGTACATTTAAAAAGTGAAAGAACATGCTAACAAATACACAAGAATACCAGAATAAAAATATTATGTAACAAAGTTGTAACATTAATGTTTCTCATCAATCAATTTGAGAAGTAAATACTATACACTTTCATCTATAATGATTGTCCGAAATGACTTTAATCATGATATCAGGAATTTGATTATTGGTTTAGTGCGTTTGTGATAAACCATAGCTCTAGAGCATCCATGTTATAGGAAATAGAAAAACAAGACAACACGAAATGTTAGTTTAAGAAGATGATAACCAAACTAACTTACATGTAACGTTTGTCATCACTCTAAATTCAGTTTCATCAAATCGTCACATATTTTTTAGAGACCAAGAAATACTAATAAATATGCAATAATTTATAATTGATATGCGGAAATCAATACATGATAGACAATCAACATATGCAAATGTTGTAAATTCACGTTTGAAGTTGCAAGATAGAACAAGCCGTGACCAAACGTGTTTTTCAAATATTTCAATATTTAGTGTGTTGTAGACATATGAAGGTTAGTAGAAGCTGACATATATTGGTTTAATTTATTATTTACATAACAAATATCGGGTGGTGTAATTGCTAAGTATATTAGTTTTTCGATTATCTTTCTACAATATGTTGGGTCACAGAGATTATCTCTCCCTATTCGAGATAGTTTAAGATTAACTTCTATAAATACCATTACATACAACCCAATAAACCAAAATTTTCTAGTAATTCTACAGTGTATTTACATTGACTAACTATGATATTCAAAGTTGATCTAACTATTTCTAAACCTAGAAAGTATTTCAAGGACCAATATATCATTGAATTCCAAAGATAATTCAAAATATGTTTTAGATTGTAAATTGAAGTTTGGTTGTCACTAACAATTAGAATATCAAGATATCAAGAGAGTGAGTTGCAATGTTGTTAATGAAAAAAAATAATTTAAGAAAGATTGAAAAAAGAATGACTTTAGAAGAAGAAATTGAAAGTTTAATGCATGTTATGTAATATTAAATAGTTGAGGGGGTAAAAGGTAATTACTGAAAAGTTCAGTAATATAAATACAAAGAGAAAAACAGTTTTCTATTACGTTTCATTATTCTAACGAATCAAAAACCCTAGCCATCAGAGAGAAACGAAGAATGAACAATCAGATTTTTGTTCCTAACCAAAAATCTGTATCAACCATTGACAACAGATCCTGATCTCGGCGTGGATACGCATAAAGGACTCGTGCGTTCAAGTCTCACATCCAATTTTTGTCAGATTCGACAAAACATGTAACATTGGAATCGTTCCTAATTTTTTTTCGTTGAAACCATTCGAACTTAATCTTGAATATAATTAGATCGATAAATGAGTTGTTAAAATACGTTTCTGCACCCGAATAGCAACCCTACATAAATGACAATTTGGTCTGTCATTTTCTTGAGGCTTCTTTTAAACTATATAAATATTTAAATTGTTTACAAAGTGGATTGATAAAAGAGTTACCGTGAAAAACAAAATGTTCAGGTGGAAGAGACATAAAATTTCTTCATTACATACCATGTAAAAATGCTTAATACCATTCATTCTTTATTAATAAATGCAACAAAATTTCCCTAAATCTCACCATAACCGAACTAAATAAATCAATATAATGTATGCTTTTTTTTTGTTCAACATTTACTACTACACAACTTTTACAATGATGGATAATAACATCAACATTATATTTTGTTTTGTATATTCATTTACAACCAACATATTTCTTATTTGGAGATAAAAAGTAATATCCAAATATTATGGTTTAAAAGAACATTGAATTCAACATTCATAACATCCTTCCATTAAAGATATTTAATGGCTTGTTAATAAGAAGACAGTCTAGTAAGTAGTGATGTTTAAAATAAAAATAATTTTATGAGGATTAAGTTTTTTATAACATGACAAAAGAGATGGGATAAAGAGTTGCACAAGAGTGGCACAAGTTGATGTTGAATTTGATTAACATTGGTAACCAACAAGATAATGAGGTTGTTTGGTGTATCGTCTAGATATGTCTGATTGTTTAAAAGAAATAAAAGCTGGAGAATTATCTAAAAAGAATATCTCCAACAAAATGTACATAATTAGAGAAAGATAAATGGCTTATAACAAAAAAGGGGAATAGAGAAATAAGAAGATCATATATTGGAATTGGAAGGATAACATAGGATAGAGATAAAGAAAACAAGAGAATAGTAATATTTATTGTATGATTACGTTTTAGATTAAAAATGATGTATCTTTTAAAATTAGATGGATAATCTAAAAACACAGTTGAATTAATGTCTAATTTTTGATACAACAATGACATAATAAATAAATAAAAACTTTAAGATGTTTATATTATAAGATTTTGTTATTCGAATTTTTTTAAAAGTGCTAAATGTTTTACAATTATATATATAAGATATATATGTATGCTATATAAAATATAACTATATTATACATATAAGTATATATATTATATGATATATATCATTTGTTATATAACTTATAAGAATATATGTGCATATGTAATATATATATATATTTAGTATGTATATAATTATATATTAGATATATATATACACATATGAATATGAATGTATTAATATATAATATATATTCATACATATCTATACACAAATATATAAAACAAATAAAAAGAAAATGATCAATATTTGTAAATAACATACATGTGATATCTATTGTAATCATATTATTAAGTTTGAATAGAAAATATAGGGTATTAGAGACACTTGGTACATCACATGCTTTGCACATGTATTAATAAAGTCCCACATTGGAATTGAAGACAATAAATAAACATTATATAAATATTCATAGATAAAAAAATTTCAAATAGGTAATAAAACGGACTTTGGAATATGCTAATAAGCATATGTTATATTATATATATATATATATAATATAACACACGTGCTATTAGAAGTTTAATGTACATCATTAATTGTACAAGATCGGATTTAGCATATTCGATTAGTCGACTCAGTAGATACTCATACAATCCAAGAAAAGAAAATGTAATTGTGTTAGTAAGAGTGTTGAGATACCTTAAGCATACAATTAGCCATGGTTTGTACTACACTATATATTCTACCTTAAGCATACAATTAGCTATGGTTGCACTACACTAAATATCCTCATGCAAATTGATTTTAAAATATACAGATACTAAATCTACAAGTGGATATGTATTTACAATTGGAAGAGCAACTATATCTTGGAAATCATCAAAACAGACGGTAGCGACACATTCAACTATGCAAGCAGAATTCGTAGTGTTAGATAAAGCTGCAGAGGAGACATAATGGCTCAATAACTTTCTAAAAGGAATTCCATTGTGGCAAAAACCTGTTATTGCCATTTGTGTTCATTGTGATGGTGTGGTTGCTCTTGCAAGCGCAAAAAACAAAATTTAAAATGGTAAATCGAGGTATATTTGGCAACGACATAACACGATATGAGACTTACTGAAGAATGAAATAATATCCATTGACTACATAAAATCTAAGGAAAACATCATGGATCCATATAGTAAAGGCCTTGGTAGAGAGCAAGGTTTGAATACAAGGAGGGGAATGGGCTTAAAGCCAATGGAATGAGTCATCACTTGACGGAAATCTAACCTAGCAACATTGGAGATCCCATGGTCTAGGTTCAATAGGCTAACTAGTTAAGGAAGACTCAAGTCTCATGACATAATATTAAGCCTTTCCTATGCTAAAATAAAGTATGTCTCTGTTGATAAGTAAAGGGATGAATCTTACGATTCTTAATAATGCTAATAGCTTTGAAAGTGGATATTGATACAGACTATTTCTGATTGACATTACCTATATGAGATCGATGTAGGGTTGCATCTATGAGAACCAACGATGATTAAATTCTATAGAAATTTCATGAAAAAGGATACGTTCAGGACCAGAATGAACAAAACCGTAAGAATTGAAATGTTTTTGTTTGGTAAGTATGGTACTTATTGTTTTGATTTACTACGAAATGTGAGTAGCTCAAGACTGAAGTTCACTAATTCACAAAGTGAATATGTTAAGTACTCACAATGAACGGTTGAAGTCCAAAAGTCACCTTTCAAATGCATACTTGACCAAAATTCTGAGAATGAAATTTTATTTTCTATTCAAAAATGGGGTATTATTAAGTTCGAATAGAAAATGTGGGGTATTATAGGCACATGGTACATATGTATTTCACATGTATTAATGAAGTCCCATTTTAGAAATTGAGACAATAAGTGAACATTATATAAATGTTCATAGATAGAAAGATTTCAAATGGGCAATGAAATGGACTTTGGAATAGGCTAATGGGCACATATATTTATATATATATATATATATATATAATATCAAAAGATGGACCTTGGGACTCTAGGGCTCTTGTTATCATTGAATCTTCAAGACATAATAGTGCAAATTTTTTTGTCTTAGGACACTGCAAACACATGCCTTAATCATCCGTAAAATCTGGTATTTTTAGTTGTTGTTTTTCAACTCAACATTTATTTAATATTCACTTATAACTTGTACATCTGAATACATCTGAACTCACTGATTCTAACACATATATATTGTAATTGTGTATTTGAATGAAATGTCTATATGCCTATTTATTGGAAATTTGATATGCGTTTCTACAACATGGACAAAGATTTATGGGTTTAAGCTTAAAACATTCACATATTTACAATATGCTTCATTTAATTTCTATCGATTATCTCATTAGAAACCTTATCATGGAAAACATTTTGGAACAAGAATCATGATGAAGGAAAAAGTGTATGTCATAAAAGTTTTTCATTGATTTATCAATCGCTTGTTTATTCATAGGCTTCGGAAGTGGCGTATCCCAATATTCTGAATGTGTTTCCTAAATATTAAAGTCGGGAGAGCCATTGCTACCAATCAACTATATTTATATTAGAATAATGTAATAAATATCAATTTCTTCCTTCTTCTCAAGCTCTTGTATATATGAGAAAACTTTCGGAGACATATACTTTGTTCTATCTCTTTTTATATATCTTTCCTTCATTTGAGCAACACATGCATCATTATCTTCATATAATATTGTTTTATTGATACTAATAAATAATCTACATGTTTCTTATATGTGTCAAATTGTAGCTATGAGCCACACGCACTTTCTGCTTGCATCGTGAAGTCAATAACTTCAACATGATTTGAAAATATTGTAACTAATGTTTATTTTTTTGGAATGCAATGAAATCATTATGCCTCAATTGTAAAAATATATCTTATTTGTTATAGAGCTTTATGGAAATCATATATATAAAAGGAGGGTTTTTTCCTCCCCTCTAGTGCTGCCACATCAATGGAAGAATGAAAAAACCCCTCACCATCGTATTCACATCGTTGGTTAACATAACCAAAAAATATTAAGAATGCAACTTAAATTCATTATTGATATCAAATTCATTATATCTCTCTTCCTGTTGGTTAAACTCCCTCAGATTCGTTGTATCTCTCCTTAGATTCGTTGTATTCCATGCATCAAACACATGCTTAAATCGACGTACTCAAGTCCTGATAGCGTACTCTCTCTTCCTCCCTCATCCACGGAGTATTCGCTCTCTCTTCCTCCTTTATCCCCGGCGTCTTCGATCTCTCTTCTTCCCTCTTTCGTCGACTAAAAAAAGAGTGGGAAACTCTTCGATACCCTTCCCAGATCATCTGCCTAAATCGATCTCCTCCAAGCCCTACGACCTCGATCTTCACTCTCTCTTTCTCCCTCACCCCTGACGATTCCGTAGTCAATGAGCCTCAACCCATTCTTGAAGGAGATAGATTATATTTAAAATGGTGTAGTGGGAAGAGAGCGTGAGGACCGATCTTGTCTCTGTGATATCCCATCTATGTATCAAGGTTCTGTGCTATATCTCGTGGGTAGTTTAATCTCAAGATTGAGTAGTCCTTCTTCTGGCTATCGGTGTAGCGGGGCACGAGTAGTCTCTCCTGTGTTAGATCATCGTCGGAGATATCGATGAGGCATCACTGCTCGAGCTGAAGCACAGAGGTCAGTCCACCAAGGGTCTATGATATATTCGGTCGGACTTTTGATCTCAAGGTGGGTTTTGTTGAGGTTAGGGGTGAATCACCTAACTTCACTCCTGGAACCGGTCTCATCTTGTATCCAGTCTGAATTGGTATCAAATCTTCCCATACGTGTGTTTGTTCATCACTCCATATTAAATCTGCGAAAATTTCTTTTAAAACCCAAATTGCCCGTATGCTTCCAAACACTACAAGAAAATTGTCATTTCTGGATGGATTTTGCAGACTAAAAGAGCCGTCCCTAAATTTAAAGACGGATTAAGGACGCCATAAGAACAAAAAAAATAAATCCGTTCGCGAATTTGCAGACCGCATAATAGTCCCTAAGGCGTCCGTGATTGCGGATGGATTCAGGACCACTTTCAAGGGCGTCCGCAATTTGCGGACGGCTAAAGCGTACATCCGCAAATTGCGGACGGCTTTTCCGCTCGTCCACAAATTTTGGGACGTATCCGAGATGGTTCGTCATGAAATATTTGTCTCAGTCTGTAATCCGTCCCAATCGCTACGGTGAGAAGGTTCCCGTCACACACAATTCTCATATATTTCACTTCATATCTTGTTATCGTTTCTGATTATAATGGTATCGTCGTCGAGATCGGATATTTTCATTTCGAGAAAGTAGATGTGTAGAAGAATTGATCCAGAAACTTAAGGTGTATCAAAGGAGTTTATAAAAGGTGTTACACAGTTTATGACGATGGCGACAAATCAACAAGTTTTTAGAGAAAATGGTAAGTTGGTTTGTCCATGCGTAAAATGCAAAAATGAAAAATTTGTTAATGAGAGAACCGTTTGGAATCATCTCTATTTAAGAGGGTTTACTCCAAATTATTTTATTTGGTTATCTCATGGAGAGAATTTTGCACAACGACCTAGTAAGGTTGTGGAAAATTTTAGTGGGGGTATTATACATCATGAAGTGTCCGAGACTTTTCAAGATGTAGAAATGAACCCTTATGTAGAAATGGTGCAAAATGTATTCGTTGAAAGAAATGAAGATGAAAATATTGAAGAAGATCCGAATGAAGAAGCAAAATTTTTTATGTGTAAAACATGTATGTAGGTAAGGTGTTCGACGAAATGTTTGAAAAATGTATATTAAATTACGACTAAATTATATGATTAATGGTGGATATATTATGTATAAAACATATATTATGGTTATAATTTAGATATGTATTAAGTTTTGTGAGTAATGAGATTATGATAATAATCTATTATTAAGTTATTTAAATTATATGAGTTATGGTTATAATCTTATATATTTCGTTTAAAAATATATTAATTTATATGTTTTTTAAAATTAAAAAACACATATATTGAATTATATGTGTTTTTGAAATTATATAATTAGTGTTTAGTTAGAAATTAAAATTTTTAAAATAAACATTCAATTAAAGCTTTATATAATATTTTTATTTACAATTTGAGTATGTCACGTCGCATTGAAAGAGACAGTAACACCAGAAACCGTTCAACATATGAGGAAAGTGCCAATGGCCCATCTCTTCCACAACACCAGAGATAGTCATATACGGTATTTTCAGATTTTATGAATCCGAATTTATTTTCGAACACTGGATCGACACAACATATGCCGTATCCTTTTATGAGCAGATGCCACCACCGGTCGAGCCAATGATGCATCACGAGCCTCCGATGCATCGGGAACCAACGGTGGAAGAACTTTTAGGGTAAGTGTTTTGTGTGTGCTCTTTTCCCACAATTTGGTTTTGTCCCACGTGGTTTTTCAACGATGACTTTTTAACGAGGCCACGACTCACTTCCGTTTCCTTAATTACTGACTTGAGACTTCATACGTCGATCGTATCGAAGTATTTTATCTTACGTTTATTTTAAATTTTGATTTTTGTGTTTATTTAATTACAAGCCTTATGGCTTATATGCATTTATTGTGGCATTGAATTCTTGCACGACTTCCTCTTCTTCATATGGCCGGCCATGCCCTTGTAGAACTCACTTTTGCTTCAATTTGAATTTCGAGTTTTTTTTTAAGAATTTCTCCATTGTTGGTGTATCATATCCAGCAATTGTTGGTGCGTAATATCCAACGCTAGTTCGTTCTTCGTAGGTGTGTCATATCCTCGAAGAAGATCTCGGTAAATCGAGAGCCTTCCACAACTCTCGTGTGACCTATCGTTCCACACGCCTTGTGTAGAGGAGTCTTCCGGCTCGGTTGCAGCAAGGGTTATCCATTATACCTTCATTCTAGAGTGTCGTTCCAGCGAGGTTCGCATCACAACCTCTCCTGTAACAATTACTAGTAGATATTTTATAGATAGAAGAACTATAAATAAGCTAGGCTGCAGTCTATGATGATCATAAAAATTGTTTGAGGTAGTTTGAGGCACCTCAACATGCTTCAATTACTCAAGAACATCAATCAACTTCTAGGAGATTTATTCCTATAAATTACATCACAAAGATTTGCAATCGTTTTCTCTTCATACGCACATACACAGACATCAGCGTTTAAGGTAGAAAGTGGGTAACAAAATTGAGGAAAAAAGAAAAGTTGTAATATTATTTCATAAAAAAATGAATTTGAAAAATGTATATAAGATTTGGTAATGAGCTGTGGTAGGATATACGACATATTGATCCTGTATTGACAAACAAACCAAACATTAAGTATCTTAAATCAGAATTACGATAATATCTCATAAAGACTTTAGTATCGGATAAGGCATACATGTAAATAGAAGGAAAAGCAAGGGAAACTAAAGAAGTCTATTTTTTTTTGTTGGTTGTTCATATAATTAGATTTTGAACTTGATAGCACCTGGGTTTTCATAGGGAAAACATCTTACCTCGCAACCGATTTTGAAAGCTTGATTGTTGTCGGCTAAACTTTACAAAGCAACATTCCAATACGACTAAAAAACACCCTAAACTTAACCTTTCTAAACTGAATTAAGACAAAAGTCATTGTATTCATTGACCAATTGCTGAAAACATTCCTCGCAGTATGCTGACGAACCTTTTTGTCATATACCTGTATATTTGTATTCATTGACTTGTACACCTATATCAATTGAAAAACTTACAAAACTTGATAATTGCAACTAAGATAACTGCAAAACTATCTAAGGAATGCTCATTATGTATCTTGATGAATTGAATCATTTTTTGTGGATTTCTAAAGGAAAGAGCTTTAGCTTAAGCAGTAAGTGGGCTATCAACATGTGAAGGGGCAGATTAAAAAAGGAAAATAATAAAGGAGACGATGAGATAATAAAGATATCCCATTGATCTGCATAAGAATTTCAATCTTAGATATTAAAATGTGAAGCATTAGTATCCTTATTGGAGAAGCAAAACTAAACATAGTTCCTTTTTACTCAAGAGCAAGAACATGTTCCTAATAGGATGAGTCAATGGGAGGGAAAGGATGCTAAAACATACCCTTCACCAATGGAACATGATCCATTCATGAGCCCATTAACACCAAACTGGCTATCACCCTTCAGTGTATGTGTTCTACGGATAGTGGCTGTGAACTTATATGTGTAGCTGCAACAACTGTAGTTGTTGGTACTTCATCATCTTTTTCATATATGCTCGATGCAAATAAACTGCAAACAAAGAAGCTTAAAATTAGAAGCTCTTAACAGTAGACCATATTTTAGAAAGAATAGTACAACCAAAGGAATTATGATGCACATTTTCAACCAAGCATGTTAACAAAATTAGAATATGAAGCAGCTTGATTAATAAAATCCATTCAAGAGAAGAGAAATTCACCAAAGGAAATCGGCCGAACGAGAATCACAAAATATTTCGGTAAAATATTTGATGAGTGAAAGGAAATGGGACCAAGAATCATCAAATCTCCACCACGAACAAAACAATGTTAGGTTTTCACATTATTATCGCACTCATACACCTCCAATGTAAATTACTCGTCTCAATGTTGTTTGTGTTCCATGTGATCATACTTGCTTATACTGCTGCATAAATGGATAATACTGAACTCGATGTATGATATTGTGCATCGAAAATAAGGAAATTCGCTGAATTATTTGTAAAAATATATAAATAGGTTCTATGTCGCAGAATCCTTTCAACAGAATCCTTATAAAAATCTCAGACGCGTCTTTGGCTATCGTATTTTCCATCAACAGAATCCTTTCAAATTTCAGGTCTAAAAGAGTCTGACTTAAAACAGAAATGTATGTTATTTGAAAAACTCTTTTATTTCTTAGTTTTTGATAATTTAAATTTCCTTTTATATTATTAATTGGAAATAGATATATGGTTTCCGTTTACATTCTATCATTGCTTTTCGATTTTGCATTTATAGCCCTTTATAAGCATGCACGAGACATCCGCATAGTCATCATATTAGAAAAGAAAAAATGCAAATGCATTCAAGGTATGTTTGAATTTATAATTGATTGTGTGAAATACAACGTGGACTTTATTTGAATATTATTACCTTTTAAAAATCCAAAATTAAATCCCATCCATATTAAAATTCTAAGACATTTTTAAAATGATATTTGAAATGACAAACTTATATTCTTAACTCCACGACAGTTATAACTGCACATGCTACTTCTAATGCATCCCCATCAACATCACAAACAAGAGGTTTGTTTAAACCATTTACTACCATTTACCTTAGTCATTTCACACGTAAGGTATTCTCTTAAAAATTACATTTCTTAGTCTATTACATAAATTATTAGGCCTGACAAATCTACTTGCTTACAAGAGGAAAACCTAATTGAATGTCCACATTTCGGGGCATTAGTATGGCGTAACGAAAGTCCTGCTCGGGGCCAAAATAAGGGTGACCTATTATTCAATTTATGTTGCATGAAAGGACGTGTGAAATCAGCTGCAATTTCTGCGAAATCTGCTTATCTTGAAAAGATCTACAACACTTCCAAGGCCTTTCGTACAAATATTCGCACTTATAATTCTATACTAGCATTTACATCGATTGGTGTGAAAATTGATCACTTTGTTACGTCTTCTGCTGGACGATTTACCTTCCGGATTCATGGTCAGAATCATCATAAGATTGGATCATTATTACCAATTGAAGTCAAACCCCCTCAATTTGCACAACTTTACATATATGACACAACAAACGAAATTCAGAATCGGATGAAGACCCTAAACTTAAATTTTGGCACATGCAACCTAAATTAGAAGGTCTCAGCAAACTCATACTGATGCTTGACAATCTTAATAATCTTTCAAACATGTTTTGAAGAGCACGAGATCGTTATGATCAGGAGATATATCAAAATTTACGCTACGATTGCTAGAACCAAGAAAAAAGGCAGGCAATATGAGTTACCTACATGGAATGAGGTTGCAGGTCTTATTGTGGGAGATCTTTTATCAACAATTGGGGAACTACACGTTGTTTTACAATTGAAACCTTATGGTCAACTTTATAGAATTAGTGATCTTCATCTGTTGTTCATGAGTTTGCAATATCCTCTATTGTTCTCGTACGATGACATCGACTTTCACGAGGGGATACCCTATGAAAATGCAACAAGACGAATAGAACGAGTTTTTGTCACTATGCGGGAGTACTACGCTTATAAGATACAATCCAGATTATCAGAAGGATCTACTATCATTAAAGGAGGTTGTCTCTTTTAACAGTATGTGGTTGATGCATATAGAACCACTGAACAAGAACGAATTCGTTGGGCTCGAAAAAATCAGATAAAAATTATGTTAGATCTATATAATAATTCATATGATGCAATTGGTAAAGGTGATAAAAACAGTAAATTTATAGGCAGGAGAATCATATTTCCGCCTTCTTTTACTGGAGGACCAAGATACATTGTTGAAAACTATCACGATGCTATGGCTCTCTGCAGATGGTATGGTAATCACGACCTCTTTATAATAATGACGACTAATCCAAAATGGCAAGAAATACTGAATCATTTGGAATTATATAGAGAAAGCAATCCGAACGATAGGCCAAATATAGAATGTCATGTTTTTAAAATCAAACTAGATTTGCTTTTGGAAGATCTCACCGCTGGTGTGTTTTTTTCCCAAAGCCTATCTCACGTAACACGATTATATCTTACTAATTTCATCGGAGCTAAATTTATTGATTGCAGATATCAATCTTCATTTTTGTAGTATTGTGTTCTCTTGCAGTTATATACACTGTTGAGTTCTAGAAACATGGTTTACCTCATGCTCATATTCTTATTTGGCTGGAACTCGCATTCAAAAATCCTTCTTCCGATGATATTGACAGATGCATTTGATAACATGTAATCCGTCATAGTATTTTCATGATTCTTAGGTTATTTATTAGATTTCTTGGATTTTACCGAGTTATCGAGCATATTCTATGACTTCATCTACTATTTTGTGTTTTGTGTAGGAAACGAAGACTTGAAGCAAACACGAAAGATTACGGAAAATCCACCCCGAAAACGTGACAAAGTGAGCAGAGGCGATATGTGCACGGCCACGGAAGTAAACAGATCACTCGAGCAACGAGAGCAAGGAGCAGAAATAGCAAGTAAACACAGCCCGCTCGGGCTTGGAAGAGGCCCCGTTCGGGCTGCCAAACTCCAACAAAGTTTGCACGGGTCGGGGAGCTGATCAGCACGCACGGATTTAGAAGAAGAACAAGAGCCCGCTCGGGTTGTGTAAGAAGCCCGCTCGGGGTGCACATTGGACTGCAAGGACCAGAAAATTGAGCCCTAGTTGGGCTGGTGAAGAGCCCGCTCGGGCTGAATATCACTCAACCCGCACGGGTAGAGCTTGTTCCCGCGCGGGCCCCCTTTTTCTCAACAACTTATTTGAATTTTGAACGGGCTGAATTTAAATGGGAACCAAAAGGGGAAACCAAGGACAGACGGGGAAAAGGGAGAGAACAAGGACACGGACCAGGCCAAAGGAGAAGAGAGAGAGCATGACCAAAGAAGGAAACTTCGGGGAACCGAAGGATTCGTCGGAGGTTACGCTCGGAGGATAGGAAGATGAATATCTTACTGCGTTTGTATTTTTTCTCTATGATTTCTGAGTAGTTCTCATTGCCATGGGTTAGGGATGCCATTGTAAAGGATAGTTTGATTTGTTAATGCTTGATTTCGGTTTTGTTCAATCGTATGGTTCAATAGGTTATAGATATGTGCGTAATGCGTTCTTACTTTGTTGGTTTCATGTTTGAATGAGACTAGATCCTTTCGAGTGAGATTAGACATGTTTGAATGAGATTAGAGATTCTTCTAGGCTTGGAAGAGTCAGACTTGAGTCTCGGGAATCAACCTTCGAATGAATTAGATTAATTAGAATTTTACCAATCGGTTAATATATTTAGGAACGGTAATAATCGAGGTAGAACTCCCATTGTTCGTCATGCATCTAAGTTGTAGATTTACTGCATCGAAAGGTGAGGATGTTTATATCCTAGATAGAAGATTTAGGCTCGAAAGAGTCATTTCCTTTATAGAGGTTGAGTTCCTATCCGACATTAGAGGTCGAATTCCCTATTGTTCTTCATGCATCTAGACGTTCCGTGCTACATCGGAAGATGAGTGACGTTGATTTCCTAGGTAGAGGATTTAGGCTTGGAAGAGTCATTTCCAGCATTAGAGGTCGAATTCTCTATTGTTCTTCATGCATCTAGACGTTCCGCGCTACATCCAAAGATGAGTGACGTTGATTCCCTGGTAGAGGATGAGATTTTGGTTCCCCATCGATTGATATAAACTGATTTCATGATCCATAGAAACATCCATTACATGTTCCGGTATTTCCGAAGCCCATGGTACTCTATCTTGTTGAGTCTAACTTCGTCATCCTTTATTATCTTTACTTTCCCATTTCATAATCTTATATTGATTGATCTTCTTCTCGTGAATTCTTAGTTCTAATGCTGCACTCAGCCCCTAGAGTTCGACCCTGGTACTACACGAACCGTATACTTGCGGTAGAGTGGTCTATGAAATATAAAGCTCTGATTTCCGATCATCAAGTTTTTGTCTAGCAGGACTTCCGAATATGGAAATTGCAATGAAGGATTTAGATTAGTCGAACAACATATGATGCATGACCCTTGTGGGTTGGACATACCACTTTCACCATGTATAGAAAGGGGTCTTTGTTCAAAAAATATCCTAGACCATACGTTGATCGCACCAAAGTTATTGAATCTGGTTATATCATGTATATATGCAGGAAAGACGATAAAAGGTTTACAATGAAGGGAGATATCAAGTTAGACAACAAAGTTGTTGTCCCACTCAACTTAGACCTATTAAAAAAGTATAGATTGCATATCAACGTAGAATGGTGCGATAAGGCGCATGCGATTAAATATCTTTTCAAATACATTACCAGAGGTGTTGATAAGGCATCATTATTGATTGAAAGAGGTTCGAATGGAGATATTACCACTGATATTGGGATGGGTCAAACGTTTGAAATCAATGAAATTAATAACTACCTCGAGTGTAGATATTTGTCTTCGTGCAAAGCGGTTTAGAGAATCTTAGAATTTAACATCCACCACCAAAAACCCCTGGTGTTACTTTTATCGGTGTATCTTGAAAATGAATAGAGTTTAAATTTTGAAGATTCAACTGATTTGGAACGTTTTGTGAATAAACCAGGTGTAGAGGCCACGATGTATACAAAATGGATGAGAACAAACGAATTATGTGAAGAGACCAGACACTTAAAATATGTTGAGTTCCCAACAAGATTTGTATGGAACAACTCGGGTAAAATTTGGTCCAAAAGGAAGCAAGACTTTCCACTTGGTCGAATTATCAACGTTCACCCTACATCGGGAGAGTTGTATTACCTTCGAATATTACTAAACGTTGTAAAAGGTCCGACGAGTTATAATGGCATAAAAATGGTTGATGGTGTGATATATAATACTTTTAAAGATGCATGAATTGCAAGAGGTTTTTTGGATGAGGATAATGATTAAAGATGCATGCATTGCAAGAGGTTTGTTGGATGAGGATAGTGAACGGCGTCAAGCTATGACATAGGCCATAAGATGGGCGATGCCTACGCAGTTGAGGCATTTGTTTGTAACGCTTTTACTATATTTTCAGGTAAGCAAACCATTGGAGTTATGGAGAGGTTTTTGGAGATTCCTTGGTGAGGATATGGTTTAAAAAAATTTCAATTTTGATGGTTTGAATCTTTAATTGAAGTGTACACTTTGATTGAAATCGAGAAACTCCTTAGAGAGCATGAAAGTCACTAATAGATTATCTTGATATGTCGATCCCTGACAACCAGATCTTGCATGAAATAACATTGTTTCGATGGACGACAACCATACCATTGAAAAACCATTTGGCGGGAAAACTGTTCAATTAGGAGGTGATTTCGGGAGATATTATCGTTCACATGTAAAGGTCGTGCCGAAACAATTATGTCAACAATAAATCGTTATTCCTATGGGAATTGTTTCGTATATATACTTTAAAACACATTATGTGATTACGACATCAAGAGCAAAATTTGCAAAATGGTTGTTGGATGTTGGAGATGGCACAACACATAGTATACAAATTACTATGAACTATTCATTAGAAGGAAACAACATATTGATCGACAAGGAATTAATGCTCGAGAATACAAATAATCCTTTGCAATCAATCTTAGAAGCAACGTATCTATGCTTTGGTGAACTATACATGAATCTTGGATATCCTAGGGAACGAGCTATTCTAACTCCAAAAAATGAAGACGTTGATGAACCAACTGATTTTTTTATCAAATTTCCTGGAAAAGCTGTTGAATAGCTCTAAATCAATTGGAATTGATTGTGATCCTACAACCGAGTGGAAATCATTGTATCCCGTCGACTATCTTAACTTGAATGGTCTAGTTTGCCAAGGCACAAGTTTTAATTGAAGGTTGGTTCTCCGATCATGTTGTTAAGGAATCTTAACAAAAAAGAAGGCCTTTGCAATGGAACAAAATTAATTGTCACTCGGTTAGCTTCTAGAGTTTTAGAGACAGAAATTATCACTAGCACACATATTGATTCCAAGGATTATCTTCTCTCCAACTGATACAACCTTACCTTTTAAGTTGCGAAGAAGACAAATTTCCTGTTAGACTATATTATGCAATGGTCATAAACAAAAGTCAAGGACAAAGCTTGAAACTAAAAGGACTGTATTTACCAAAAGTAGTCTTCAGCCATGGTCAATTATACGTAGCCTTGTCACGCGTGACTTCAGCTGATGGGTTGAGGATCATTGATCGTGCCAATTGCTCTGAACAAGAACCAACTATAACAAACATTATTTATAGAGAAATTTTCAAGGGTCTATATAAATCTTGAGGTGCAAGTCAATTTACCTCTTTACACAATTTTTTTTAAAAAATCAATGTTATTCAAAACATTTATATTAGTTGAGCTCACACCAAATAACCTATCATGTATTACCACAACTATACCGAATAATATTTAATGAATTGCACTTTGACATGTTATTGACTTTCGTGTTTACAAATGATCAATAATATTATATATTACATCACCATTTTTAACAAGATTTGTTAACTTTTGCTTACAAACACCTTTTGTAAGCAATGCCTTTTAGGCCATTTTTAAGAATTTGGCGGAGATGAAACACATTCATTGACAATCGTTTGCTTGGTCTTGGATTTTTATTCCTCAGTGAAACAGTAAGCTATGTTAATGTATTTATGTATTCCACATTATATGAATATCTTTCATCATCATGTATATGATATATTGCAGAGAACTACTATTGAAGGACGTATATCTCTTAGTGATGTTAATATATACAACCAATATATAAGGGAGGGAGATATATTTATCTTAAAAAAATTTGACAATACTACCAAATGTTGGTAACTACAAGTTAATCGACAAAAGTATGCGCATATCTTTTAAAGAGGATACGGTTGTTGAGAAAGTGATAGACTAAATTCATATAATTCCGAAATACAAATTCAGGATGCGTTCATACCGACAATTGATTGGATTGGTTGGCCACAAAGAAGTTGTATCGGGTAAAACGTTTGCAATAAATCAAATATACTATTTCTTTACTACTACACTCATCTATTGGAATTTTCAAAGTTGTAGATGTTGTTGGACTCCTTATTGCTATATAAGGACCGAATTTGCGTCTGCCAGCCTCCGATAAAAAAGTAGAAATACGATTGTTATTGAATAAGTAAGTATTATATTATTAGTCTATTAACCTATTTTTTTATTTCTACTATAAAAAGATTTACTCACCTCACTTCAACATTTCAAATACAAAAAAAAAAATCGTAAAAATAATCATGTTGGATGAACTTGCTATGCATTTTTTTTTCAATTGTTGCTCAAGTGATCGTCAAAGAAACAATCATGATCGTAACAGCCATTACTCCCATTATGATCAAGGATATTAAAAAAACTAGATAATATGTATTATTTTATATATTTTTCAATGTTGTTCGTACTTATTCTTTCTAAATATATCAAATAGGTTTGTTAAGGCTTCGTCCGTCTTGCTCCACACACATCTACACAGATCCACAGCTAAAGCCAATCAAGAAATTCAAACATAGTTAAGTTTTCAAAATTCCAAATCTTGTATGTATCTTAACAATTTTTCTTAAATCATGTTATTGATCAAATTTCATCCTAAAAAAATTTTATAGGTACGAATAAGAAAAATAATCATGAAAACACTACAGCTCAAATCGTGCAATCACTTTTTCCGACAATTTATATTCTATAATTTTAAATACATTATAAACAAATTGCACTATTAGTTTACATTAGAACTTATAAATATATTGTTCCAATTTATACATTAAAACTTTTATTTTTTGTATTTGTATAGCTCCGTATGCATATCAAATCTAATGACAATGTTCAAATTAATGAATTTTATACAAAATGTATGATAAATATATTTTAATTATCACAAATCGGTGCGTAGCGCGGGTATCATCTGGTATGATAAATAAGCTGCATCTTCAAAACCAATTAGCTAAGGTTTTGAATCTCTAGGATATAACAATCTTTAATCAATCTTCCCTTATAAATAATGAAAGGTATGCTTAATCTCTATCCAATGACGATGTGTAGGAGATGAATTATATCATGCCAATAGATTATAATAGCAAACGCTATATTAGGACGAGTATAATTTTCAGATACAAGAGGACTCATATCCCACTAATATATTTTCATAAGGATGAAATGAATCTTTTTCAATATTACAAGATCTACAAACCATTGGAATATGCTTAATGGATTTGCTTTATCCATTTTAAATATTATAAGACTCTCTTATATAATTGATTGATGCATGAATACTACACTCTTAGATACTCTATCTGTAAGCTAAAATAAAATTTGGGTTGTCCAAAGTCTTTAATCTCAATGTACTCTTTTAGATAATTTTGAGCAATTTCAATATCTTTTGAGGTCCCAATTATATTCAAATAATCCACATAAATATCTATAATTATAAAACTGATTTTTGTTTTCAGAATAAATACACAAAGGCAAATATAAATTATTCACAAATTCCTTTTTTTAGAAGATATATGTATAGATGATTGTACCACATACATCCAAAATTTTTTTAATCTATATATAGATCGTTGCAATTTTATCGCACACACTTCTTTAGGTTTTGAGTTTGATGATTCTGATATTCTTAACCCTTCAGGAATTTTCAAATCATTATCCAATAATCAATATAGATATGTTGCAAAAACATTTATAAGATACCTTTCTAAAATTTTGGAAGTCGTTAAACTCATCAAATATTGCAACCAGTTTGCAAAATTTGATAACTATACGATCTTTTGTACTTCCAAATTATATAATTTTGTATGATGATCGAGATATAACAATGATTATGTTTTCCATGTCAAATCTTGTGAACTTGTTT
This sequence comes from Gynandropsis gynandra, assembly GCA_036759665.1. Taxonomy (NCBI): domain Eukaryota; kingdom Viridiplantae; phylum Streptophyta; class Magnoliopsida; order Brassicales; family Cleomaceae; genus Gynandropsis; species Gynandropsis gynandra. The sequence goes on along the minus strand of CM071872.1, from coordinate 23,710,108 downwards.
TATTCATACTCCTAAAATTGAGAATTCATTCTCATAAAAGTTACAATCATTAGAACGAACTGTGAACACATAACCCGTATATAGTTCAAGATATCTAATAATAAACGGTGAAGTATGTCCAATAGAAATTCTCAATCTTCATTGTGGGCTCATTTTTGTCTATTGCGGTGTTGCAATCAAAACAAATATTATACAACCAAATACTCGAATATGAGATATATTCGATTCTTGGCCACTAGCTATGTATTGTAGAATATTTATAGTGAGCACGTGGTCCTATTTGAATTGGGGCTATAGCAAGTAAAATGGCATGTCTCCAAGCATAAACTTACAGTTTTTTTCTCATTAGCAATTGTTAATAAATAACTTAGAGACATTTAATTAATGTCTCTGTCATACCATTTTGTGTATGAACATGTGGTTCAAGATGTTCAATATCAATTTCGAACGATATACAATAAACACTAAAAGTTTGAGAAGTGAATTAATCAGTGTTATTAAGCCTCATTTCTTAATATGGTAATCGGAGAATTGAGCTCATAATTTTGTTATTTGAGCAAGAAACCTCGACAATGCAATATTATAGTTTGATAATTGAAAAATGTGTGACCATATATTTGAAGTATCAATTAATACCATAAAATACCGTAATGGTCAAAATGAGGGATGAATTGATCCTCATATATCCCCATGTATTTATTCTAATAACGATGTTGATTCATTACTAACTTTGACCAATGATGGTATTATTATCCATTTTCTTTGGAAACAAACTATAGACGTGATCTTATGAGATTGAAATATCTTTTACTTTTTTAGTTGGTGACCATTAAAGTTTTAAATAATTATTTGTGTCATTATTGAACCAGGGTGACCGGATCGATCATGTCAAATCTTAAACACGTTGTTATACTTTGGGTTGAAGGTGACATATGTTTCAGCCATACTTATTTTTGTGAAATATAATCGAGAGTATAGAGATAATATTTATTCCACAATATGTTCTTTCTTGAAATCATCATTGATGACGTCTATTTTGTTATAGTATTTTAGTCTATTTTCATAGTTAGTTTAATCACATTTAGACTTTATCGAGCATTAAGCATCATTTAGTCCTCTTCTAGCGTTTTCTCGTGTTTTGAAGTAAATGGAGATACCGGGACACATACACGAGCAAATATCACAAAACATGACCGTATCCCATCAAAGGAGGAGCAATCCGCACGGGGTGGATCCCTTAGCCCGTGCGGGCTACATGTTCCGACACTTTTAGCACGCCTCGGGCTCATGTTCAGCCCGAGTGGATCACCATCTCCAAGAAAGCCCACGCAGGGCACTCACCCAGCCCACGCGGGGCGTGTTCGTAACCACCCTTGATGAGAAAAGGAAAGTCACGACCTGCAAGAAAAGTAAAGTGTTAGCAGCCTACACAAAAAGAAAACATGGTTAGAGAAGAGGAATGGGAACCACATGGCTGGAAAAATAGAAAGGAAACGTTGACCACTTACCCAATAATGGAAACTAATTTGAACAAAAGTGGGAAACACACAAAAAAATAAAACTGCAGCTGCTGCAACAAAGAGGAAACTCCAGCCGCTGGACAAGAAAGGAATGAACGGCCAAAGAGGAAAAGAAGAAAAAGGAAAGAGGAAGAAAGGGGGCAAAGAGGAAAGAGTTAAATATAGATAGAAGACGCACAACAAGACATAACTGAACGCAGAGCACACGCAGAGGGAGAGTAGAGAGAGAGCAGAACACAATTGAGGATCGAGACGGGGCGATGAACTAAGAGCGCGGAGGAGTTGTTGAAGACATCGGTAATAGAATAGGGAAGGATCTCGTTCTCTATCTATATTGAATACAGTTTTCTTTTGTGTTTCGGTTTCTAAGTCTATGTCCGAGTAGATCCATAACCATGGGTTAGGGAGTCTTTCCAATATGTAATAAAGTCTTGTTCTTAATGCTTGGTGGTTGTTAATGCTTTTATTCATGTATGCCACTTGAATTAATGATTATGGTATTTGATCGTTTTCAGAATAATTGGTTGTTTTTAATGCTTCCGTTCTTGCACACTACTTGAAGGAATGAATGATTGTAGAAGTCTAATGAATCTACGCTAGGGGATTAGACTTTGGAATTTAGCCATGATTTAGGATTTAATCAATTTAGAATCTACGCCAGGTCGGTTGATTGAATCTAGGGATTAGGATAGCGATCTTAATGCATCTAGTGGGTGAGATTACGCAATCGGGAGATTGGTAGTATGCACGCTAGGTAGTGGACAAGTCTACACCAGTCAGTTTGTATATTAGACCTTGAATTCCCTGAACTCGTGTTAATATCTAAGACCAAAGATCATGTTAGAACTTCATTGCATCATGGTGCATCTCTCGAAACCTATGGTATTAGTTAATTGAATTGAATTTGTTGACTAGTTAGTTTAGCTTTATTCACATTTCCACATACTTATTGATTTTTACCATCCAATACATTAGTTTACTAGATGTAGAGTTGTATCAGTTCCTTGTGTTCGACCCTGGTACTATACGATCCGTATTCTTGTGAAAGCGTTAGTCTAGTTAATTATTACTTCAGATTAACCACGTCATTGTCGGAGAATTGATTACGACTTTAAAGTTAGAATACTTTTGAGTTAGGACACAATCCTTTCCAGAGTCTCTAGTTGTTTTTCATATTTTTTGTTTTCTTTTCTTTTTTAGTCATTTTTTTTACCTCTTGGAGCCTAATCGAATTTTGTGTTTTTTATTTTCTGAGGTAACATGAATGAGGTGCATTCTTTGTACGCTGGTATAGGTGAATTAAAAGATCAAGTTGCGAAAATTTATCATATGCTATCTAAATCACGTTGTCCACACTATTTAGAGCAATCATAGGAACAAGAAGTTTGGGGTATGAGGAAGTGAACTACCTGTCGGGAAATTTTCAACTCTTACAAGGAGAGAAAGATCAAGACGCTGAACTTAGAGGGATGAGCCCGGATTATGACGATATAAAGAAGCAGGTTGTGGGAATTCAAACGCATCTAAAGATCTTAGACAATCAGGTTACACAACTTGTTGCGAACTCCTCTAAACCGCAAGGATTTATACCGGGGAGACCAGAAGCAAATCCTCGTGAGCATGTCATCAAAATTTACCTAAGAAGTGGTAAGATGGTGGATCAGCCCGTTCCTTCAACGTTTGAAAGGGGTGAAGCATCTATCACAGCAGCCGAAAAGGCTGTCAACAAGCTTAAGGAGAAGCCCGAGGAGGAAGAGGAGCCAAAGTATGTAAAACCAGTCCCGAGGTCGCCTCCATTGCCATTCCCATATTGTCAATGTAAGAAAACGGTAGACCAGCGCAACTTCTGCGATATTTGAAAAGGGGAAAGCATCTAACACAAAAGCGGATAAGGCTATGGACATTGATGAGCATAAGAAGAAATCCGAGGAGGAAGTGGAGTTCAACTTGAACAACACACTTAAGCAGCTATGATTATCAATTCGGTGTTCCACGGCGACGTCTTGGAGAAATTAGCCGAGGAAGTTCTTGAAGAAGTTTGGAGAATGGATTCTCTAAAAACGACTCTCTTAGCAGTTAGAGAAGGATTATATAAGGACCCAAACGAGCTGCTGGACAACGAAAAGAAGAAGGAACCCCCCCGACCGAGACTTCCGCACGACCCGAGCTAAATGTGACACAAATCAATACATAAACAATCCCAAGACGCCGAGAAGCTACACCAAACGCCCAACACACAACTGGAGCATCGACAAGGCACCCAAGGTGAAGATGAAGCCTTCACCACAAGGGCTCACGCACCAACAAATTCTGGAGACGTTGAAGGAGTTGAGAGACGAATGCCTAATAGGTTTCATGGAGTGCACAACCGGACTTATGGACAGCTCGACCAAATTCTTTGGACAGCATGATCTAGCCCCTAACTTAGGGAACACCACTACCGAGCTTCGTGCAAGGAACCCAACCGATTCGCGTGTTAAACCCAATCGAGCACATTATGCACGCGAGAGGCTACGCACACGACAATGTCGAGGATGTCCACCTAATGCGTAGCACATCTTGGTCAGGCTCGTGACCTTAAACAAGCGCTTCTCGGGAGGAAACCCGAGCCCCATATCCTTTTATTTTATTTCGTTTTATATTTTTCAGAGTTCAACTCTTATTCCTTTCACACGCATGCACATTACTAACGACTTTGATGTTCTATTCTCTCTTTTTCGGATTGTGCGACTCTTTGTTGCAGGTTCTTCCACTCCGATATCATCCATAACAAAAGAGAGACGAATATACTCAGCTGCATCAACTCGGGACAGCAAGCACACATCAGGTGCACACGTTCCTATCCACTTTATTTCTCATCGAGTTTTTGCATGCGAGTCCTTCTCTTAGGTTTTGACACCGAGACGGTGTTCTGTTCAAGTCTGCAGGGTACTCTTCGAAGTATCATGATCGTGATTAGGATTAGATGTTGGTTTCTTTGTTTTATTTTAGCTTTTATGTTAGTTTCATTAGGATTATACGGATGGATATCCAATACGAAAAATTTCGAACTTTAGCCATCTTTATGCAACTTTGTTGAATCAGAAACAAAAGTCTAGGCTTGCTGAAAAATACCTCTAGATTTCGATTAGTTGCTGAAAAAGACCTTTACATTTCAATCCCAAGTATTTATATCTCTAAGCATACCGTTCATTATTTGTTTTGTTTTGATCGCTATATTTCCACGCGCTTACACTCCGCTGTCAATAAAATAAGTTCTTTAACTATTTCAGCCTTACATTCACATGAGTGCATCGATATTGATGGTTCGGGTCTAAGTGGTGGGTTGAGGATGTTTTTTTACGTCCTAAAGATTATAGTCGATGCGTAATCACAATATTTTAATAAAAAAAAATCTGCAATGGTGCAACCTCTTCACTCCGCCAAGGTTATAAGACCTTATGAGTGTGTCAATCGGAAACCTGGGTCTAAGTAGAAGGTTGTCCTCTTCAACTCCGACGTCCTAGAAACCGAGTGCGATTTTTCAAAGAAAAAATGTATGGAAACCGAAAAGAAGAAAAAGAGAACCAAAAAAGAAAAATAAATGTCTTAAGAATGGTATCTCACGTAAGCGTATTAGAATAGGTATGGAGATCGCTTGGATGTTGTCTAGAGGTTAGTGAAATAAACTTAGGTTATGTGTAGGATTGCACGGCTAGTGGCTTTCGGTAGATATAGGTCTAAACTAGGTACGCTTAGATCTATGTTCGTGTGACGCGTTGTTGTGTATGATGACTGATTTTTTGAATTGCTTGTGCTAGTATCCGGTTGTTTTCTAACTCTTCTCGTGCTTAGTTTTAGTCTTGCTCGAGGATGTGCAAAGGTTCAAGTCTGGAGGAGTTTGATAACGTCTATTTTGTTATAGTATTTTAGTCCATTTTCATAGTTAGTTTAATCATTTGTTTAGACTTTACTGAGAATTAAGCATCATTTAGTCCTCTTCTAGCGTTTTCTCGTGTTTTGAAGTAAATGGAGATACCGGGACACATACACGAGCAAATATCACAAAACATGACCGTATCCCATCAAAGGAGAAGCAACCCGCACGGGGTGGATCCCTTAGCCCGCGCGGGCTACATGTTCCGACACTTTTAGCACGCCTCGGGCTCATGTTCAGCCCGAGTGGATCACCATCTCCAAGCAAGCCCACGCAGGGCACTCACCCAGCCCACGCGGGGCGTGTTCGTAACCACCCTTGATGAGAAAAGGAAAGTCACGACCTGCAAGAAAAGTAAAGTGTTAGCAGCCTACACAAAAAGAAAACATTGTTAGAGAAGAGGAATGGGAACCACATGGCTGGAAAAATAGAAAGGAAACGTTGACCACTTACCCAATAATGGAAACTAATGCGAACAAAAGTGGGAAACACACAAAAAAGTAAAACTGCAGCTGCTACAACAATGAGGAAACTCCAGCCGCTGGACAAGAAAGGAATGAACGGACAAAGAGGAAAAGAAGAAAAAGGAAAGAGGAAGAAAGGGGGCAAAGAGGAAGGAGTTAAATTCGAATAGAAGACACACATCAAGACACAATTGAACACAAAGCACACGTAGAGGGAGAGTAGAGAGAGCAGAACGGAGACGAGGATAGAGACAGGGCGATGAACTTGGAGCGCGGAGGAGATATTGAAGACATCGGTAATAGAATAGGGAGGGATATCGTTCTTTATCTATGTTGAATATAGTTTTCTTTTGTGTTTCATTTTCTAAGTCCATGTCCGAGTAGATCCATAACCATGTGTTAGAGAGTCTTGCCGATATGTAATGAAGTCTTGTTCTTAATGCTTGGTGGTTCTTAATGCTTTTATTGATGTATACAACTTGAATGAATGATTATGGTATTTGATCGTTTTAGGAATGATTGGTTGTTCTTAATGCTTTCTTTCTTGCATGCTAATTGAATGAATGATTGTAGAAATCTAATGAATCTACGCCAAGGGATTAGTTGGAACTTAGCCATGATATAGGATTTAATCAATTTAGAATCTACGCCAGGTCGGTTGATTGAATCTTAGGGATTAGGATAGCGGTCTTAATGCATCTAGTGGGTGAGATTATGCAAGCGGAAGATTGGTAGTACGCAAGCTGGGTAGTGACAAGTTTACGCCAGTCAGTTCCTATATTAGATCTTGAATTCCCTGAACTCATGATAATATCTAAGACCAAAGATCATGTTAGAACTTCATTGCATCATCGTGCAATGAAGTTCATTGCATCATCATGTTTGGTAGCTCATCTCTCGAAACCTATGGTATTTAGATAATTTAATTAAATTCGTTGATTAATTAGTTTAGCTTTATTCAAATTCCACATACTTATTGATTTTTATCGTCCTATACATTTGTTTACTAGCTTTAGAGTTGCATCAATTCCTTGTGTTCGACCCTGATACTATACGATCCGTATTCTTGCGGAAGCGTTAGTCTAGATAATTATTACTTGAGATTAACCACATCAATCATATTGATATAAAGATATTCAATATTTTCATAATTAATTGTTTCAAAATGATAACCATTTTGGTGAATATTTTCGAAAACGAAACAAGCTTTTTGGATTGTGGAAAGAATAATTCATCTTGTATTATAACTTTTATCCTTCCACGCATTGTGAAGTTTGTTTTTCCACATGCCTCAATTATTTTTTCACTTCGAGATATCGTATTGACATTGGATTCATGTATTCTTAGTTTAGAGAAATACTTTTTTTATCTTTCAGTCTTGTATACGGCGTAACACAATCTACTAGATATATATCGTCATCATTGATTTGAACAAAACATATTTTATGTTACTTTGATCCGAAAAAGATACGAACAATCTAAAAACAAAAAACAAAACAAAACATTGCATATAATATATAAAGGTTTACCTAACTATTGTAACAAAAGATTACCTAAAAAAAGTTAAAAACAAACTTCAAAAGAAAAATATTTGAATATAAGATAACAAGTTGAATCTTAAAAGATACAATGACAACAAAAAGAATTTCATGTTGATATCAGCCTTTTTTCATCATTTTTCATTTTCAGGTTCTATAATGTCCAAATGTATTCCACCTTTATCGTTATAAAAAAATCATTCAGATAATCAGATATAAGATTTATTTGAATATATTTGCCTTTATATATTTGAGACCAATGTCCATTCATACAACATCGATAACATATGTTTTTTAACCTTATTTTTGTGTTGAATATTTCGATTATATCTTCTTTTATTACCTCGACAATGGAAATTATTTGGTTGATTGTCTCCGTCTTGTCCTCTACCATGACCATGATCACGATCACAACAACGTCCACGATCTCGACCACGACCACTCCCATGACCTTGATCGCGACCACTCATATATTCACGTCCAATGTGAAAGTAATATGCCTATTATGTAATATTTGAATAGTCTCGGGTTAAAATTGTAATTATTAAAAGTTAATAATTATATAAGAAACGAAAATTAGGTTTTCGTTATCATACTACACAATCACAGAACAAAAACAAAAACAGCCGTCAAACAGAAAAACGAAGAACGAAACAGTTTCGTTCATCGGAAATTCCTCACCAAAGGTTGAAGGCAGATCCCGATCTCGGCGTGGATACACGTAGAGGGCTTGTACCATCAAGCCTCACATCCGACGACTGCACGTTCAACGCTACAGGTACCCAGAAATTGTTTCTGTATTTGTTCGTCGTTGAAATTTGTAAAAACTATTCCGAACATGACTAGATCTAAAATTCGGGTTGATAAAAACACGCTTCCGCAATTGAATTCAACCCTACAGTGGTATCAGAGCCTCTGGCTGCATGTTTACGATTAGTTTTTTCCGAAATTTTATGAAAATCGGATCGAAAAACATGTGAAAATCGCGAGCGCGTAGTGCGCGCACCAGAAATTCACGCCTTCGCGTGAAAGCCGAGCCAGGCGACGGCCGAACCCTAGCCGGCCGCACGAGCGTCGTCGGTCGACGGCATAGGGTTGGCGCGTCCAAGGGCGACGGACCGCAGGGCGACGGACGCGAATCATCCGGTGAGGCGCCGAGCAAAGGCGACGCTGCGCGAGAGGGAGGATTCGCGGCAGAGGCGACTCTGCGCGAGCGTCTTCGTGCGAGCGTCGACCGACCCAGCCGGGCGACACCGTCCTCTCTGTGCGTGACCGGATCGCCGCTGAGGGGCTCCTGCGTTCGTCCTCTCTGTCGCGAAGGGGTGCGAAGGCGAAAGGTTCGCGGGCGGTTCCTGGGCTCCCGACGTCGGCAATTCACCGCCAGTCGTGTCGGCGGTTCGCAGGCGCCCTGAGCCGGCGGTTCTGAACGTTCGGCGACCGGCAATAGGGTTCTAGGGGCGACGGCTAGGGTTAGGGTTACCCTTACCCTAACCCTAACCCTAACCCTAACCCTAGTAAAAAAAATTAAGATTAAAATTAAATGAATTTTAATTTTAAAGTATTAATAAATTGAGTTATTAAACGATAAATTGTTTATCGTTAAGTTTTTTCCTTCACCGTACACGTTTTGAATAAATTCTCGTTTACATGGTACGGCCTGACTACCAGGAGGCATGTAGTTCGAAAATTCGATTCATACGTCTATGACATCAGATGTCTAGTGGGAGGAATCAATTAGTTTTTGTAAGCGCCTGGACTACCCGGGGGACATAAACTTAATTGATATCCGACCATGAGGTGAATGATAAAACTCGTCTATATCGATAGGAACGACCTGACTACCAGGTGACTATGTGATATAGAGTTATATTAAAATTGATAATTTTAATTAATAATTGAGTTCTTAAACGAAAAATTGTTTATCGTTAAGCTTTTCCTTCATCGTAGATGTTTTGAATAGGTTCACGTTTACATGGTACGGCCTGACTACCAGAAGACGTGTAGTTCAAGAATTCGATTCATACATCTATGACATCAGATGTCTAGTGGGAGGGATCAATTAGTTTTTTTAAACGCCTGGACTACCCGGGGGACATAAACGTAATTGATATCCAACCATGAGAAGAAGGATGAACTCAACTATATCAATAGGAACGACCTGTCTACCAGGTGACTATGTGATATAGAGCCATATTAAAATCAGCCTGTTTAATATGCTTAAGAAACGACCTGACTACCAGGGGGCTTATGCATGATTAGTTCAGAAAATATTACTGAAAGAAATACGATTTCTGAATACTATTGTAGTATTAATCAGTAAAATAATCATTTAGATGAGAAATCCATATCTATTTGATTAAATAAGTGTTCAAATAAATGCTGCAATTTTTTCTTCTAGATTTCCCGAAGAATGTCTTCAATTTCCCTATGT
>CM071872.1:23676567-23693568 GCA_036759665.1 Gynandropsis gynandra | reverse complement strand
AGGGGTATTTTTGTATTTTTTCTCGGGTACCCGCGGGTACTCGTCCGTGAAAATAAAATATCCGTCCCGAACCCGTACCCGCGGGTAATAAAAAAATATTACCCGAACCCGAACCCGCACCCGCGGGTACGAGTAATTTTTTGCGGGTTCGGGACGGGTTTCGGGTCGGGACGGGTTGTGCGGGTTTTTTGCCCACCCCTAATTTTTATGCTATGATATATATATAAATATGTATGTATTATGATCGATGATTTATAGTCTATAAGGTATATATAATATTTATTCATTTGAAACCGAAACAAAAATCGAATTGACATCGAAATTGAAAAAACTAAAATAAAAATAATACATATGGTATCGTATCGATATCATGTTTAAAAAATTATAATTATATATATGTAAATATATGTAAATGTATATATAAATGTTATATACATATAACTACATGTTGTAAATATAGATATATGTATTTATGATATAAATTATATTAGTAGATATGTGCATATGTATGTAATATACATGTATTTATAGATACATATGAATGTAATATTAATAATATATATATATATACATAAACATATGAAATAAATAAAAGAAAATAACCAATATTTGTAAACGAAAGAGAATGGGAGATATGAGATATATCTTGTACTTGTGTATTTGAATGAAATGAGTACATGCCAATATATAAGCAAATTGATATGTTTTTGTTCAATAGGAAGAAAGCTTTGTCAACACTACAATATATTCACATATTTACAATAAAAGAAGATTTATTGTCAACACTACAAAATAAATTGAAATATCAACACAACTTCATGTTGGAAAGAGATTTCAACGCAAACTCAACGTATTTATAAGGTAAATGATATGTAAGATTGAAGTTAAATTTGCGTTTCACTTTATTACGTTATTCTTATGGTGGAATAATGTAAAAGAAACATAAGATTTATGGCTTTTACGTTGGAAATTATTAAGCAGTTATAAGGCATTGTTAACACAAATGTAACACCAATATTGCATAGAAAATTACGTCAGCATTTGCAAAACACTTGTAACGTTGATGGAACACAAGGCAACTCCAGCACAACCGTAGAACTTACAAGGTTCACTAACCCTAACCTCCGACCACTACAGAAAAACAATCCATTTTTAATGGACAAATTCGTTGGAAAATTGCTAGTTTTTTTGTTGGAAATGACCATTCTCAACGGATATGAAATCGTTGGGAATCGATCGTTGAAACTTTGTATCCGTTGCGATTTTCATCGGCAATGCAATGGATAATATCCATTGCAAAACGTCAACGGCATGCAACGAATATATCCGTTCAATCATTGCAACGGATGACAAATGTGCAGCGGATGCCCATTGACGACATATAACAGATGTCTGTTGAAAGCCCTTGGAATACAAAATGGCGAGAAGTTAAAGTATTTCAATGGATACCCATTGGTAAAAATGATGGGAGAGATAACTGGATACTCGTTGCAAAAAATGATGGGAATTTAAAGAATCCAACGGATGCCCGTTAAAAAGTTTGAAAGTTTTAAACGGGCATCTATTGAGAAACTGACGAGAAATTTTTTAAAAAAAAATTAAACATTTTTATAAATTAAAAAACTAATTTACTACATATCATTTAAAATAGTTGTGTTGTCTCCATCCCCTTAATCGCCAATGCCTTGTGAAGGGGTTGCATCGGAAACAATGATCAGTTCTTGTCTCGACATTGTTACCTCCACCGATGGTGGTGGTTGATATGCTCGAACGATCATCAACTCGATGATACTCTCCATGTGATGCATCTGCGCTCGAGTATCTCGAAGTTCATCTTGCGTTGTTCGAAGTGTAGTCTCGAGCTGTTCGATGTGTCATTCTTGCATGTAGGTTTCTTGGACCGCAGAAGCTACCATCGGGGCATCCTCGACGATATCCTTTTGTAGCGGACCTAGACCGTATAAACGCCCCTTATACGGTCGAACAAACTGAAAAATAAAATATGTTAAAGTTAGTATATCGTTAGAAAATTTATGTAACTAATTATAATAGTAATGATCTTATATTGGTACCTCTAAATTAATCTTGTTTTTTTTTTGTAAAGGACTAATATCGCTGGAAGTTGAACCGATGGCTTGTGATTGTTGTGTGATCTTCTATGTCACAGCTTTCACGGTCTGTTCTGCCCGAAGGTCGACCAGCTCAGGTTCATCAGCCTCTTCCCCGATGATGGATTTCTTCTTAGCGTGGGTTTCTACAACCATCTCAAGAAGAGTCGGTTCTCTTCTCATCCTCTTCATCTGTAAGATTATAGTAATATAATCAGTTAACAATTTTAAAACAATAAATTTAAATCATTAATTGAAATAACGTTTACCAATTCTTTTTTTCAATTCGAGAATGACTTCGATCCCGAGGTAAGGACTAATGCTGGAAGTTGAACCGATGGCTTGTGATTGTTGTGTGATCTTCTATGTCACAGCTTTCACGGTCTGTTCTGCCCGAAGGTCGACCAGCTCAGGTTCATCAGCCTCTTCCCCGATGATGGATTTCTTCTTAGCGTGGGTTTCTACAACCATCTCAAGAAGAGTCGGTTCTCTTCTCATCCTCTTCATCTGTAAGATTATAGTAATATAATCAGTTAACAATTTTAAAACAATAAATTTAAATCATTAATTGAAATAACGTTTACCAATTCTTTTTTTCAATTCGAGAATGACTTCGATCCCGAGGTATGGCGATGCAGACCATCCTTGGGAACCTTCTCGTCGTATCGACATTTTATGGCCTTCTCGCTTTTGGCCTTGAAGTCTTCGGACTCCCAATGTTAGACGAATTGGTTGAATACCTCGTTTGTTACCCATGTCGGTTTGGTGTTCTTCTTGTAATAGTTACGCTTGGCATTGTTCATCATCAAGCGCAACCGAGCTTGCATGTCGTGCATCCAAGTTGTATAGACGCGCGACGTGTCCTTCTTCCACCATCTATATACGCGCAAAAAAATTAAATTACAATAAATAAGTTTATAAATAAAAGTAAATGATAATTTAAAAATTAAATTTAATATGTAAATTACGTATGATGAATGTATATCACCATCGACGTCGTATAACTTCTGGCGTCACCTACTAGGAATAATAGAGTCGATCTTGTACCGGTCTTTGGATGATGTTGTTGTTCGTATGTTTCAGAACATAATGCACATCAAACCTGCACGTGGAAATCAAATAATTAGATAGTATTTATAATTAAATTCAATATGAATTTCGTAATTAAAATCTTACCATAACATCCCATCACGATGTTCACGGTCAATAATAGGGACGGAAGGACGCTAAGCCAAAATTTGAATGGTGGACCCTCGATGTGGATGACTCGTGGAGGTCCCACATAATTGGTGTTTCATCCTACACACTTAAATTACTAAAGGTTAGTAATTTGAATCATTGATTGTATTTTTCAGAAAAAACCAACCCTAAACCCGAAATTTATAAATCTGACTAAATCTCATATTTTAGTTGAATAAAACGCTTCCGTTGTTCAATCCAATAACCCTACAGTGGTATTAAAGCTTTTCGTAGTCTTTAGATAAGAATTTTAGTTTTCTAACAAAATTCGCTAAGAGCAATCTATCATAGTAATAAACCATTACTTGATAATTTGACTTCTAGACGGTTAAAATTGTTTTGATCAAGTGACTTTTTCGTCATAAATGGATATACTTGTCGAGACATCTTTTTGTGGTACGACTTGACTACCAAGAGGCACATAAGTTGAGATTCGATGTGTGTAGGTTGATGCATATGATGCATAGTGGGAGTCATCGATTAGATCGTACAAGTGTCTGGAGTACCTAGGGGTACAAATCTTAATCTTTGATAACCAATGATGATGGGTGAACTCAAATGCATGCATAGGTGCGACTTGACTACGAGGGGACTATGTGATGTAGAATCATTGTGAGATTGCAAGTTAATCGAGTTAGTGTGTTAAAGATACAACCTCACTACCAATGGGCTCATTCATATTAAAAAAAAATGGTTAATAAACTGCTAATATGAAATCAGATTTCTAATGCTACAATAGCGTTGATAAGTGGTTGATGTTATTTAGATGAAATTCATATCTAATTAACATATGCATTATAAGAAATGTTCTTACATATTTGCGTTTTCTTATATGTTTTACTAATCATCTCGACGAATGAGGAAGAATATCTTATTTTTAGTGCAATCGATACTGGAAAACCACAAGTAGATAGGGACCAACTTTGATGGCTGGTACCATAACATACGACAGTTTCTCATGCATAAAAAAACTTATTGATACGATCGATAAGCCAATCATGGTGGCACCCGCTGCTAACGATGGTAATGTAATGGTTGTATATGTGAAGTATACAGATGATCTGATCACCGCCAGATGCATCATACTGGCATTCATGAATCACAAACTTCAGTGTCAACATTAGGACATGGAATCAATGAACATCATTGTACACCTTAAGAAGTTATATGGTGCATAGAGCATGACAACTAGGTTTCAATTGATCAAAGCTCTTATAAGACAAAGATGGCTCTCAACACACCGGTTGGATCCTAAGTTCTCAAGATGATTGATCTCGTGTAACAGCTTGAGAAGCTAGAGTCCACTTTTGGCCAAGGGTTGGCGTAGGATATGATTTTGCATTCACTCCTTGACACCTTCTCCAATTCATTATTAATTATAATATTAATAAATTGTATTCTGAGTAGCTTGAGTTGTTGAACATGTTAATTTACTATGAAAATCAATCGCTCGGATGTGCGCCAAAGGTTGCTAAGGCTGTGATGGTCGTTGGATCCTCTTCTAAGAAAAGGAAAAGAAAAAGTTAGCCCAAAACGTTGTTCTTGACCAAGGGTGGTTCGAGCAAACCCAAGGCAAAGGAAGGCAAGGGAAACGTTCTCATGATATCTCTTGTTGCTATTGATTCGACTATTTGGCTATTAGATACTGCTAATAATTTTAACATTTTCAATATATTGCAGGGATTGAGGATCAGTAGGAGGCTGCAAAAAGGGAACTTCAACCTACAAGTTGTGAATGACATAATCGTTACGACATTAGTTGTAGGATCACTCTCACTCCGTATGCCTATGGGAAAGACAATAATGTTAAAAGACGTGTATTATGTTGCGAAATTTATTTTGAACATAGTTTCTATTTCTATGTTACATTAACTTGGATTGAAAACCATATTTTCATATAACATTCGATCGATATTTTATAGTGATAAATTGTTTGCAAACAGTTATTTACTATATCTCGTTTATATATTACTTGATGCAAAGATTAATATGCATGTTTCTAGCCAAAAGAGGGAAATGGATTATCCTTTGAATTAGACTTTCCTCTGGGATTGTAGGCTCGGTTATATTGGGGAAAACAAATCAATTTGTTGTATTAAGATGGATATCTCGCACAACATGATTATTAATCATATGCAAGTTGAGAATCATGTCCCCATGTCAAAATGATCAAGTCTCCTTTTACGGAAAATGAGAAATAACTATAGAACTCTTTGGATTCGTACATACTAATGTATTCTTACTTCATCACATCCAATAACAATATATCGTGATGCATGTTTGTGTATCTTATGAAACACAAATCTGAATCTTTTAAATTGTTCAAAAGATTCAAAAGTGAACTAAAGAAGCAAAGTAGAAAGGTTCTCAAAGTGTTGAGATCTGACCATGGCGGGTAATACTTGAGTCAGAAATTCAGTGATTATCTATGTCAAAACGGGATTTTGTCCTAGGAGACTTCTCTTGGAACGTCGCACCATAATGGTATGTTGGAGAGGAGAAATCACACTTTATTAGATTTGGTGCGATCCATGATGAGGTTCACCGGTCTTTCAATGAGCTTGTGGGGTTACGCTTCTAAGACACTTTATGAAATATAGAGGGGACATAAGCTGA
Organism: Gynandropsis gynandra; assembly: GCA_036759665.1. Lineage (NCBI taxonomy): Eukaryota > Viridiplantae > Streptophyta > Magnoliopsida > Brassicales > Cleomaceae > Gynandropsis > Gynandropsis gynandra. The sequence continues at coordinate 23,687,605 of CM071872.1, read as the reverse complement.
ACATGAAACATATACGAGTATAGGGTTATCCGGTTTCATCAAGACACTATAGTTAGATAAGCTTGAGGCTAAATCCGCCAAATGTTGATTTATAGGTTATCCCAAGAAAATGATGGGATATTATTGGTATTGTCCCTTAGATCACAATGTTTGTGGCTTATGGCACAACCTTTTTGGAAAAGAAGTTCCTTAGTGAAAGAAAACACGGTGATGAAATAATTCTTGATGAGATTCAAGAATCTACAGAACTGACACAGGCTTGAAGCATGAGATGACCCGTGAGTATTCTTTTCTAGACGTGTTGAAGATGAGTAAGAATATTCATCTTCAAGCGTTTAAGTTAGAGGATAGGTTACGAAACCAGTCCAAGAATATGTTCAACAACAACATCCAAATGAGATTGTTCCTCTAGTACAAGCTCCAATCATATGCAAGAGAATGAGGGAAATCATATTGATGATGATCCCTTAACTTTTAAAGATGCAATGTAGAGTGTTGACTCTGAGATGTGCTGGAAGAGCATGGAATTCGAGATGTTGTCGATGAGGCTAAACAAAGTTTAGATCTTAGTTGAACCTTTACCAAACTCTAGACCAATCGGTTGTAAATGGGTTAACAAGAAGAACATTGACTATGAAGAATGTTCTCCCTTTCCGCAATGATCATGTCTATTTAGATTATACTAGCAATTGCGACCCATGATGACTATGAGTAATGACAGATGGACGTAAAAAAAATCTTTCTTAAACGGAGAACTCCTGGAAGAGGTCTATATGACTCAACCTATGGATTTTACTGTCCTATCCATGGACAGTATGGTATACAAGCTGCAAAGGTCCATTTATGGACTTAAGCAAGCTTCTCGAAGTTGAAATCTTCGATTTAAAAAAGTGGTTGAAACATTCAACTTTGTTAGATGTGAAGAAGAGCCTTGCGTGTACAAGAAGGCAAGTGAGAACATGGTTATATTCCTAGTGCTATATGTAGATGACATACTGCTGGAAATAAAAAGTTGGTTATATGAAATTTTTTTCATTAAAAACTTGGGAAGAAACAGACTATATTCTCGGAATAAGGATCTATAGAGATAGATCCATAAGGCTGTTGGGACTCTTCCAATCCATGTACATAGATACAATACAAATTTATAACCTAGACTAGACGTTCCACAAGGATACGAACCGTGTAGTACTAAGGTCAAAGACAAGGACTAAGTGTGACTTAATCTAATCATCTACGAAAAGTAGGGTTATGAAAATATATAGGATGTTTGTGTGTGTGAACAAATAAATTAACCTAAACTACTGTCTATGTACAAGTTGGGACGCTACTTTTTTACTCGAGTATTGTTTCATGTATACGAACTAGTTAAGGATTTCAGAATTACCATTCTTATTCGTTCGGGAAATCCATAATCTAAATGGATCTACATGCTCTCGTAGTGCAAATCTGGATCGACCTACTCTCGTACACACTATTGACGTCCCCGTTTAATAACCTATACATCAAACATAATTAATGAACCTACATGCTCTCTCAGTGTAGACTACTATCCAATAATTAGAGACTACATAATGACCTAGATACAAAACGCATTATCACACGATATCCTCACTCTTAGACAAATGAATCAATTGACAAATGATTACTCATGCCTATCATTGCACTAGATCTAGTCAAATCTGATGTCTCCATATGAACTAAACCAACTGACAATCAATTTACAGGATCTTTTATAAATGGAAAGAATAAAATATGCAATAGACAGTTGGGTTAAAAATGATAGTCCCATTTAAATTCGTAAGAATAACATATACAATACTTTAATCTGCAATGGGGATTAAACCTCTAGATCTACGTCATTGGACTAAATTATAGAAAAAACAGGAAAAAAATTTAGCAATGCTTAGTCGACCTATCTTGATCTATTGTAGTCATAACCTCGGCTTCAATCCGTTCTTAATAGTCGTCCAGCTCTTGATGTGATCTGAATAGCTCTCCACTATTTGGGCAAGATCCTAAAGTGTTTATCTCTTTTCAATTGCTTTAGAGTTGTTTTTTCTCGTCCAAATACGTCCTATCCCCTCTTCATTTCTCAGGAAACCATCTGCTTTCAATAGAGAAGCACCCTCCTTCTTAAACAATTCAAAATTCGAATTTTTAATTCGGTACAAACCTCGCCCGAGCAGGCTATCGCTCGGGCTGAGGAGTAGGTTGTTTCGCGCTTCTCTCATGGAAATATGAATCATTTTAACTGATTCAGATGTTTTTTTTGTTGAGCAAAGAACCGCTGAGGTCGAGCGTTTCCTCTAGACCGAAAAGATATCCCCGATGGATTAACACTCGATCGAATAGCCTTCTGCTTGGGTCAAGTTTTTCCTATAGACTAAAAAGATACCCCCAGTGGATGAATGCTCGGTCGAGTAGTCTTGTGCTCGGGTTAAATGAATCCACTTGATTGATTTCAAGTTTCATAGCGACTGAGTAAATGAATGCTTTACGCGAGCAAATTCGTTGGAACATTTTTTAGAATGAAATTTAGTACACTCGTCTGAGCACATATAGCGGTCGAGTCGAGCATTTTCATTAGATTTGTCTTGAATGTTCGTTCTCATGCCGAAAGTTTCCATGTTTCCCTTAAGTGTGTTCTTTAGTCCTTATTACATTCAAGATCACAAAATGACCCAAAAAGATATAAAAAGGAACTAAAAAGATGTAAAATGATATAGAAACATATGACAAATCATAGAGTAAAATAAGTGTGATCAAAAGGGTATCTTCTAATAGATATTGGAATTTCTCTCTCCCAGAAGGATTGTCTAAAGACCCAAGATGAGAGAGAATGCATGAGTAGGATTTCATACGCTAGCACGATGGGAGCTATCATGTATACCATTATTTGTACGCGCCCTGATATGGTCGTCGCGCTAAATGTGAGCCAGTACCAGGTGGATCCCGGTAAAGAACATTGGAAGTTGGTGAAATTAATCATTAATTACTTGAGAATGACTAAGGAAAAATTCCTTATCTATGGAGATTCTAGTTTGGAACTAGAAGGATTCATCGATGTGAGTTTCGAATCGAACAAAGATGATAGTAAGTCCACGTCAGGTTATATATTTTGCCTGAACGGTGGAGCGATCGGTTGAAAAAGTTCTAAATAGGTTGCATTAGTCGACTCGGTGATAGAACATCGCTGCTTGCGAAGCGACAAAGGATGCGGTTTGGATGAGGAAGTTCATCAGCGAACTCTGTGTGGTCCCTTCAATAAAAGAGCTAGTTCAAGCTAGTTCCATTATTATGCGATAATACTGGAGCGATTTTGACTTCATTGAAATGCCATTTTGACTTCAAGCATACCCTTCTCTAAAAAAAATTAACTTAAAAAATACCCTTATAAATATTGATATTCCCAAGTTGCCCCTGCGATCCAACAACTCAGTGCGACTCAGCGACCCAGCGACTCAGTGCGACCCAACGACTCAGTGAGTGCGACTCAGTGAGTGCGACTCAGTGTTACCCAGTGCGACCTAATACAATTCAGTGCGACCCAAACGACCCATATGACCCATTAGACTCTCCTAGTGCGATTTAGTGTGACCTGAACGACCCATATGACCCATGAGACCCTCCCAGTGTGACCTAGTGCGACCCAAACGATTCATATGACCCATGAAACCATAAAAAATCATTCGAAAAATCACCCGAAATCGCTGGAAATCACTGGAAGTCATTGAAATCGCTAAAAATTGTTGGAAGTTGCTTTCAAATTGTTGAAAATCGTTCAAAATTGTTAGTACTCGCTAGAAATCACTCGAAAATGGTTGAAAATCACTCGAAAATGGCTGGAAATTGCTCTCAACTTCGAAATCGCTTCTCGTTCCCTCCTTTCAATTTTTAAATAGGTTTTGTTTCACTAACAAAAATTTCAATCTGTTTGTGTTTTTTATCATCTCGTTTTCATACGTATTTCTTGCATAATTTTAAAGATGTTTATGATATAGATGTGATGCTTTACGTATGATTCCGTATCTGTTTTACTTGTTTTCGTGTTTTCATGTTCTTACAGGTTTTTATGCGTATTCGGTTCATTTTGGAGCTAAAGGACGTGCACGAGACAAAGTACCAACATCGAGGATTATTATGGGACAAACGGGACGAGAATCGGCATGTAATAGCCACTACCCGCGCGGGTAACTCCCTAGCTCAAGCGGACATTTGTTACGGTGATTTTGTCCAGTGAATTGAGCACGAGTCGGGCAAGAAATACCATGCCCGGGGCTTGAGCCCAAGCGGACAGCACTTGAGCCCGAGCGGGCAGACCATAAGCCCGAGCGGGCAGCCTCTTTTCTCATCGTGATCCCGTGCTACCTTCCGCGTCGTACCCGAGCGGGTCACTTACCCTGCCCGTGCGGGTCGCGTCAATCACCTGCACGCAGTTTTCAGTTCTAGAACAAGGAGAGAGTAGAGAGAAGGAAGAATGTTCTTGCGAAGGAGACTTGCAAGGAGCATTGGAGATCAACCCACACTTCGGTTTTGTTTGGTTTTCATGTTTCTTATACCTTCTATTTCGTTTATGTTTGTTTACGGACGCATGAGCGAGTAGTTTGTTTTGTGCTAGGAGAAGGGATTAGCCCATGGCTATCCCGGAACCACTTTGATTTATCTTTGAATGCATCTTCCCGTCTTCATTTATCTATTCTTTATCTGAGTGCTTGAATGACTTGTATTTACGACGACCACGTAGATGCATGTGTTAGGGATTAGGAGAAGGACCGAAAGGAGAATTCTAGTCCTAGAATATCAGGTTTAGAACAACCGAGGTTAGGCCACGAAAGTAGGGTAGCAGCGGTTGAGGGTAAAACGAATGAATCACAGGTCTTATGGGTTTAGTTCAAGATGTCAGCCACGAAAGTAGGGGATAACTTGACTAGATCACGTGTCTATGCCTTGAGAGATAGTAGATATCATATTAGGATCGTCTGCCTTAGATAACTTGACTGGGATTGCATGATAGATAGGTTGATTGTTGGTTTCGGTAGTCTTATGGTGAAACTGGATTCCTGGATTATTTGTCTCATTCTTAAGAACTAGTTTGTTTATTTGTTTTTAGTATTTCATTCTCAAAATCATATTTCGTTCCTTAGGAAGTTTGATTCGTAGTTTGAGTTTAGGTTGTGTTGCGTAGTCCCTGTGGGATCGACACCTGAAGTACTACACACGTGTCGTGCACTTGCGGGTAGTTTAGGTTATTTGTTTAACTTTGATAACGCATCAGTTTTCACTAACAAAATATAAGAGCACATATGTCTTTTCTCCAATTTTTTGCCTCAAATCTTATAGCAATGCGATAGTATATCCTCTTATTAATTTAGTTATATTATAATATTTAAATGAGAATATAACATAAAAAATATCAAACTATTTTATTTTAGCCTATAAAACATGAATTATTATTTTCAACCTAAAAAATCCAAAATTATTTGTTGCCTTAAAAACATTAACTTTAGGAATATAATATAGAAAATATCAAACTTTTTAATTTTAGCCTATAAAACACAAATTATACTTCTAACCTAAACAAATTTTAATGTTTGAGTTTTGTCTAAAAACACACAAACTTATCAAATTAATCATATCCATACACAAACATTAACTCTTCGTAAACTTCCTTTAGTGTTTACGATGCAGAATTATTTTTCAACAGAGTTTCAACCGATTTCAAAATAAAATCCGAATTTCACCCTATTTCAATAAGAATTTCAACCCGAAATCCAAATTCAACCAAAAAACAACCTGAATTTCAAACTAATTTTCATAGAAAATTCGAATTCCACCCAATTTGAGAAAGAATCTCAGTCCGATTTCAATTTTAGTAAGAACTCTAAATTCGAACCAATTTCAAGAGAAAATTCGAATTCAATCCAATTTTAACCTCATTACAATCGAAAATCAGATTTTCACCCAATTTCAACCTGAAATTTGAATTCAACCCAATTTCAACCGAAAATTCAAATTCCACAAATTTTAGTAAGTATTTCAATAACATATCAACCCGAAATCCAAATTCAATCGGATTTTCGATTGAAATCGGGTTGAAATTAGGTTAATTCAAATTTCGAGTTGAAATTGATCCGAATTTGGATTTTTTGTTGAAATGTTTACTAAAATTGGATGAAATTCGGATATTCGGTTGAAATTAGGTTGAAATTGGATTTTGAGTTGAAATTGGGTTGAAAATCTTGTTCAAATTGGGTGAAATTTAGATTTTCGGTTGAAATCGGTTTGAAATTGGGTTGAATTCAGATTTCGAGTTGAAATTTGTTCAAGTTTGGAATTTTTAATTCAGATTCTGATTGAAATCGGGTTGAAATTGGGGTTATCAAGAGTTAGTGTTTGTGTATAAATATTATTAATTTGATAAGTTTGTGTTTTTAGACAATACTTAAAAATTCAAATAGTTAAAATATGATTTCGTGTTTGTATTTGTATATGGATATAATTAATTTGATAAATTTATATTTTTTTAGACAAAACTTGAAAATTCAAAATTTTTAGATTAAAAATAATAATTTGTATTTGTAAAATTTTGGTATTTTCTATTATATTAAAACAAAAAAATAATTTTAAAATTTTCTTAAATTGAAGATAATAATTAATATTTTATAGATAAAATAGTTTGATATTTTTATATTATATTTTCTATTCAAATTAAAAAAAAAAGTATTTTTAAATTTGGTGACGTGACTTTCGAAACTGTTTCGAACAGAAAAAGCAAAGAATTAGAATTGCTCGACGTGTCTACCTTTAAAAGGACTGTATGCCGTTTTACTATTATAACCATAGCAATCCTGCTGTTTATGCACACAAATCAGAGGGTTTTCACTTTCACTAAAGGAGACAATAATGCAGAGCTTAAAAAGAAGAAACGAGAAAGGGTTTTCCTTCGGCAGATATAATCTTCCTTCTGCTTCATCTTGGCTCCTTTTCCCTTATTCTAATTGTCCCGACAGAGAACCTTCACAGCGACGTCGTTTTGTTCAGATCTGCGTGTTAAGAGACCAAGAGACAGCTACGCGGCGGAAAAAATGAGCGGTAACGTCGGCGGCGGCGGAGCGAGGAAGGTCAATAATGGAATTTCAGATATCCCTTCGGGGTCGAGGAAGATGGTACAGAGCTTGAAGGAAATCGTGAACTGCCCTGAGGCTGAGATCTATGCCATGCTCAAGGAGTGCAACATGGATCCTAACGAAGCCGTCAATCGTCTCCTCTCCCAAGGTTCCTTTTTTTTCGTTTCAATTTCTTGTGTTCGAACTTGTGTGGGTCTTGTGTGTTTTGACGCCGAGGAGTGAGTCGGGGAAAATTTAGGGTTTCCATGTATATCTGACAGGTTTTGTGTTGCTGAACGCTGTGATAGTATGGTGAATGAGAGGTTTGGATAAGGGTTAAGATTGGGGCTTTGACTCAAATACCTTTTGTTTTGCGCATTTTTTTAAGCATTAATTCTTCAAGTCGAAATTCGATATTGTTTCGCCGTCGCTAGCTTTTATATTTTTCTAAGACCTATAAAACCTGATGTTTTTTCTAGTGTCCCAATTGGTATTTTTTGTTGATCTTTCTTTGCAGCTGGTGAGGCATTTGTTTGTGTCTCAGTAGCTACTATCTTAACATCTTGTTTTAGAAAATTCCCTCTTGTAATTACCGCTTGTGTGACATTATAAGTGCAGAGGGTACAATATTCAGGGTTTACTGAACCTTTTAGGTCGAAGGTAGACAGCTCCAACTGTCACATCATGATCATGCATATAGGATTGCTTTCAGACAAACTGGTGTTTTGGAAGTAGTCCAGTCCCTAGATTGATACAATTTTATATGTGGATATGGATCTGTCCGCTATTCATGTTGTCACCTAGTGCAAAACCTGATTTTTTCATCGCCTGCTGCCTTTTTGCGCCACTGTTATGCTTGTGACATGCCTATTTATTTTTCTTGTTCTGGGGTGCTATTTTTTTCCCTTTCTCCTGCTTGATCATTTATTATAACTTTCATGTACAAATTAGTTCTTTGCTTGAGGCCACTATCATTTTGTTACCGCTAATGTTCGCTTCGTGATATTGACTCTGGTTCTTTCTCTATTTAGATCCCTTTCATGAGGTGAAGAGCAAAAAGGAAAAAAAGAAGGAGGTAAGGCAATGATGAAAGTCGCACTATTTTGTTGCTGAAATCAAATGATTTCTGCATTTAGCTGGCTTCTGTTGTTTGTTTATTTTCGATGGAGATCTTGATGATTTTTCAACTTTTTATTGTGCAGTATAAGGATACAACAGATTCCAAATCATATGGTTTTAATAACACTTATAACCGTGGGGTTAGAGGCAGTTCTGATCGTTATGCTGGTCGAGGTGGTGCTACACATTTCAGCTCTAATGGTACAACCCGGATGACTTTGACCTATTTGAAAAAAATGATCACAGAGTTTTGTTTAGTTCTCATTAAAGTATTCATGCTTACACATATTTTGGTTCAGAATCTGGAAACTTCCAAGGAAAATCTACAAACAAGAGAGAAAATGGAACACAGGGTTATGCAGGGTCTACATCATCTGCCTCTGGAATAGTGGGGCGCCAGCAGGCATCGCACAGGTTTTCCTCTCAGTGGTTCTCTTTGTTTTGTGGTTTTTTGATGCAATTGGATAAATTTGTTTCCTGCAGAGCTATGTTCATTGCATTTTTTTTTGCAGTGATTCTGTTTCCATGGAAAGTAAAATGCCATCTCTTGCCCTGAGTGATGGGATACAGCCATCACCATCTGCTTCTGGGCATCAACCTGCATGGTTTGGTGCTGCAGGCCATATGTCTATGGCTGACATTGTGAAGATGGGTAGACCACAAAACAAAATGACGCAGGCCCGGCAAAGCATCGAAGTGCGGCCTGAAGTAAATCGTGAGCATGAAGTTGCAAATCAGCATGTTCCTTTCAAAGATGAATGGCCTTCGATCCAGAAGCCAGTAGGTGCTAGCAGTTCGTATGTATTAAAGGCACATGCGGAGTCAGAATTGTATGATGATCCATCGGACTTCCAATCCGATAGAGGAGATCCACAACTTAAGGCCCAGTTAGAAGAGATCCATCGAGCAGAAAACGATCCACATGGAAATCTTGGGATAGATCAACTGCGGCATGATTCAGTTTCTGGTAGAAACTTTCAGGAGGATGACTCTGGAGTTTCTTCTGATTTTGGTGATAATCCATACGAACAAGAAGGGCAGAACCATCATGTTGAGCACGAAAAAGGTAAGATTAATCAATGTTTCTTGTATATAGTGGTATGATTTCTCTATTGGTTGCTATAGTTGCGCTTGTTTGATTGATGGTTGATGACCATGTCTTTTAATGTATGAAGCATGTCAAGTCTGTCGGTTATTGTAATTGTGTGTCCTTTTCTCTGTTCCTTGTTTGTGCTATTATTTTTTTTTCTTAATTTCACGAGAAAAAGAATTGGCTTATAATGCTGATGGGTTAGACTAAGCTTCTTGAGTTTTTGGTGTATTTTGTTATACTCTCAATTCCCTCTCCTTCCCTTGATCACTTGTTGGTGTCAGTGATGTTTATTGTTGAGGATGTGCAAAAAGAACAAAAAACACATTGGAAGGTGGGTGGAATATGAAGATCCCTTGTTGTACTTAATGATGTCTTATTCTGTTTCTCATTATTAGATGAAGATGACACTTCATCCATTGCGGCCAACCTTCAACAACTAAGCATGGAGAATCATGATCATGGAGCCTCACAAGAAGAGGACAGGCCTGGTGTCATAATTCCTGATCATCTGCAAGTGCATGCTCCAGAGTGCTCGCAATTAAGTTTTGGAAGTTTTGGAGGGTTTGGATCAAGGCCTTTGGGCAACAACTTAGAAGAGGCTTCTGATGTATCCCCACAAATCGAAAATTCAGATGCTAGGCATGCCCTCATTACTGATTTCATTTTCTGAATAATTTCTGGATTGTTTTCCTTTCCATGTTGTTTCCTAATAATCCAATTCATGTTTGTGCTCAGAAATACTGAATACTATGGAGATGAACATTTTACGAGTGCGACCAATGGAGGTATTGTTCATGTGGCTAATCCAAGTGCTGGAAGTTATGATACTTCTGATTCTCAGCAAGAGATTTTGAAGCAAGAAAACCCTGAGGCTGCTCCAGATCACCAGTACACTTTTGCTCAATCTGAACCAGGATATGCATATGAAAATGCTAAGCAGCAGCTGAGTACTGCATTCAATGACTCGCAGACAAGCACACAGATGCAGAATCTTTCTTCACTATCGAATGTGATGGTAAGTTGCATACAGCACGGTACACTCATTGTGGTACAAAATTCATGCATGTGAAGCTTATCATACAACTAAATCCCACGACTGTAGATATAATGCTTGTGCATCGCTGGCTTTTAAGAACCCTATTTCCTGTCAAATATGCATTCTTGCTGATTGTAGATTCTCATTGCATTTTCATTGAAAAGGAGGTCTGTAGTCTCTGGATTGGTGTGAGAATGACGATTCCTATAAGATCCTGAATGACTGAAAATTGGTTGTGTTTTTCTTTCAGCACGGTTATACAAATTCGATTCCCAACACTTTATTGGCAGAACCTGTTCAGAGTGCGAGGGAACTCGAGCTTCAGTACTCACCTTTCCCTGTTGCACAGTCCATGCCTTCGAGGAATAGCAACAATCCTTCTTCACTGAGTGCCCAAAGCATTTCGATGTCAGAGGTAATCCCTTTGTCTATTGTAGAAGCATGATTGTAAAATATGTCTTGATGTATCTGATATATCTCACTTCTGTGAATCTGATGACACAAATGTAGGGTTTCTCTTGTAGATGATTGGCATATGAACTGCAAGGGAATTCATTCTATATACTTTATTTTGATTATATATTTTGTGCATGCTTGTAGGCACTGAGAGGTAGTGGCATTTCTACAACGCAATCAGCTCAACAGGCCTTACCGGGTGCCAATTTTGCTACCGTACCCGCT